>OX336389.2:1145566552-1146166552 GCA_946902985.2 Meconema thalassinum
GATCACTGTGATGTAATTACATCGATGTTCACTTGCCGAACGAAACTCATCATCTCTGTAACCCAGGGCAATTAGTGCAATTAATTCGTCACGTGTATTTAGTCTAGTACGTATGTATGTTTCTCGCCAAATCATGTTGACCACAAATACTTCTAGATGTTGTTTTGTTGGGCAGGCATCAATTCCATTCGGTCGAACATCAATTCCCCTCGATTTTCCTTAATTCCACTCGGCCCTCCAAGGGACCCAAAAATGAGTTCCTCAACTCTGCTCAGACTTTGGCAAGGGATCGGCAAAGGGGTTATCCCCCAATGACGTAAACAAATGTCATAACCCTCCTGCCAGCATACCAAGGGCCGGGTCAAACACCTTCTGCAGCGCATGAGCGAATTCTTGAATGCAGCTGATTTTTCCGTTCTAGGCTGGAAAACAGTATTTTCAACATCCGCAGCTGATATCGAAAGTATCTTTTTAGGTACATATTATACACCTATTATTATCTAAATTTAATTTTATAATGTCTGACTAGGTTAAAAAACATAGTCTACAAACATTTAATTATACACATGTTAAAAACAATGCATACAAATTGTAGAAAAATAATTGACTTCAGAGCGCTTGCCGATGGCGTGGTGGTGTTCACAAGACATTGTTGTGCCATTGGTCAACCACTCGGATGTCAAGTCCGCTCATTCGTTAAATCAGGTATAAAGTGTCTGGCACATTATAACTTATATGGCAGAAAATACAAGTGATTTAAAATTAATCATAATATTATTTTAAATAAGTCTGCCAAGTTTTCTATTTTTTCTACAAATTTTATGCATTGTTTTTAACATTTACATAATTAAACGTTTGTATGTTTTTTTTACCTAGTCAGACATTATGAAATTAAATTTAGATAATAATAGGTGTATAATTTGTACCTAAAAATACTTTCGATATCAGCTGCGGATGCTGAAAATACTGTTTTCCAGCCTAGAACGTAAAGATCAGCTGCATTCAAGAATTCGCTAATGCGCTGCAGAAGGTGTTTGACCCGGCCCTTGGTATGCGAGCAGGAGCGTCATGACATTTGTTTACGTCATTGGGGATAACCCCTTTGCCGACCCCTTTCCAAAGCCTGAGTGGAGTTGAGGAACTCATTTTTGGGTCCCTTGGAGGACCGAGTGGAATTAAGGAAAATCGAGGGGAATTGATGTTCGACCGTTTTGTTTGTTGTTTCATTTTAGTTGCTTGGACATCGTGGTCATTAAGCCGTATGTACATGAGTGTGTGTATAATTGGTCTCCGTGGCCTTAATAAGTAACCATCCGGACATTTGCCTGGAGTAGAAGTGTAAAACCAGAGAAAACCACTTCCAGGATGGCTGAGATGAGAATCTAAACCACCTCTTCTCAGTTTTGCCTCACGAGGCTGAGTGTACACCATTCCAACCCTCAGACCAGCATTACATTTCTTGGCAGAGCCGGGGATTAAGCCTTGACCTCTGGGGTAACAGCCAAGAATGCTTGCCGCTACATCAGGAAGTGGCCACTTGTAGATGGACTGAAAAATTGTTTGGTTCGTTTATAGGCAACACTGAAAAATAGGTTGAAAGCTCTCTGTATCCGTCCATCCGGGAGGTATTTCCTGACAACATATCATCGGGATCATATCACTACGAAGTATTTGAAGAAACACGGTAATGAATTCTCCACCCTATTTTGGTTTCGAAATTCACAGAACTGTAGCCCATTGAACATGTGTGGGACAACTATTTCAAGGACTACCGACGGTGGGGCTCGAACCCACGTCTACCGAGTCCGCAGAGAGTTTGGCTCCATGGCCTAGCGCTGTGCGTTAGCAAGTGTAGCTATCGCTGACGGTATTCAGCTTATTTTATTACTGTATAAAACGGATTTGCCTGAACTGGGACTTTCTAGCTCGATGCATGCAAGTACCGTAGTCAATATAACTTACATTGACTACCTCGCGCTGTATGCGCTATCATTCTTGGCTATCACCCGTGACGTGCCGTTTCGATTCCCGACTCTGCCAAGAAAATAATAAATCTGATCTGATGGCTGGAACAGGGTAAACTCTGATCCGTGAGGCAAAGCTGAGAAAAACCGACCGTGGTGGCCGTGAGCGCTAACGCGCTACCTCGTGTCTCGCTCGCATCGGGAGAGCGTGGGTTCGAATCCCACCTCGGCCGTCCTTTTTTCACCACCAGGCAAATGCCGGGACGGCTCATGTCAATAGGTCCACGGCCGATTTCCTTCCAAAATCCCTTCCCTGACCAGTCCTGAAAATAAATATATGGCCATTGGCTGGATTAATAAAATTAGAACTGAGAAGAAGTAGGCTTAAATCCCAGTTCAGGCAACCTAGAAGTGGTTTTCCGTGGTTTCTTGCTTCTGCTCCAGGCAAATGCCCGGGATGATCTCTAACTTAAGGCCACGGGTGCCTCCCTTCCAATCACAGCCTCAATTACAATAACACACACTACTACTGATACTACAATAACACAAGCTATCAGGCAAATACTCTTCTCAACAAAATCGAGTCTTATTATCAAGATGTCCAGGTGTACAAATGAAACAACAACATTTCATTTTCTGTCCTTGTATATGGGGAAATGTTTGGCCACAAAGATTCAGGAAGTATGATTGCATACATACCAGTGACGCTGAGTTCATATCCTTTATGGTGGTAAACAGGTCTCCATCCAGAGCTGCCCCAGTGATGATCGGTAGAGTCTGCGTAAGTATCAGGGAGCGATTCCAGTACCTAGGAAAAAAAAAAACCAGCTGAGGAAAGGAAAATGAAGTTCACCACGCATCTAGCAGAAGCGAATCACAGATGCCGATGGGTACATAATGTGTGTATGGTTTATTGGCCGACATATAACAATCCGCAAGTGAAAATACAATCAGAATGTTATAATATTATAAACAATGCAAAACGTGAACACAAGAATGGAAGACACAAGAAAAAAGGAACAATTAGCAACATGCACTGAAACAGGCTAGAAACGAATTTTTCATCTAAAGATCCAGCTTTCATTAGTCTAATTAATTAATTAATTATTTCAATCATTCATCACTAGAGCGTGGTGGTGCAGTGGTCAAGCTGCTTTCCACTCACCAAGACGGATCGGGTTTGATTCCCGGTCAATATATATATACTGTATGAGAATTTCGTAGTGAAATGAGGGGCGTGGTGGCGCAGTGGTCAAGCTGTTGGCCTCTCACCAAAGTGGGCCGGGATCGATTCCCGGTCAATGCATGTGAGATTTTCGATGTGAAATGCCATGTCCAGTGGTTCGTATTCCACGTTAAAAGGAGGTCCCGTGGCTCATGATCTCACGATTAACGGCCACGTTAAACTACAAGCTTCCTTCCTTCTGTAGTGAAATGTCACGTCCTGTGGTTCGGATTCCACATAAAAAGGAGGTCTCGTGGCTCATGATCGCGAGATTAACGTTCACGCAAAACTATAAGCTTCCTTAATCAATTAATTTATTCCAATTTCGTATGTTAAAGAAATTGTGCAGCTACACTGGTAATAATAATAATAATAATAATAAAAATATCGTATGGCCACGGGTGCCGGGTGCAAGCTTTGTTATTTGACACCCAGAGGGCTGCTTGCATGTCGAATTTTTTGTTGTTCCTTGAAGCAATATGAAAGTCAAGGAGGTTACATATCTAAGCTCCTTGACACTATAGCGCTTTCTAGTAGAGAAATGAGGAACTTTGTTTTGGCGGAAAATTCCAAGATTAATTTTGCCATTATGAAAACACGGCCTACTGATATCAAATGGGTTCGTTAACATGCCAACATCGTATGACATGCGTGTCGTATATTTTGCCGCCTTTCAAAAATCACGTACCACAGACAGGAGCGAACCTGCAAGCTTTGGGTTAGTAATCCGACACGATAACCACTCACCCACCGTGGCAAGCAGATACACTGGTGTCCAAAAGTTAAGCATAGGCTAATCAATATAGAGGAAGACCGGGCAAAGTGAATAAACTAACTTTATATGAGTGTATCAGTAGTGTATTTGTAACAGTTCAGGACCCTCCACCTCCACACCCTCCACACAAGATGGCGGCGGCGCGATATCTCTCGAACGCATGGTCGGATTTTGACAAATGAGGTGTCACTGAACTCGGGCTGACACTCCCTTTCCAATGGACAACATATTTCCACACCAAAATAAAACCTACCCCTAATAGGGGGTGAAATTGTATTTTTTTTAGAGAATCTAGCTTTCCAAGTGCAACATGTGAGAGTTTGAATGCCAATATGGAATTAAACGTTGTTCTACACAAGAGACATGTATACGATGGAAAGCCAATATGAATTAACATGCTTGTTTTTTGTTTTACGCATGCCCACTCATAGCTTTTGTAAGAGGGTGGGCTTTTTAAAAGATGGCGGCTGTAGTGTAACCTAACCTAACCCAACCCACGAGTGGTGATCAAAAAGTATTTTAAGCGACGCTTGTCGATCGGCAAACCAATAATCAAAGAGGGACATGTCAGGCCTTGAGGTGATAGCCCCTTTTGATTGATCCCTGTTGATTGGTCCCTTTTGATTGATCTCTGTTGATTTGTCCCTTTGGACGAGTCCCTGTTGACTAGCCCCCCCCCCTAGACGGACCCTTTTTGACTGGGGGTCATTTTTGATGGATCCTTTTTGACAGGTCCTTTTTGATGGGTCCCTGTTGATGGGCCCCAGTGGACGGGTCATTGTTGACGGGTCATTGTTGACGGGTCATTGTTGACATGTCATTGTTGACAGGTCTTTTTTGACATGTCATTGTTGACGGGCCATTGTTGACGGGTCCTTGTTGACAAGTCCTTGTGGACGAGTCCCTGTTGATGGGTCCCTTTTGACTGATCCCTTTGGACCGGTCCCTTTGGACTGGTCCCTAATGCTATGATGAAATTAAACGTTGTTCCACATGAAACGCAAGCGAAGAGCCGATCGATACTATGAATTAAAATGTTTGTTTTTTGTTTTTACGCATGTGCACTTGGGGTTTTTGTAATGTACACAACTGTCATCATGTGGACCATGTGTTCGTATCCCAACTAACTCACGGTCTTTCGAGGTATGGGACGTTCCTGCCCACCATACGACCACATGCTCAGGATTTGAGTCTACCAGGTAACTACTCTACATGAAATACACAACATATTCCTAAAATAAAATATTTACTGGTATAAAATCATGTCTATACAACAAATACAAATAAAGGACAAATTATATTTAATTCCCACAAATAATAATAGGGTTATTCTGTGAGTTTTCTTCTTAAAATAGTGCTACACTGCACTCAAATCTAATTCTAGCATCCTATCAATGATAGTTTCAGACTTCCATGGGTTTCCATAGTGTTCATCATGTGATACAATTACTTAACTGGAGTATCATAACACAGAAATCACATATCACATCAAAATGACATTAATAAAACACTACTCCGTTTCTTATGGCATTTACCTTGATTAGCATAAATGCATTATCTTCTGCATTAATTAACAATTATTTGTTGTGTCGTGCGAATCATCTTCCTTCTCTCCATCACTATGAACGCTTTAAAAAGTGGTACTTATCCCTTCCAAAATAAACATGGATAGAATATTTTATAGTTTCACCATACAACGATTTTCTGGGTCTTGTCGGGCTTATGTCGTTACAAACGTGTCATGTTCTGGGAAATCACATACCCATCTGCATAAATTAGCGTGAACTGGCAAAATGCACTCCAAAAAGATGCCTACATTATTTTGGTTCAGTTTTCCTCCTCAGAGAATAACTGAGCCAAATATTATCTGATTTCTATGATCCAACAAGGTATGTGTGTTGCAACACACCATTCAATTCAATTGGCATCATCATAATAATCATATCTTAATTGCATATTGAAATATCGAGACTCTTCAGTGTCCTACTATGACTCTAATTTACAAGGGACTGGTCGACCGACCTTCTCTCCCCTTAGCAAGCAATAAAATTCGTTCCAGCTGGCTAGTCAAGATGGCCGCCGCAGAAGTGGTCTACTACCCCACCTCCTCTCATCTGCTGTCAAGGTCAGGTTTGTTTACAATTGCAGTACTGGAGTTACGCTAGGTGTGGTTCCTAAGTAATTGAGTCATTTAATTATTTAACACCTATCTTTATAGTGTATTGGGCTCAACTCGGCTCCTTATTAACATTCATGGCTGGGGATGTAATTCTGTGATAGCCTTGCCGTTCTGTGGTGATTACTAGTGGCTTTAGACGCGCATCATAGTGAAAATCCACGATTTTCACCAGCAGCTGTCAATAAAATATAAGGAAATCTGCGTTTCCTAAACGACGAATATGATCCTTACCTCTCAGGGTAGATCATTTATACACATGCTCACTGCGTCTCGACGGACGTCATTCGTGGCCATAATTCATGCAAACGATGGATACAGACAGGCTCTGTCCAATTCGCTGCGAATAATACAGTATGCTCAAACGGCGATACTAACTCGTAGATTTAGCCAACTTCTCACCTAACGCGCAAGCTATACCAGTTGGTCCCCGCAATTATTTATTTACGCAAATCACTGGATTCTACGTTATTTCTGCACGCAATATGCGGCTTCAAACAATACTTCACATAGATGACTCAATTATTAAGGCACCCGCGTTCTCTCTGTCATAACACTTAAGCCAAAGCTTTAAATAGCTCCTAATAACAATGTATAAATTTACTGGCTTACTTTACTTTAATGGTCCTCAAACATAATCCTAAGGATTGACCATATCAAATATTCATTCCACACTTTCACTGACACTGAAAAAGCTCTCGTATTTCGCTATTATTCCACGTTACTTTCTTACTGTTTACCAAAATACAGTAACTTTATATTAGACATGACACACTTTGAACGTTATTTAGGCCAAAAGTGCCTATTACTTTACTGTTGCCGACCCCAGATTATTATTATTATTATTATTATTATTCATTTAACGTTACCGTTACATCCATCACTATTTTCGACCTGAATGGCCCTAAACAAATCACCTTCCAAGCCATATTTTATTCAAGACGAGTGGTGAAAACTCGTTCAGTAAGTGACTGTTACATCTTATTCTCAAAGTGATAAATCGTTACATGGTGAACTATTTAGTTATAATAACATTGTAAATTGGTACTCACTTTTTCTTTTTCGCTTTGGCGCTACCATGACGCTTGATTTAAGCCATCATGTTATATTTTACACAACACTTAAATTCACACATTTTCCACCTGATAAACATACTTTTATCAGTGGCCTCTTTCACTTCTACACAATGCATATTAATCACTATACACATGAACACTTTTAAATCACTATTACACAATGTATGTACACTTATTCACTACTTCACAGGTTGATCCTTAAATCGGACTCTTCCTACGCCTGATCTCAGAGATGCGATGCAATTACGCCAACCGCTGGTCTACGTGAAAATCTAACAGCGTTTTACGGACGTTCGATCCTCGTCACCTGCAATATCGTTCAGTTCACTGTCAAGATGAAGTGGCAATGCTTCCCAAGCTCCCATCTTTGTAGTGATCCTGATGATAATGTCATATTCAACTCTGACAATACCTCCCGGTATATGTAATGTTCAAAAACATTATAAGTTCCTCTTTCGCTGTGGCGAATTTATATTTGCGTCAGATAATAGATAAATATCTGTATTAAATTACTTCGACGCACTTCATGATTACTTATGAAGCTTTATGACTTGCTTCTATTGTTCTTCGACGGCTGGGCGTTGATACTTTAACATTTCGCGTGCTTACTGGCAGCGTATTAGTTACGTGTATACAGACTGAAGACAATAAGACAACTCAAGACGACTGACTTGGTCTGCACTGCTCTCCCCTTATAAAGGTTCCTCGTAAAATATAGTCCACCGGACATGTGGCTGCGACTCCTTCCTTGAAATAATACCTTTTCAGCCGAAATGACATATACACCTTGTTCATTTAAGTGTGGAGGTTTCATAACCATTCGCGTGCCGGCGATCGCTTCGGCCAATTAATTACAATTAATTGCCTTAGTTCAGCGCGTCAGGACGCCACTGTGGTGGTTCCCCTTTGGCTGGTCACAAAATCACTGCTCTCGAGCGTAGGCTAGGTTGTAATTCGTTCATTTGGAGATACAGGCATTAATTTAGGTGAAAAACCACTCCTAAATTACCTCTCCGTGAATATATTCACCTGGATGTATATTTCACTCTATTCCAATGCTCCATTTGGCTGTAATTAATTAATTTCCGTGGGCAATCATCCCTACTCCCGATTCCATCGTTGTCAAGCGGTGAATACCCAAGTCATTAATTTTGGGCTGTCTCCTCGGTCCAGACGTAAATAGTGCGCTCGGCGCCTAAGATCTCCGCCCACTTGCTAAGTGTAATTTGTAAAACGCCAAACTGGCCTCCTCTCATTCTCGTATGCTCTGAAAACGTATATTTCCTTGCATTTCTTTACCTTAAACTGCTATGATATTCACATATAGGTCGTGAAATCATGTTACATTATTATGTGTCAGTATACCTCTCATTGCTCTTTGGGTTCCCTGTAATTGCTCCCCCTCAGAGATCAATGGTTCGACTCTAGGCATAACCATGTGCCTGGTCTTCTCTGATAAGACCCGAGTTCGATGCCAGACTGCCGTGACTGATTGGGCACAGTAAGAAGGCGGGCTTTTTGAATACAGATTTATAGACGAGTTATTTTTTAAAAAAATAACCAAAAGATCCAATACTAATAGGTCATCAGCTTTTAATATCTCATGAACCAATAAGGCTAGGGACTTGTATGAGAGGTCGTTGGACATGGGGTGACATCCTGTTTCTTAATGTATTGTTTATTTTTGTCAAAAGGGCCTAACTGCACTTTTGTTAATATCTCGCTAACTAATAATCAGAGAGGGTCAAGTGAGGTGTCATGGGACTCAGGATAATCAACCCTTTTCCATGACCCACGAATTTACCGAAAAACCTAAAACAGCAAGGTCATTGACCTATGATTTTATAAACTAATAATCGGAGAGGGTCAAGTGAGGTGTCATAGGACTTAGAATGGTTATCCCTTTCCCATGACCAATGAATTTACTCCAAAAATCCAAAACAGTAAGGTCATTGACCTGAGATTTTATAAACTAATATGGGGTCGATAACCTAGATGTTAGACCCCTTAAAACAACAATTATTATTATTATTATTATTATTATTATTATTATTATTATTATTATTATTATAAACTAATAATCGGATATCAACATGTGAGGTGTCATAGGACTTAGAATGGTGAACCCTTTCCCATAGCCAATGAATTTACCCAAAATACCCAATACATCAATGTCATCGACCTGATATTTTATAAACTAATAATCGGATACGAATATGTGAAATGTTTACCATGTGTGATGAAACATAGCTAGGTAGAGAATGAATTAGTGTAGGCTACATGTATGGTGACTGACAAGTCTTTTACCATTGTAACTTGTTTTCAGATCAAACTGCAGTACAGAGAGATTATAGGTTGCAGGTATGGGTTAATAAATGACAAACGGTGTACACAAACTCTAATTTATCGATTCAAGAATTAAGAGTAGACTATCTTTAATTGATTGGTTAAAGAGGATAGCTAAAACACAAAATAGTGACTACATTGTACTAAACCGAACCGAACCAAACCAAACCGAAAACAAGCCAGGGGTTTAAGTGTAAAACTTGTGGGTAAATGCGGTCATTGGTAATGTCAAAAAGGAAAGGGATAACGCTCTACCTATAGAGGGTAAGGTTTTTAAATGTATTTTTTGAAATTTTGACAAGGGGCCTAACTATACTTTTGTTGAAATTTCCTGAACCAATAAGGCTAGGGACTTGTATGTGGGGTCCTAGCACTCGGGGTGACGCTCTGCTTATGAATATATATTTAATGTTTGTCAAAAGGGCCTAACTGCACTGTTGTTAATATCTCGATAACTAATAATGGGAGAGAGTCAAGTGAGGTGTTATTATACTTAGGATGGCCAACCCTTTCCCATGACCAACGAATTTACCCCAAACCTTCAAAACAACAGGGTCATTGACCTGAGATTATATAAACTAATAATCGGATATCGACATGTAAGGTGTCATTAGACTTATAATGGTTAACCCTTTCCCATGGCCAATGAATTTACCTAAAATATCCAAAACATTAAGGTCAATGACCTGAGATTTTATAAATTAATAATTGGATACGGACATGTGAGATGTTTACCGTGAGTGGTGAAACATAGCTAGGTAGAGAAAGAATTAGTATAGGCTACATGTATGGTGACTGACAAGTCTTTCACTATTGGAACTTGTTTTCAGATCAGACTGTAGTACAGAGAGAGTATAGGTTGCAGGCATGGGTTAATAAATGACAAACGGTGTACACAAAATCTGATTTATTGATTCAAGAATTAAGAGTAGACTATCTTTAATTGATTGGTTAAAGAGGATAGCTAAAGAAACAAAATGGTGACTACATTGAACTAAACTGAACCAAGCTGAATCAAACCCAACCAAACCGAACCAAACCTAATCGAAAACAAGCCAAGGGTTTAAGTGTAAAACTTGTGGGTGAATGTGGTCATTGGTAATGTCAAAAAGGAAAGGGATAACGCTCTACCTATAGAGGGTAAGGTCAAGCTAGTGCATGGTGCTAAACCACACATCCAAGTACATGAACCACACACAACTATCCTATGCAGTTTCTATGGGTTGACTGTTAAAACTTGCTCAGTGGTTACTGGGACAAGATGGTCGCTACACACAACAAGCTTTAAATACTTGAGGCTAATAATCTATATACACACACACACACACACACACACACACACACACGCTTGTTCTAAACTAAACTGTCTTGCTGGCAGTGCTCACACAGTAGGCAAATCACATAAATGCTTGACTAACCGAAATACAACAATTTTCGGTTGTCTAATGATACCAGCTAACCATTACGTGTTGTAGTGGTGAGCACATGTGCCTCTTGCACTGGAGATCGTAACTCGATTTCAAGCTCTAAGGCCTAGAACGAATCAAACTAAGAAAGAAGGGTATGGTGACGCAGTGGTTAAACTGTTAGCCTTTCACTAAGGTAGACTAGGGTTTGATTTTAGGTTAATATGCATGTCATAAACAAACAATAAAAAAAAGCAGAGATAATGTTTAAAACTGATTACACTTGTCTTTTTCAAATTATTACTTAGATTACAAATACAAAGGTGGACTGGGTTTGATATACAGTTAATGCTGGCTATCGCATACTAGCCTGTAAGAAAGCCAAACAAGCAAAAGGTGTAGGTAGAGCAGTGGTAAAATCGCTATGTGTAGAGAACTACCTAACGGTTTTATGAACTGGCAAAGGTATGTCGCATAACCAGTGCAGGATACAATCCAGCAACCATAATTTTTATCTTGTGGAACAGAGAAAACATATATATATATATATAAATATATATATATATATAGAGAGAGAGAGAGAGATAGAAAGCTTGTGTATGTATGGGTAGCATTGATTGTTCGACCGGAGAAAATACGGTGAGGTAGGGTGGGGAGAGGGATAATTAACACTTATATGAATGGTAAATAGTATTTTTTTTCAATAGTTTTGTTTTTCAAATGCAGTGGTAGATAGCCGTTATTTTTTAAAACATTCTTACTTGCAGTAGTAATAAGCCTCTACGGTTCCGCTAACACACATAGACAGACTGTACTATTGCCATGGTCAAGCACTCACATTAAGATCATTTACAAAAACATAAAATGAAAAATAAAAAATCTTGTTTTGGAAATATCGTTTTTCAACAGACACAAAATAAAAAATGTGTAAACAGCAAAATGGAAAATCCATGTTTCCATATAGACAAATTTTAAAAACCTCAAACGAACATTAAAAAAAATATACAAATGGAAAATTGACAAATGCGTAAATATGAAAATGGAAAATCCATGTCTCCATATCATGAAATTGAAAAAACATCAAACTGTCATTAAAAATAGGCAAATGGAAAATTGACAAATAGCAATGTGTGAAATGTGAATTTGAACAAATGGCTATCATTATTTTAAATTTAAAAAAAGCACGGTGCTGTATGGTTGAGGTGTGAATCAAACCCTCTCTACTTATTTTGGACCACCCGAGACTGAGTATACTTTTTTAGTCCTCATACCACTTTTAAAATTTTGTGTTAAAGCTAGGAATTGAGCCCAAGAGCTTGTAGGGGGAGACCAAGGTTAGAATATGTTAAACAGATAGTCTTAATTGTAGGGTGTGGTAGAGATAGAGATGAAACGATTAGCTCGGGGCAGGGGGGCATTGACATCTGCAGCAAACCAGTCAAACGACTAAAGACTCAAACAACAACATGTAAGCTCACCAAAATAATGTTGTGTAACGGTAAATGTTAGTCAACGAAGAGTAATGCATTACTAAAACCCATGACACGATACCTAAGAGCTTTTCTAAAATTATTTTACAATGCCTTTTAACCCTATATTAAACACCCAGTTCACAATATTCATAACTGCAATGTTATGGTAAAACAAAACAAAATCTATATTTCAAAACAAGCAAGTGGTTTAGTCAATGTATACCGGGAAAAGTTTTGTAAACACTCAAGTCCACAAGACCAATTATATTAGTAACTGTCAGGTTGGCCGAGTGGTTAAGGTGTTTGACTTAAGATCAAATATCCTGTACAAGGAAGCAAGGGTTCGAATCCCTTACCTGACATAACTATTGCCTTAACATGGCTTGTCGACACTGAATTATTATGATACTCGCTACACAAACCATAGACAGAGTGTATTGTTTAAGGCACTCTCTTTATGAACATAGTCAGAGACTGTTGATGGTTAACAATTGCATTAATAGTGGGACATGGGGATAGCAATTAAGAAAAACAGCCAATACCCATAGAATATTTTTATTCATTTTTTTACAATAGTTACACGCTGAATACAACTTTTTATCTTTTTATCATTGTTTGATATAGATTTTAAACACAACGCTTGTTGTAGATCCTTTTATAACATTCTCCAGGTACCCTTGTTCTTAAAAACTGGGAACGCCGCAATGGTTTTATAGACATTAAACCCTCATCCTCTTCTTTTCATCATCATCATCATTATAAGTATTATCATCATAATTATTATAGTCATTGTCACCGACGTCATCATCATCATCATCATCCTCAACATCACTAGAACTATCCAATTCCTTTTTTTTTCGTTTCAAAAGGGACCTCTTGAAGAGTCTGTGTTGCGTTTGATAGTGTTAAGTTTTTTTTTGAACGTTGACAACTGTCCTAACATGACTTTTTGAGGAGATGATAATTGCTTTTCAACAAACAATGCACTATCTTGAGCAGCAATATCATTTTCTTGAACTTGCTTTTTAGGATTTTCATGATATTTTGTTGACAGCAACAGTGTTTTATCTGGTACACTACATTGATGATTACCCACACTTAAGACCTTACCATTCTTACTTTTTAGATGACCTAAACATTTTGTTGTCCTTTGTTTTGAGCACTGCCAAAATGTGATTCCATTCACATTTTGCCGCTTATAGTTATAGGAGTAGCCATGATACAGTGCACGTGGTTTGCCTTTATTGGTTATAGTATATTCCATAGTAGTAAGTGACTTGTAAAGTTGATCTACCTACTACAAAGGTCAGAACAATTCTGGTGAAAATGTGATTTTGTGTTGACGTTTTATATAGGATGATGTTGGTGGCTTATGTAGGTGGCTTATGTTGGTGGCTTATATTTGTGGCTTATGTTGATGGCTTATGTTGGTGTCTTATGTTGGTGGCTTATATTGGCGGCTTATATTGGTGGCTTATGTTGATGGCTATGTTGGTGGCTTATGTTGGTGGCTTATGTTGGTGGCTTATGATGGTGGCTTATATTGGTGGCTTATATTGATGGCTTATGTTGGTGGCTTATATTGGTGGCTTATGTTGGTGCCTTATGTTAATGCCTTATGTTGGTGGCTTATTTTGATGTCAGTTTTTGTTATATAATATATTTGATCCATTCATCTATGACGTCATAGCCAGGCTTAAAGCAAGTCTTAACTTGTCGGACATGTTGGATTTTTTGTTCATGTGTGAAACTATCAAGTAACAATGATCAAGTGAGCTTCTTTCTCTCTAATCCGAAGTTCTGCCACATAGCATTGAGAATATTTATTGTAGTAGCCTATAAAGAAACAAAAAAATCATGTCTAATACAGTTTAGCTATAAGTGACCAGAACCACTATATATAACATTTTATTCTAAGAGATTTCCATAATGATAAGAAAAAAGAGCTTACCATAATGATGGATTGTGTAAGTAAACGTCTTTTGCTGCTTGATGTCACTACTAAAGTGATACTCGTACAACAGACAAGTGAGTTCATGTTTCGCTGACGTAATCGAATGTTCCCCCGCACTTCCGGACGAGTCCTTGTAGATGAGTCCCTTTCGACTGGTCCCTACGGACTAGCCCATGCATTTATTTAAAGTATGTCAAAGGGCCTAACTACATTTGCGTGTAAAGCAGTGTGTTGAACTGACGTTGTTCACCAGCCCCCCCCCCACTACTATAATGTGATAACGATATGAAAGGAAAGTGACGAAATACATGTGAACGTATGCCACTACTAAAGTGATACTCATACAACAGACAAGTGAGTTCATGTTTCGCTGACGAAATCGTATGTTTCCACGCACTTCCTGTGTTGAGCGCGTCATAGTGGCTAAATTTGAAACTCTAGATGAGATGTTTTGCTGACGTAATCATATGTTCCCCCGCACGCAGTGAGCCTGGTGAACAACGCTAGTTCAACACACTGCTTTACACGCAAATGTAGTTAGGCCCTTTGACATAATTTAAATAAATGCATGGGCTAGTCCGTAGGGACCAGTCCAAAGGCGCTCAACACAGGAAGTGCGTGGAATCATACGATTACGTCAGCGAAACATGAACTCACTTGTCTGTTGTATGAGTATCACTTTAGTAGTGACATCAAGCAGCAAAAGACGTTTACTTACACAATCCATCATTATGGTAAGCTCTTTTTTCTTATCATTATGGAAAGCTCTTAGAATAAAATGTTATATATAGTCGGTTCTGGTCACTTATAGCTTAACTGTATTAGATATGATTCTTTTTGTTTCTGTATAGGCTACTACAATAAATATTCTCAATGCTATGGGGCAGAACTGCGGATTAGAGAGAAAGAAGCTAACTTGATCATTGGTAATTGATAGTTTCACACATGAACAAAAAATCCAACATGTCGGACAAGTTTAGACTTGCTTTAAGACTGGCTATGACGTCATAAATGAATGGATCAAATATATTATATAACAAAAACTGACATCAAAATAAGCCACCAACATAAGGCATTAACATAAGCCACCAACATAAGCCACCAATATAAGCCACCAACATAAGCCACCAACATAGCCATCAACATAAGCCACCAATATAAGCCACCAACATAAGCCACCAACATAAGCCATCAACATAAGCCACAAATATAAGCCACCAGCATAAGCCACCAACATAAGCCACCAACATCAATCATCCTATATAAAATGTCAACACAAAATCACACTTTCATCAGAATTGTTCTGACCTTTGTAGTAGGTAGATCAACTTTACAAGTCAGTTACTACTATGGAATATACTATAACCAATAAAGGCAAACCACGTGCACTGTATCATGGCTACTCCTATAACTATAAGCGGCAAAATGTGAATGGAATCACATTTAGGCAGTGCTCAAAACAAAGGACAACAAAATGTTTAGGTCATCTAAAAAGTAAGAATGGTAAGGTCTTAAGTGTGGGTAATCACCAATGTAGTGTACCAGATAAAACACTGTTGCTGTCAACAAAATATCATGAAAATCCTAAAAAGCAAGTTCAAGAAAATGATATTGCTGCTCAAGATAGTGCATTGTTTGTTGAAAAGCAATTATCATCTCCTCAAAAAGTCATGTTAGGACAGTTGTCAACGTTCAAAAAACCCTTAACACAATCAAAAGCAACACAGACTCTTCAAGAGGTCCCTTTTGAAAAGGAAAAAGAAAAGGAATTGGATAGTTCTAGTGATGTTGAGGATGATGATGATGATGATGACGTTGGTGACAATGACTATAATAATTATGATGATAATATTTATAATGATGATGATGATGATGATGATGAAAAAGAAGAGGATGAGGGCTTAATGTCTATAAAACCATTGCGGCTTCCCCAGTTTTTAAAAACAAGAGTACCTGGAGAATATTATAAAAGGATCTACAACAAGCGTTGGGTTTAAAATCTATATCAAACAATTATAAGATAAAAAGTTGTATTCAGTTTGAAACTATTGTAAAAAAACTAAATGAATAAAAATATTATATGCTTCATCTCTATCTCTACCACACCCTACAATTAAGACTATCTGTTTTTCTTAATTGCTATCCCCATGTCCCACTATTAATGCAATTGTTAACCATCAACAGTCTCTGACTATGTTCATAAAGAGAGTGCCTTAAACAATACACTCTGTCTATGGTTTGTGTAGCGAGTATCTTAATAATTCAGTGTGGACAAGCCATGTTAAGGCAATAGTTATGTCAGGTAAGGGATTCGAACCCTTGCTTCCTTGTACAGGAAATTTGATCTTAAGTCAAACACCTTAACCACTCGGCCAACCTGACAGTTACTAATATAATTGGTCTTGTGGACTTGAGTGTTTACAAAACTTTTCCCGGTATACATTGACTAAACCACTTGCTTGTTTTGAAATATAGATTTTTTTTTGTTTTACCATAACATTGCAGTTATGAATATTGTGAACTGGGTGTTTAATATAGGGTTAAAAGGCATTTTAAAATAATTTTAGAAAAGCTCTTAGGTATCGTGTCATGGGTTTTAGTAATGCATTACTCTTCGTTGACTTACATTTACCGTTACACAACATTATTTTGGTGAGCTTACATGTTGTTGTTTGAGTCTTTAGTCGTTTGACTGGTTTGCTGCAGATGTCAATGCCCCCCTGCCCCGAGCTAATCGTTTCATCTCTATCTCTACCACACCCTACAATTAAGACTATCTGTTCAACATATTCTAACCTTGGTCTCCCCCTACTAGCTCTGGGGTTCAATTCCTAGCTTTAACACAAAATTTTAAAAGTGGTATGAGGACTAAAGAAGTATACTCAGTCTCGGGTGGTCCAAAATAAGTAGAGAGGGTTTGATTCACACCTCAACCATACAGCACCGTGCTTTTTTTAAATTTAAAATAATGATAGCCATTTGTTCAATTTCACATTTCACACATTGCTATTTGTCAATTTTCCATTTGCCTATTTTTAATGACAGTTTGATGTTTTTTCAATTTCATGATATGGAAACATGGATTTTCCATTTTCATATTTACGCATTTGTCAATTTTCCATTTGTATATTTTTTTAAATGTTCGTTTGAGGTTTTTAAAATTTGTCTATATGGAAACATGGATTTTCCATTTTGCTGTTTACACATTTTTTATTTTGTGTCTGTTGAAAAACGATATTTCCAAAACAAGATTTTTTATTTTTCATTTTATGTTTTTGTAAATGATCTTAATGTGAGTGCTTCACCATGGCAATAGTACAGTCTGTCTATGTGTGTTAGCGGAACCGTAGAGGCTTATTACTACTGCAAGTAAGAATGTTTTACAAAATAACGGCTATCTACCACTGCATTTGAAAAACAAAACTATTGAAAAAAAATACTATTTACCATTCATATAAGTGTTAATTATCCCTCTCCCCACCCTACCTCACCGTATTTTCTCCGGTCGAACAATCAATGCTACCCATACATACACAAGCTTTCTATCTCTCTCTCTCTCTCTATATATATATATATATATTTATATATATATATATATATATGTTTTCTCTGTTCCACAAGATAAAAATTATGGTTGCTGGATTGTATCCTGCACTGGTTATGCGACATACCTTTGCCAGTTCATAAAACCGTTAGGTAGTTCTCTACACATAGCGATTTTACCACTGCTCTACCTACACCTTTTGCTTGTTTGGCTTTCTTACAGGCTAGTATGCGATAGCCAGCATTAACTGTATATCAAACCCAGTCCACCTTTGTATTTGTAATCTAAGTAATAATTTGAAAAAGACAAGTGTAATCAGTTTTAAACATTATCTCTGCTTTTTTTGATTGTTTGTTTATGACATGCATATTAACCTAAAATCAAACCCTAGTCTACCTTAGTGAAAGGCTAACAGTTTAACCACTGCGTCACCATACCCTTCTTTCTTAGTTTGATTCGTTCTAGGCCTTAGAGCTAGAAATCGAGTTACGATCTCCAGTGCAAGAGGCACATGTGCTCACCACTACAACACGAAATGGTTAGCTGGCAACATTAGATAACCGAAAATGATTGTATTTCGGTTAGTCAAGCATTTATGCCATTTGCCTACTGTGTGAGCACTGCCAGCAAGACAGTTTAGTTTAGAACAAGCGTGTGTGTGTGTGTGTGTGTGTGTATATAGATTATTAGCCTCAAGTATTTAAAGCTTGTTGTGTGTAGCGACCATCTTGTCCCAGTAACCACTGAGCAAGTATTAACAGTCAACCCATAAAAACTGCATAGGATAATTGTGTGTGGTTCATGTACTTGGATGTGTGGTTTAGCACCATGCACTAGCTTGACCTTACCCTCTATAGGTAGAGCGTTATCCCTTTCCTTTTTGACATTACCAATGACCACATTCACCCACAAGTTTTACACTTAAACCCTTGGCTTGTTTTCGATTAGGTTTGGTTCGGTTTGGTTGGGTTTGATTCAGCTTGGTTCAGTTTAGTTCAATGTAGTCACCATTTTGTTTCTTTAGCTATCCTCTTTAACCAATCAATTAAAGATTGTCTACTCTTAATTCTTGAATCAATAAATCAGATTTTGTGTACACCGTTTGTCATTTATTAACCCATGTCTGCAACCTATACTCTCTCTCTGTACTACAGTCTGATCTGAAAACAAGTTCCAATAGTGAAAGACTTGTCAGTCACCATACATGTAGCCTACACTAATTCTTTCTCTACCTAGCTATGTTTCATCACTCACGGTAAAAATCTCACATGTCCATATCCAATTATTAATTTATAAAATCTCAGGTCAATGACCTTAATGTTTTGGATATTTTAGGTAAATTCATTTGCCATGGGAAAGGGTTGACCATTATAAGTCTAATGACACCTTACATGTCGATATCCGATTATTAGTTTATATAATCTCAGGTCAATGACCCTGTTGTTTTGAATATTTGGGGTAAATTCGTTGGTCATGGGAAAGGGTTGGCCATCCTAAGTATTATAACACCTCACTTGACACTCTCCCATTATTAGTTATCGAGATATTAACAACAGTGCAGTTAGGCCCTTTTGACAAACATTAAATATATATTCATAAGCAGAGCGTCACCCCGAGTGCTAGGACCCCACATACAAGTCCCTAGCCTTATTGGTTCGCGAGATATTAACAAAAGTATAGTTGGGCCCTTTGTTAAAATGTCAAAAATACATTAAAAAAGAGAGTGTCTGCCCAAGTCCAACAACACCTCACAGGTCAAAATCCCATCATGGGTTCAGGAAATATCAACAAAAGTATAGTTAGGCCCCTTGTCAAAATTTCAAAAAAAATACATTTAAAAACCTTACCCTCTATAGGTAGAGCGTTATCCCTTTCCTTTTTGACATTACCAATGACCACATTTACCCACAACTTTTACACTTAAAGCCCTGGCTTTTTTTCGGTTAGGTTTGGTTCGGTTTAGTACAATGCAGTCACTATTTTGTGTTTTAGCTATCCTCTTTAACCAATCAATTAAATATAGTCTACTCTTAATTCTTGAATCGATAAATCAGAGTTTGTGTACACCGTTTGTCATTTATTAACCCACACCTGCAACCTATACTCTCCCTGTACAGCAGTTTGATCTGAAAACAAGTCCCAATGGTAAAAGACTTGTCAGTCACCATACATGTAGCCTACACTAATTCTTTCTCTACCTAGCTATGTTTCATCACACATGGTAAACATCTCACTTGTTCGTATCCGATTATTAGTTTATATAATCTCAGGTCGATGACCTTGATGTTTTGGGTATTTTGGGTAAATTCATTGGCTATGGGAAAGGGTTAACCATTCTAAGTCCTATGACACCTCACATGTTGATATCCGATTATTAGTTTATAATAATAATAATAATAATAATAATAATAATAATAATAATAATAATAATAATAATAATAATAATGATAATTGTTGTTTTAAGGGGTCTAACATCTAGGTTATCGACCCCATATTAGTTTATAAAATCTCAGGTCAATGACCTTACTGTTTTGGATTTTTGGAGTAAATTCATTGGCCATGGGAAAGGGATAACCATTCTCAGTCCTATGACACCTCACTTGACCCTCTCTGATTATTAGTTAGCGAGATATTAACAAAAGTGCAATTAGGCCCTTTTGACAAAAATGAATAATACATTAAGAAACAGGATGTCACCCCAAGTCCAACGACCTCTCATACAAGTCCCTAGCATTATTGGTTCATGAGATATTAAAAGCTGATGACCTATTAATTTTTGATCTTTTGGTTAATTTAAAAAAAAATAACTCATCTATAAATCTGTATTCAAAAAGCCCGCCCTCTTAGAAAAACCCCAAGTGCACATGCGTAAAAACAAAAAACAAACATGTTAATTCATAGTAGCGATCGGCTCTTCGCTTGCGTTTCATTTGGAACAACGTTTAATTTCATCATAGCATTAGGGACCAGTCCAAAGGGACCGGCCCAAAGGGATCAGTCAAAAGGGACCCATCAACAGGGACTCGTCCACAAGGACTTGTCAACAAGGACCCGTCAACAATGGCCCATCAACAATGACCTGTCAAAAAAGACCTGTCAACAATGACCTGTCAACAGGGACCCGCCCACAGGGAATCGTCAACAATGACCCGCCAACAATGACCCGTCAACAATGACCCGTCAACCATGACCCATCCACAGGGGCCCATCAACACGGACCCATCAAAAGGGACCTGTCAAAAAGGATCCATCAAAAATGACCCCCAGTCAAAAAGAGCCCGTCTAAGGGGGGAGCTAGTCAATAGGGACCAGTCCAAAGGGACAAATCAACAGAGATCAATCAAAAGGGACCAATCAACAGGGATCAATCAAAAGGGGGTATCACCTCAAGGCCTGACATGTCCCTCTTTGATTATTGGTTTGCTGATCGACAAGCGTCGCTTAAAATATTTTTTGATCACCACTCGTGGGTTGGGTTGGGTTAGGTTAGGTTACACTACAGCCGCCATCTTTTAAAAAGCCCGCCCTCTTACAAAAGCTATGAGTGGGCATGCGTAAAAACAAAAAACAAGCATGTTAATTCCTATTGGCGTTCCACCGTATACATGTCTCTTGTGTAGAACAACGTTTAATTCCATATTGGCATTCAAACTCTCACATGTTGCACTTGGAAAGCTAGATTCTCTAAAGAAATTACAATTTCACCCCCTATTAGGGGTAGGTTTTATTTTGGTGTGGAAATATGTTATCCATTGGAAAGGGAGTGTCAGCCCGAGTTCAATGACACCTCATTTGTCAAAATCCGACCATGCGTTGGAGAGATATCGCGCCGCCGCCATCTTGTGTGGAGGGTGTGGAGGTGGAGGAGGGTCCTGAACTGTTACAAATACACTACTTGTATCTATGTAATTACGTACGGCAATGACATGCAATTTACTGTAGTTGTTCATTGTTACCTTCCCATTTAATTGCTGTATAAATCAGAATCAATTGTGAAACTATTCTTAATTAGAATTCAGTATTATATAATTATGTCAAATTATTCACTTTGCCCGTATAGCCGGGCAAAGTGAATAACGGAATGCATTGTTTAAGACATGAGAATATTAATACTAAGCAAGTATATATTTGACAGAAACTCAACATTGGATATAAATGGGATCCACTTTTGTTTTTCAATAGGTTTTATAACGTTGACAGTTCACCTGATATAACTAAAGCAACAGAGTTAATAGGATTTGTCCTACAATCCTCCAGAGCTTGCTTCATTGTTTCTTTGCACCAGCTGCCCTGATCACTGCTTCGTTTGAAATTGTAAACCATCTGTAAGCAAATATTACAATATTCTGATTATTACTGATATACTTCAGTACTTATTTCAGGGTATTTAACCCTCAACTGGTGACGCGGTTTCTGACAGACTCTGAGAGAGATTGTACACCCCTAAGCACTCATTGCGAAACGAGACTTGTTTGCAATACCTTCTCATCTATGTCTAAACATCTGTTCAGCCTCATTTCGTCACCTTCAGTCTTATCGTTCTCTTCTCACGAGGTATACACATTCTTAAGTAGCTTCGTAGACACCACGTCACCAATTGTGTAACATTTTACCATGTGGGAACGCATAATCTTTGATGTGTATTCCTAACAAGATAATAAATTATTAGTCACCATTAAGCAGTTAGTGAACGAAGTATTCAACAACATTAACCCAAACGGGCAAAGTGAATAAATATCCACTTTGCCCAGCTGTGCGCCATTATGGAAATCGTGACTGATCGCTTAAAAGTAGTGTAGCAAGAAAGCAAACAAAGTGTGTAAATAAGAGGGTTGGAACAACACTAAAACACAATGTAATCACTTTCAAAATAGTTATACCAATCTATGAATAATATTGTGTTTCTTACCTTGATAAAATTTTAAGAAATGCTATAAAAATCTGCAAACGCTTCTAGTCTCACACTGTCAACCACTGTAGTCTTTGTACTACTGATTCTTATATCTCCAGCAGATGGCAGCGCTTCCTGCAGAAGCAACTCGGTGACATCTGTCGTGATTTTCCTTAACTTTAACATATTCGCTTTGCCCGGGTTATTCGCTTTGCCCGGTCCTCCCCTACGAGGACCTAATTCCTTAGCAGGAAATCGGAATAGTTACAGGGCGAATAAAGGTGAACCGCAATACATTTTGGATACGAAAGTATCAAAAACAACACACTCAAAAAGTATTGATTGCAAAATTTCACTTTAAAAAATTATTACTAAACCTGAATATCTCGTCCATACAGGTAATAGCGAATGTGCCTATCCCTAACTGCCTCACATGCTTTGCAGCGACGTGACATAATGGTTGAAGTGCTCAATTAATACTTATGGCATTGAGTAATGATGTCCTTTATTGATAACTTCACATAATGATTTTTTTAGGGTAGATTTTACCCTCCATGTTGGTTTTTCCCAAGGACTCAGCGAAATATCTCACCACTACCGCCTCTACGAGCAGTGTCCCGGAGCTTGAAACATCTGGTGAGGGGCGATACAACTGGGGAGGTGTGATCAGCACCTCGTCCAGGCGGCCTCACCTGCAAAGCGAACAGGGGCCTCATGAGGGATGGGAAGGGAGGGGAAGATTGTCAGGGATAGGAAAGGAAGTGGGAAAGAGGCGGCCATGGCCTTAGAGTAGGGGAACCACGGAAAACCACTTCGAGGATGGCTGAGGTGGGAATCGAACCCCCTCTACTCATTTGGACCACCCGAGGCTGTGTAGACCCCGTTCCAGTCCTCATACCACTTTTCAAATTTCGTGGCAGAGCCGGGAATCTAACCCAGGACCTCCGGGGTGGCAGCTAATCACGCTGACCACTACGCAACGGAGGCGACTTCGCAGAATGATACCACGAGTATATCTATAAAATTGCTGAAAACGTTATGCCAAATTTTAAATTAATTTATAACATACCCAATATCACTAGCCCGTGTGTTCTAATGCACGGTTGTCACACATTTTACTGTATCGGAAAAATACACGCAATTCTCGTGCACAATGCAATATTGCATTTAGCTGCTCTTCTTTATTGCCCGGAGTAGGGTGATAGAAATAAGCAACTCATATTTGAGGCACTTTCTCCTCTAGGCTCTACATATCCAATTATGAATACAATTGACTGTTAATAATTATATAAATACTATTTAAGGAGCAATATTCACAATCAATTTACTTGAGGATTATCCAAAACCACTAGCGTTAACCACTCGCACTAACACGTGAATATAATTTAAGGTTGCAAATAAGTTCAATTTAATTAACTTTTGGCTGAAATTGCATTATGAATATCAATCTAGAAGGGTTTTCAAACTGTAATAATTCAGTTAATTAATACATGATTTAACTGTTATTGTCCACTTCGTGGTCAAGTGACTAGAATTCTTGACTAGCAACGCGGAGGTCCGGGTTAAATTCACGGCACTGACAAGAAATGTTATTCTACTCTGAGGAATGGAACGGAGTTCACTCAGCCTCATGAGGCAGAACAGAGAAGAGGTGGGTTCTATTCCCACCTCAACTATCCTAGTAGTGCTCTTCCGTAGTTTTCCACTTCTACACAAGGCGAATGCCGGAATGTTACCTAAATTAAGTTCACAGCTCCCCCTACACAAATCCTAGCCTGTTACAAATAATGACACAGATCCCACAAACACGCCTAAGTACACAGGGCTTCATGATCACGATGTCGCAAAGTCCCGAAATGATTCAACAACATACAGCAGTTATTTACACTTAACGGGCTCGTTAGGCCATTAGATATTACATTGGAAATAAATGGCAATAGCTATTATTAAGTGAACATTTATATAGTACTCGTATGTACTGTACATTAGTTATGTACTGTTCAAATTTTATTTCGAAAACAAAACAGCATAAGTCTAGAGTTCAGCCAATAATAAGTCTCCTAGTAACACAGTACAGAAGTCTAAAAATAAACAAGAAGTTCCGTGACGAACTAAAGAGCCTACTTTTCTTAAAATTTAAGATTCATGCCAATGATTAATCTATATGGATCTAGCTAGAATAATGACGAAATTAAGTTGGTAATATCGAAATTTCTAATTAGTTCGAAATACTGTATACCTGGCATAATGTAGCCAAATAGAGAACTACAGTTGGCAGCCCTGGTGACTGAATATATTCTTAGTTCCATCTCTTAAGGTACAGAAAACAAAATTTGATTGAAGTCCAATGGATAGCATGGACGTTTCATGCAGTTAAACATTGGATCTAACAGCGCGCGTAAAATCATGTTGGCAACAATGACATACATGTCTTGGTCAGAAATAATCTGAAATAATATGATCTATTGTTGTGTCAATTTTGAATGAAATCCATTAGTTAGTATAGAAGTCACATGCATTTTAAAATTGGACCAATCAGCAGGCTTAGAATCATGTTGGCAGCACTGGCGTAGGCCTATATTTTTTTTATTTATTTAGTCAATTTACCCTCTAGGTTGGTGGTTCCCACGGACTCAGCGAGGGAACTCACTACTACCGCCTCTATGGGCAGTGTCCTGGAGCCGGGAACATCTGGTCGGGAGGGATACAACTGGGGAGGTGTGATCAGCACTTCGCCCAGGCGGCCTCACCTGCAAAGCGAACAGGGGCCTCATGAGGGATGGAAGGGATGGAAGATTGGGATGGAGAAGCGAGGAAGAGGGAAGGAGGCGGCCGTTGCCTTACAGTAGGTACTGTACCCTTTTACCTACCAATACCTGTTGAATCCCTGGATAGCAGCTGGATCGTAGAACCTGAAAATGCCCCGGCTCTAAAGACCCCCCAAGTTCTACCAACAGACACAGGGATAATAGGGCCACTCGAATACCTAACAGGATGTATTAAGACTGACCAAGGCTCAGAAAAAGAAAAAAAACTAGCTCAAAACACGAGAATTCTTCAAGAGGAAGAAAGAATCTCAAAGGTGTGGTAAACACTAAAATACCTAGCGATGGCCCCCTTAATACACCCTTCCATCACCTCTATAAAGCATCACGCAATAATTAAAACCAAGTAATAAAGTAGTTTATTGTAAGAATAAACAAGACAGAGAAATATCAATTTCGTCGATACCACGACCAATCAAAAAAAAAAAATCTCATTGATAATATTGGATTATCTTTCAGAAAAAAAAATATATATATTACCCATTATCACAACTAACTTTTAGCTGATTAAAATATAAGGCATATTAATAATAATGATGATCAATCCCATAGGGTAAGCATTCACAAAAAGAGAAATATTATAAGACTTGAATACATTAAATTAATTTCGGTTCCTTAACGGAAATAACATCTTATACAAAAATATCCTGGTTATAATTACTAATCCTACACGACATCTTCAGTAACTTTATATGTTATTGTTATTGAATGAAGAAATTCATATGGCCTATTTACAGAATATAATTTACACAAAATTCCAGAATAATTTCAATTATTCTCTTCCTACTGACTTGAAGTCACGACATTCCTTTCTGTTTAATATTATTTCAATTCTTGTTTTAGGGAAATTCTGCCGAACAGTTAAGCTAAGCAAAAATTAATTGTAAAGTCAGTCTTAAATAGTTATCGGTTTCCTTTTTAAACATACATCTTATGACAAAATTGTTATATTAGTTTTACTGGAAATATTTAACCGAATATCCACTCAAGATTCCCAACAATACTGCTCAGAAAAATATTAATCTTCACACAGGCATTTTCACGATAACAGCGATAAAGTTAACAATGACCAACTATTAACCATACTAGGTTAAAACAACACCTCTCTGGGTTAAAACCCCAATCCATCTAATCCTGATTGGCACAACTGGCTCAATCCTCAACAAGAAAAATATGCTTTACAAAGCATTGCATCAATTTACTTAAACACAAAGACATTACTCATAGTATATGCCTCTCTAAAGACCAATATGCACCTATAATAGGAGCCTTACTGTTATAAATCCACAATTATGCAAATCAGCTGTTTATGGTAAAAATCCTGAACTCGAAAAATATGATCCCGTAACAGATTACCAACAAAACCCAGTGGATTTCAGAAATATTCCACCTAACTTTAAAAACTTGCCTTACGTTGATTTATTACATGATCCATAATTCTTAAACGTATGACTTATAGTAAGTCGTCCCTGGGATTATCCTCGCAAATTTGGGTGTCGTTCAAATACCCTCTTACTAAAGAAAAACTATTGCACTAAAGGCAATGATATCAATTTAATCCAGTGTTAACATAAAAAAAAATATATATATAAACTGTATATAACGCTGCCCAACCACACAAACTGAGGTTGTAAAGTGATCAATAAAGATAAATTCAATCTCAAAATAAGATCCTCCCTGAATTTCCCGGACGCGAAAATGTCGATGGATTAGACCTACAGCATGGATCTAGGTTAGCAACAAAGGCTAAGCGACTAATGACCCATTAGGCAATTCATTTCGAAAATCACGCTCAGAAAACACAAGTTAAATCTTTTATAAAAAAACTGAAGAAAATATAGTCCAAGGACTCGAAGTAACATTTAGAATAACTGGGTCCGAAAACTTCCTAGTATCTTAATCAAAATACGAAAAGGAAAATTCCCCTCCAAAGAATACGATAATCCAAGCGAAAGTGCTTAAAGAACAATGCACTAGAATATGAAAACTCAACCAACGTTCTCAAAAGAAAGTTGCGTTACTATAATGTTCTTACACAAGAAAAACTGTAAATCTTCTTCCTACTTTTGCTTCTCGACAAATAAGAATGAGCATGTCAGTTAAATACTGTAAAATACTACTGAAATTATTAATTTATTCACCAAAATTACACAAAGGATGCACTCATTTTTATGAGTCAAAATCCTGGCATCATAGAAGGTCAGTTTCGAAATGAACATCGAACCTGCACTTTCTACTGAACCATTTAAACTACAAAATCAAATATGGCAATGTGGTATTTATAAATGCCCACTCTACACTACTGTAACAAGTTGAAGTGATCAGTACCTTTGGCGAATCTAGATGAGGAAAAAAGGATATCGTTGGCCATAATCAGCTCCGGACCAACAGAAAATATGCTGGACTTCAACTGGGTTTCCATAGAACGAACCAAAGTCCTCCCAGGCTCGAACAACACCCGGTCGGTCGAAATAGTTCCAACATATCCTGGCGATATCTTCCCATACATATTCGAACACCAACGGAAGGACCGCACACAGTTTATCAACTCGTCACGACGCGAAGGTGAACTCGAACCGTCACTAACAAGTTCCAATATGAGAACGCGCGTGTGAACAAGTTCACGAGGGTCGACGCGGCCCCTCTCGACACGAGAGTCGCGTGCACACTTCATGCTAAATGAAAGTTGCCTACAACAAGTCCCCGCTGCACCCTGCTAATGCAGTATTCTTAAATCAATTTAGCCTACCATCGTAGTGGATATAAGCTTCATATTGTCCCTTCCCCCTGACGCCTTGCTTGAGAATGTACTCTTTTCAAAAGGTATAATCACTGTGAAGAGTGAATCAAATCTAGGCTGCATTTCCACGACGGTTTATATGCAGAGTTTCGTGACACATCACGGCTGAGCTCGCTGTCGTGATTATAAAAGTATCCATCCGCATGGTCCGTTAGTTGCTGTAGACACACAGTCGCAGAGGTAAATTATTACATGTTTAAGACCATGTCTGAGCCCCATTAAACACGTTTCTACTTCACGTAGAATGCTTAACGAACTAGAATACACTTCAGCACGGTCACACGTTTTTAAAACTCCCGTTAGCTGGCGATTTTACTTTCACTGATTTCCAGCTCAACCCTCTGCGCTGTCAAGTTCTATACACATTGCGCTCTGCACGAGGTCGCCTGAGTCTCACATCTGCTCCCCCCACTCCTTCCTCACACGTCATGACTCGATACGAAATATATCGCAGTCGAAACGTGATCAGCAGTGAGTTAACATATCATCTTCTGTTCTTCATACTTTCTTAATAATGGCTTTCTTAATAATGGCTTTCTGCCATGGAAATATACATATAGACACATGTATCTGCTTACATAAAGCGCTAAATATGGATTAATTTGTATTAATCACTCTCAGGTGAATCGATCGATATGGTGTTAGACACAGTCAACATGGTTATTATCGATGAGCTTCGGGTTTCTCATCGGAAACACGAGCTCTGCCGATCTCGTTCATGATAGCATGGCTTTTTCTTGCTGCAGACCAGCTGTTATGATCGACTTCAGAGGCAAGTTAGGAAGTTACAGGGTGTTCCCAAAATACTGTAACCATGTCTGTACTTAAGCCCTTTTATGAATAATGGTGCATTTTCCCTTTGATGCCTTAAATAAAAGTCTCCTCAACTTTTATTTACACCATTCCAGGTAATCTCAGCATATGTAGCATTATTCAGTCAACACTCAGTCTATCTTCTTCACATATCTTTTCAGGTTTTTTGCATTGAAACGACCTATCATTTCTCTTCCATTTAGGCTTACTACCTCATAACAATTATTTCCGAACGACCTAGCAATCTTATAGGGTCCGTGGAAGACATAGGAAAACTTGGTGAATTGCTTCTTAGCCACATCTGCTTTCGTCGGTTTCTTGACGAGAATCATCTCGCCTACTCTCATCGGTGGCCGATATCTTTTATTTCTGATTCGTTTATGCCGCTTCTCGGCTGCATCCATCAAGCTTTCTCTAGCTGAATTAATTCTTTCTTGGACTGTAGGCTCCCTGTCCTTAGGTAGAAATCTCACGATCTCTGTCCAGGCTCTTTCTGGCCTCTTATTATGGTGAACAACCATAGGTATATCTGATAAGCTCTCATGGAATGTGGAATTCATGCATCTTTCCATGAGTGGGATGAACTTCACCCAGCTCGCATGATCCTCAGGACAGTAAATTCTCGCGAACTTGCTAATTTCTGCCATAACACGTGATCTAGGATTTCCATTCTAGGGATATCTCTATTAATTTCGTTTCCATCCATTTCCTCCATCACTACATCCTCTGTACTTTCTTCCTTGAATCTTATTATTCCTTTGTCCATGTCGATGATCGCTCTAGCTTGAGTAATAAAATCGATCCCTAGTATGACGTCAAAATTAATATTCTTAACGACTATGAAAATATGTTCGTAACTTCTCTCATTGATCCAGAATTTCATTAGAATCTGCACTTTGCATTTCATAGTTTTATCCTTAAATATCCCACGAATTTTTGTTGGAGATGCTGGAAGAATGGTAAATTGATTTTCTGGTTTCAATCTCTCAAAACAGTCCTCGTCAACTATAGAGATCATAGCACCTGTGTCCATCAAGGCTTTACAATGTTGTAGACCAATTAGTATATCAATAACGGGAAGTTCAACTATCCTTCCTCTCGGTTTCGTTTCTGGTTCAAATAGAAGGTCTTCGTCAGTAGCTTCAAATATTTCAAAAATCGTGATATCAGAGGAATGCGTGGCAACGTCAGTTATTAATTTCGCCCGGAAATTGGCGTTTTTTTTTCTCGATCCGGAGCTCTTTCTGAACTCCGACCTTCTCTGCTAGTACTGGGTTGTGACTTATCTAGATTTTCATCCTTTCTTTCCTTCGATTTTCTTCGTCCAACCTCCGTGGACTTATCTCGCCCTCTCTTGAGCCTCTCCTGTTGCACTTTTTTTATCGGACGCCTCCGTTCGATAATTGTTGTATCTTGAGTACCCTTGATTTCGTCTGTTATCTCTATTGTCTCGGGTATCTCTATCATTCCTATTATATCTGTTATCTCTATTGTCTCGGGTATCTCTATCATTCCTATTGTATCTGTTATCTCGATTATTTTGATCATATCTGTAATTCCTATCATAAGGCGTTTCTCGATGATCATTCCGGTCTCGATCATTATCTCTTCGATAAAAATTTCTCTCCTCGTAGCGACGTTGCCAAGGCCTCTCCTGGGCGTCCCTACGTTGGTTTTCCCATCTCCTCTCTTCCTGATGGGTATTTCTAATAGGACCTATTCTATCATCTCTTCTTTGTTCGAAACGATCCGTCTGCTGTGTACGGTTCATCATTACCGCGTTTACAACTTTCGATTCCTGCCTGGCATTTTTGACTATAGTAGGTTGCGTCATCATACTCATGTGATCTAATCGACGTAACAGGTCATCTAACGACGTTAAAGACGATACTCCGGAAGAAATAATTGATTTCCTTACTTCCGCAGGCAATTGACGTGAGATAGCTTCAAGGAGTTCTTCCTGGGTTAACGGCGGCTGAAGAAAACGGAGTTTTGCTAACTGACACGCAAAGTATTCAGCGTAGCTGGTTGGTCCTGTACTGGAGTACTTGCGTGAATAGACTTCTGATCTCACATTCTGTTGGACCTCGATCGACCAAAATCTTTGTATGAAGGCTTCCGAAAACTGCTCAAAGTTGTCAAATGTGTAACGAAAAGCCCTGAACCATTGTAACGGAGCATCGGTGAGAAACCTTTCCACCATACGTAGCTCACGCTCACGTGGCACATGTGACTCCAAAAAGTAATCTCTTAATGTCCTGACAAATTCGATTGGTGTCATTCCACCCAAATTGCTAAACTTCCTAGGTTTGTCATCAAAATTTCGTATTATGGTTACATTCGGTGTCCTTTCCGATGATTTCGAAGTATAGTCACCCACGCCTACGTTGGGGTTCGGAGAACTAAAAGTTTCCCTGCTTGTTCGAATGGGACTCGAATGTTCCATTTGACTGAGCCGAACGTTGGGTTCGTTGTTGGAAGGTTCCTGTATCATCCTTTCCCTACCATCAGGTACTATCACTTCAGGTTGTTCAACTACAACTCGAAAATCGGACTGTAAAAGTGATCGCAATTGATCTTTTAGAGTATCCAAACTGATATGCCCCTCTAGATTAATTTGCTCGAGACCCTTTCTAATTTCATTAATCTCGGAAGTTTTCTTCTCCCTGACCTCATTTAACTCTATCTTACTTTGGTCGACTTTAGTTTCAACACTGTTAATACGCTTCTCTAAATCGGATATGTTATTAACCTGAGTATTTTGAATTCCATCCATTCTTTTGCTTAGATCTTCCCTAACATTTATTATGTCCTTGCTATTAGTTGCAAGACCAGTGGCAAGTTTAGATTCTAACTTAGATTTCTCAACTTTAAAACATTCCTCATTAATTTTCATAATATCTTGACGAAATGTTACAATATTATCACTTATGATCCCTTTCAAGTCGATGTCAAAATCATCCCTGAGAAGTTTCGTATGATCAGTGACTTGAGCTCGGAGTGTCCCCATTTCACATTTCAACTGTTCCAGGCTATTCTGGGTCTGATTAGTGTCATGGGAAAACTGCAGCTGAAGTGCTTCTAAATTTTTTTTACTGAGCTTCACACTCTTTTCAAAGTCTAGTCTAATCTCAACTTGAAATTCTTTATTAGATTTTTCTAGCTCCATTAACTTAACCTCTGTCTGATTTTGACTAGATTCGATTTTTCGGACCTCTAGCTCCATTTTATTTTGACTGGATTCTATTAATCCCACATCTGTTCTTAAATCATTGATTTGGGATTGCATAATCCTTACATTAGAGTTTACATCCTTTACAGTTTCCTCAATTCCCCTTTGACTAGTCTGAATATTGTTAAGATCTGTTTGGATTGATGTTTGACTAGTTTGCATATTGTTAAGATCTGTTTGGATTGATGTTTGACTAGTTTGCATATTGTTAAGATCTGTTTGGATTGATGTTTGACTAGTTTGCATATTGTTAAGATCTGTTTGGATTGATGTTTGACTAGTTTGCATTGAAGTTTGACTATTTTGGATTCTTTCTTGGGCAACCTGTACCAGGCCAACATTAGCCCGTAATGTACTGATATCTAGTTGAGTTTTTCTATTATCATCCTGGATATCTTCGATATTAGATTCTACACTGGTAACCTTCTTTTCTACCCTTTTAGAACTGTCATTGATAGCCTTCAAGGAGGATTGCATAGTATCAATTTCCCCCCTGATACCTTCAGCAACTGCACCCTGATTTTGAATAACAGTTTCAGACATATGGTCTAATGCGGATCTAGTTTGGACCTTAATATTTTCAATGTCCTGATTCAAATTGTCCATTTTATGTTGAAGAATTTCAAACATCTTCTTAACGTCACCAACAGTCACCATATTACCTTCAGACATGCTTCACTACACTTCACAAGAAATAAGAATACCACACCAACAAAGCACAGCGAGAACATCTACAAACAACCACCATTTACCATTACATGCTCATTCTTATTGTCTGGCGTTACCTTAAAATAAGCTTATGTCTAAACACAAAGTGCCCCATTTCATTTGGGATCGACCATATACAAGTGCGTGTTGGTTTATATCGGTGAAGGTCTATGATTCTACCATTACTTAAATTTTAAATTTACTACAAATACTTCTATTTTTAATGATGTCAGCAATGATCATCAGCCGGAAACAAGTAGAACAAATTATTAACAAAGCGTGTGGCACCATTCCAATACATAAAATAAAATAAAAATTAATAATGGTTGCAATACCACTTGTGGGTCAAGTAGCTCGAGTATCCTCGTAATTGCTTTGTTCCATAGGAATTCCAATAGTTCGTGCCAAAATATTGGTTCACCATTATTTTATCGCCTTGATTCATAGTCACACAAGAAACACGGTGTTCCAATTCGCGATCTGTGTTACATGATCATAAACTAATTTCCACTTTGTACTTTCAGTTTCAATTTTGGCAGAATTATGGCATTCAACTCCCTGGAATTCGCTCTGGTATTCCAGTTTTTCGAAGCCCCTGAGCTGGGCGCCACCTAATGTACCCTTTTACCTACCAATGCCTGTTGAATCCCTGGATAGCAGCTGGATCGTAGAACCTGAAAATGCCCCGGCTCTAAAGACCCCCCAAGTTCTACCAACAGACACAGGGATAATAGGGCCACTCGAATACCTAACAGGATGTATTAAGACTGACCAAGGCTCAGAAAAAGAAAAAAACTAGCACAAAACACGAGAATTCTTCAAGAGGAAGAAAGAATCTCAAAGGTGTGGTAAACACTAAAATACCTAGCGATGGCCCCCTTAATACACCCTTCCATCACCTCTATAAAGCATCACGCAATAATTAAAACCAAGTAATAAAGTAGTTTATTGTAAGAATAAACAAGACAGAGAAATATCAATTTCGTCGATACCACGACCAATCAAAAAAAAATCTCATTGATAATATTGGATTATCTTTCAGAAAAATATATATATATATTACCCATTATCACAACTAACTTTTAGCTGATTAAAATATAAGGCATATTAATAATAATGATGATCAATCCCATAGGGTAAGCATTCACAAAAAGAGAAATATTATAAGACTTGAATACATTAAATTAATTTCGGTTCCTTAACGGAAATAACATCTTATACAAAAATATCCTGGTTATAATTACTAATCCTACACGACATCTTCAGTAACTCTATATGTTATTGTTATTGAATGAAGAAATTCATATGGCCTATTTACAGAATATAATTTACACAAAATTCCAGAATAATTTCAATTATTCTCTTCCTACTGACTTGAAGTCACGACATTCCTTTCTGTTTAATATTATTTCAATTCTTGTTTTAGGGAAATTCTGCCGAACAGTTAAGCTAAGCAAAAATTAATTGTAAAGTCAGTCTTAAATAGTTATCGGTTTCCTTTTTAAACATACATCTTATGACAAAATTGTTATATTAGTTTTACTGGAAATATTTAACCGAATATCCACTCAAGATTCCCAACAATACTGCTCAGAAAAATATTAATCTTCACACAGGCATTTTCACGATAACAGCGATAAAGTTAACAATGACCAACTATTAACCATACTAGGTTAAAACAACACCTCTCTGGGTTAAAACCCCAATCCATCTAATCCTGATTGGCACAACTGGCTCAATCCTCAACAAGAAAAATATGCTTTACAAAGCATTGCATCAATATACTTAAACACACAGACATTACTCATAGTATATGCCTCTCTAAAGACCAATATGCACCTATAATAGGAGCCTTACTGTTATAAATCCACAATTATGCAAATCAGCTGTTTATGGTAAAAATCCTGAACTCGAAAAATATGATCCCGTAACAGATTACCAACAAAACCCAGTGGATTTCAGAAATATTCCACCTAACTTTAAAAACTTGCCTTACGTTGATTTATTACATGATCCATAATTCTTAAACGTATGACTTATAGTAAGTCGTCCCTGGGATTATCCTCGCAAATTTGGATGTCGTTCAAATACCCTCTTACTAAAGAAAAACTATTGCACTAAAGGCAATGATATCAATTTAATCCAGTGTTAACATAAAAAAAAATATATATATAAACTGTATATAACGCTGCCCAACCACACAAACTGAGGTTGTAAAGTGATCAATAAAGATAAATTCAATCTCAAAATAAGATCCTCCCTGAATTTCCCGGACGCGAAAATGTCGATGGATTAGACCTACAGCATGGATCTAGGTTAGCAACAAAGGCTAAGCGACTAATGACCCATTAGGCAATTCATTTCGAAAATCACGCTCAGAAAACACAAGTTAAATCTGTTATAAAAAAACTGAAGAAAATATAGTCCAAGGACTCGAAGTAACATTTAGAATAACTGGGTCCGAAAACTTCCTAGTATCTTAATCAAAATACGAAAAGGAAAATTCCCCTCCAAAGAATACGATAATCCAAGCGAAAGTGCTTAAAGAACAATGCACTAGAATATGAAAACTCAACCAACGTTCTCAAAAGAAAGTTGCGTTACTATAATGTTCTTACACAAGAAAAACTGTAAATCTTCTTCCTACTTTTGCTTCTCGACAAATAAGAATGAGCATGTCAGTTAAATACTGTAAAATACTACTGAAATTATTAATTTATTCATCAAAATTACACAAAGGATGCACTCATTTTTATGAGTCAAAATCCTGGCATCATAGAAGGTCAGTTTCGAAATGAACATCGAACCTGCACTTTCTACTGAACCATTTAAACTACAAAATCAAATATGGCAAAGTGGTATTTATAAATGTCCACGCTACACTACTGTAACAAGTTGAAGTGATCAGTACCTTTGGCGAATCTAGATGAGGAAAAAAGGATATCGTTGGCCATAATCAGCTCCGGACCAACAGAAAATATGCTGGACTTCAACTGGGTTTCCATAGAACGAACCAAAGTCCTCCCAGGCTCGAACAACACCCGGTCGGTCGAAATAGTTCCAACATATCCTGGCGATATCTTCCCATACATATTCGAACACCAACGGAAGGACCGCACACAGTTTATCAACTCGTCACGACGCGAAGGTGAACTCGAACCGTCACTAACAAGTTCCAATATGAGAACGCGCGTGTGAACAAGTTCACGAGGGTCGACGCGGCCCCTCTCGACACGAGAGTCGCGTGCACACTTCATGCTAAATGAAAGTTGCCTTCAACAAGTCCCCGCTGCACCCTGCTAATGCAGTATTCTTAAATCAATTTAGCCTACCATCGTAGTGGATATAAGCTTCATATTGTCCCTTCCCCCTGACGCCTTGCTTGAGAATGTACTCTTTTCAAAAGGTATAATCACTGTGAAGAGTGAATCAAATCTAGGCTGCATTTCCACGACGGTTTATATGCAGAGTTTCGTGACACATCACGGCTGAGCTCGCTGTCGTGATTATAAAAGTATCCATCCGCATGGTCCGTTAGTTGCTGTAGACACACAGTCGCAGAGGTAAATTATTACATGTTTAAGACCATGTCTGAGCCCCATTAAACACGTTTCTACTTCACGTAGAATGCTTAACGAACTAGAATACACTTCAGCACGGTCACACGTTTTTAAAACTCCCGTTAGCTGGCGATTTTACTTTCACTGATTTCCAGCTCAACCCTCTGCGCTGTCAAGTTCTATACACATTGCGCTCTGCACGAGGTCGCCTGAGTCTCACATCTGCTCCCCCCACTCCTTCCTCACACGTCATGACTCGATACGAAATATATCGCAGTCGAAACGTGATCAGCAGTGAGTTAACATATCATCTTCTGTTCTTCATACTTTCTTAATAATGGCTTTCTTAATAATGGCTTTCTGCCATGGAAATATACATATAGACACATGTATCTGCTTACATAAAGCGCTAAATATGGATTAATTTGTATTAATCACTCTCAGGTGAATCGATCGATATGGTGTTAGACACAGTCAACATGGTTATTATCGATGAGCTTCGGGTTTCTCATCGGAAACACGAGCTCTGCCGATCTCGTTCATGATAGCATGGCTTTTTCTTGCTGCAGACCAGCTGTTATGATCGACTTCAGAGGCAAGTTAGGAAGTTACAGGGTGTTCCCAAAATACTGTAACCATGTCTGTACTTAAGCCCTTTTATGAATAATGGTGCAGTACCATCCCGGCATTTGCCCGAAGACGAAGTGGGAAACCACGGAAAACCACTTCGAGGATGGCTGAGGTGGGAATCGAACCCCCTCTACTCATTTGGGTCATCCGAGGCTGAGTAGACCCCGTTCCAGTCCTCATACCACTTTTCAAATTTCGTGGCAGAGCCGGGAATCGAACCCAGGACCTCCGGGACGGCAGCTAACTATGCTGACCGCTACGCTACGGAGGCGACCAGGCCTATATTAGTTACTCCAAATTAATCTAGAATGCCAGGTACTAAACGTGTGCAAAGTTTAGAGCTATTGGCTTGCATACTTTCTGATATATTAGGGTAACAAAAATAGAGACAGTATTTATTAACAGTTGGCAGCCCTGGTTGCTCTTAAGAATCGGCATAGTCTAATCTGCTATGGTACATATAGCACATACGAAATTTGGTTGAATTCCAAATGATAGTAAAGAAGTTACATGTATTTAAAGTTGGACCTCTCAGCAGGCTTAGAATCATGTTGGTAGCACTGACGTATATAAGTTACTTCAAATTAATATATAATGTCAGGTACTATACGTGTGCATAGTTTAAAGCTGTCGGCTTGCATACTTTATGATATATGGGAATTTGGATTTAAAAAAATTGAGGGCATTTATTAACAGTTGGCAGCCCTGGTGGCTCTTAAGAATACGCTCAGTCATATCCGTTTATGTAAACATAGCACATACGAAATTTGGTTGAAATCCAATTGATAGTGTAGAAGTTATATGCATTTAAAATTTGAACCTATCAGCAGGCTTATAATCATCTTGGCAACACTGCCATACATGGCCACCGGGAAATTAAACTGCAATATTATTATCTATACGTGTGCCAATTTTGAAATAGGTCCCATTCATACCTTCCATGATATCCAATATTGAGCTCAAATTTCAATTGCGATTTTTCAGCAGTTGGTAGCACTGACATCATTTTCAAATATGGCCGTGAGATATTTAGGTATAGATCTTTACTCCTACCAAATTTTGTTTCGATTGCTGCAGCCGTTTAGGAGTTGATAGGAGGGGGGGGGGGGGGTGGCACAAAGAAAGACAGACAGACAGACAGACAGAAGGACAGACAGACAGACACACATTTGCCCGATCTCATGTCTACTTTTTCCTCATTTTTGCAACATGTGAAAAGTAGGCTAATAAAAATGAGAAGAGGTGGATTCGATTCATACATCGACCACTCAAGAAGTGGTTTCCCATAGTTTCCCACATCTACACCTGGTAAATCCTGGGTTTGTGCATAAATTAAAGTAACAGCCGTCTCATCCCAAATCGTAGTCCCAATTACAAATCACAGTGACACCGATTATTCCACACACACACTCAAGTACCCGGAGCAACATGACCACAACGTTGCAAAGATCCTAAATGAATCAACAACGACACCAACAACTGACCTTAAAATCCTACTTTTCCAATTGAATCGATAGTTGCTGAATGGATCGGAATCACGTAGTTTACGACATTGGATTATGGGCAGATTCGAATCTCTGGGCTTAGGTCCATCAAGAACGTGTAATAATACGTATGATTTCATTGTACATAAGTGTTGTATAATCACCTAACTTAATTTAAGCGTAAGTGAACAATATATGATGGGGTTCTCCTGGCGAACGAAACATGTCCTTCATTTGTTCGAGAAGTGCGTTAATAAGTGTATAAATAATCCATGTAATATTTTTTCAGGTATTAGGTTGTTAAAACAATTGTAATTCCCCACCCAATCTAATTGGGCACAATTCGTGTTGACCTACTGAAAAGCATATCTCTTAGTTGACTACTTAGCCAACACTAAAAATGGCTTTGAGCTCTTCTATAGAATAAGTGAGTAGGCCTATTGAAAATGCCGTTAAGATGTGCGTTTTGAAGCTTTCTTATCAGAGAAATTAATATTGTGGTGTTTGAAGCCATATTTTCAGTGTTGCCTTAGTAAACAAGAGTTTAGTGCTTTTCAGTCGGTCAACACGAATGTACCCAAAAGAGATGGGTTATGCCCTAATCCTGAAATAAATTACATGAGATTAATAAAACACTAGGATGACCAGTTTCGATCGTCAAGCGATCATCATCAGATCCAATACACTTAGGCTATAAAATCTATGTTTGAAATACAGGTGAAAATATTTACAATATGTACAATTATTTAGTTGCAGTATTGACTGTCGACCGCACAGCGAGCTCAAGTGAACACGGAAACTGCGAATAGCTGTAGTACGGAAGACAATCAGATAAGTAGTTAGCCTAAAATTTTATAGTTTAACCATAGTTTACAACCATATAATCTCTCTAAAGTACAATCTCCAGATAGCCATCACCATTTAGCATTTCACCTAACATATATACTGCATTTAGCATACACAGTATAGTATACTATAGTATAGTATAGTTTTTGTTATTGACGTAAAACTATGCAAAACATACATACGGTAGACATTTTAAATGAATCAAGTTAATTTCTCTGCAAGAGTTTAGTGCTTTTCAGTCGGTCAACACGAATGTACCCAAAAGAGATGGGTTATGCCCTAATCCTGAAATAAATTACATGAGATTAATAAAACACTAGGATGACCAGTTTCGATCGTCAAGCGATCATCATCAGATCCAATACACTTAGGCTATAAAATCTATGTTTGAAATACAGGTGAAAATATTTACAATATGTACAATTATTTAGTTGCAGTATTGGTACTGCGACTGTCAGTGTATGCTAAATGCAGTATATATGTTAGGTGAAATGCTAAATGGTGATGGCTATCTGGAGATTGTACTTTAGAGAGATTATATGGTTGTAAACTATGGTTAAACTATAAAATTTTAGGCTAACTACTTATCTGATTGTCTTCCGTACTACAGCTATTCGCAGTTTCCGTGTTCACTTGAGCTCGCTGTGCGGTCGACATAGATTTTATAGCCTAAGTGTATTGGATCTGATGATGATCGCTTGACGATCGAAACTGGTCATCCTAGTGTTTTATTAATCTCATGTAATTTATTTCAGGATTAGGGCATAACCCATCTCTTTTGGGTACATTCGTGTTGACCGACTGAAAAGCACTAAACTCTTGTTTACTAAGGCAACACTGAAAATATGGCTTCAAACACCACAATATTCACGGCTAGTCAGGCAAATCGTGAAGCCAAGAAATTCAAATCACTCAGGCTTAAACTCATGAATTTAGACAAGTCAATTTGGTTCAACAAAAAATGTATAGAACTAAACCTCACCCCTAAATACGTACCAATTAAAACCGTACCGAACACACCAGCCTCGATCATTTCAACTAAACAAGCCAAAGCGCTTTGGATAAAAAACGAATTAAGATTTGCATACATAAGAAAGCAAAAAATTAACCAACAATTATACGACATTCAATTGCAACTAAGTAATTTCTGGCACGCAGCCCAATGGGACAGCTTCACCGAACACCTACATGACACCATCAAAATCAGAGCAACGAGGAAGCATGAAACGCTAGAAAATAAATTAAGAAAACTAGGAGAAACACAGAACCATCAATCTAATGAACAACACACGAATAACAATGAATTCAATTTCCACAGCAGAGTAAACAACAGAACGAACGTAACCTTTTCTCAAGGTGAAATGAATATGTTAGACAAAGGTTTGAAATACAACTGCACAGACGCACACACGAACCACAATATAAAACAGTTAATCACAGATATTGAGATAGCCAGTCACAAGCTCCCAGCAGAAGACAGGGAATTAACCAAAAATCTCGCCACCAACGAAGCCAAAAAAATCCTCAAACGAGAGGGCGATAGCAATAACATTCAAAACAACAAACAAATCAAAGAAATAAAGTCGTTGAAACAAAAAATAAAAGAACATGACTTAATCATCACAAAAGCAGATAAGGGAAACACTACAGTAATTTTGAACAAAACAGAATACATTGAAAAAACAGTCGAATTCCTAAACAACAACGAAATCAAGGAATTAACAAAAGACCCCACCAACAAATTCCAAAAACAAATAAAAAGTGCGCTAAAAGAAACAGAATACATACTGACCAAAGCCGAAAAATCAAAACTAATAAACATGAACCCGAAAATACCGTCATTGAGGGGACAACCAAAAATACACAAAAAGGAATGCCCAATGAGACCAATAGTCAATTGTAGGAATGCCCCTAATTACAAAATCAGCAAAGAGTTACTAAAAATCTTAAAATGCCGTCTTTCCAACGACAAAAACAACTCTGTAAAGAACACAACAGAACTAGTAACAGCATTGAACACCCTACAAATGAAACCTAGCTTGAGGCTAGTATCCTTCGACGTAACTAACATGTACACCAATATTCCGATTATTGAAGCAATCAACACTATCGAAAACAACTTAAAATCCAACAATTCGGTAAAAGAAATTGAAGAGATTGTGAGATTACTGAGGGTCGTTCTCACCCAAAACGTGTTTCAATTCGACAATAAAATATACACACAGAGAGAAGGCCTAGCAATGGGATCGCCACTAAGTGGGTTAATCGCTGACATCTTCATCAATGCACTAGAAAATGCGTTCTTAGAAAAGACTTCAACAAAGGGAATAGTAATATGGAAAAGATACGTAGATGATGTAATTTGCATCTACGATACTGAACTAACAAGCGAAGAAACAATTCTCCAATCCATTAATAGCCTTCACCATTCTATCAAATTCACTAAGGAATCCGAAATAGACCGGAAAATAAATTATCTCGATATAACTATTGAACGTAAAGACAACGACCTTTCATATTCCATATTCCGGAAAGCAACACAAACCTCGCATGCAATCGACAATCAGTCTAATCACCCCAGTACGCACAAACTAGCGGGTTTCAATTCAATGGTGCACAGGGCTTTAAACATACCCATGTCAAAAGACAACTATAATAAGGAAATAAGAACTATTATGCAAATAGCAAAGGAAAACAACTTCTCGCCAAGCAAAATAAATCAAATTATAGCCAAACATAAAAATAAAGATAAAACGATTCCCAAACCGGACAGTAATGAGAAAAAATTTGCGCGTTTCAACTATGTGAATGCGAATACATATAAAATCACTAACCTATTCAAAAAGCAAGGCATAAAGATAGCTTTCACGACGAAAAACACAACCGCTAGGCACCTCCTAAATAGTAATCTAAATAAACGTGACCCGTATTCAAGGTCAGGGGTATATTCTATAACGTGCCAAGACACCGATTGTCAAGCTAATTACATCGGGCAGAGTGGAAGGCGAGTAGACACACGTTATAATGAACATAGAAATGCGATAAGATACGGAACACATTCAGCCGTGTGCGAACATATGTGTGACGCAGGGCATAGCTTTACCAACATAGAGTCGGACCTTAAAATAATCCATCACGAATCGAAAGGCAGAGCTCTTGACATAAAGGAAGCAATCGAGATACACCTAGCCAAACGAAACAATCCCAACAATCTAAATGAACACACGTTCATGGAGAGCTCACCCCTCTTCACGCTACTAAAAAACACACCCTGTCGGAAACAAAACACAATTTAGCGACACAGCCAAGCTAGATAACAAAAAGGGGGGAAACTAGGGGGTTTTTAATAGGTAAATGTTATCTGGATCAGGTGTACGATGTACTTTTCTTCTGCAATAAACCAAGGCCCATATTAGAGGCAGTATTAAAGGTGCCGGGACGTCCTCATAAGACCGTCAACGCTTAGTTCGAATGGGTTATGCTCCACGCGTGGCGAGGACTAATCCACGGTCTTTAATAGTTGTAGATCCACCTCATTCAATAACATACATCTTATCTAGGTTGGCAACACCTCACATAAACACATCGCGATCACTCCCCACAGCACGTAGGGACAGGGGGGGAAGGCAGGGAAAAACCAGTCGTTAAGATAACCACCGCAGTCGACCGCACAGCGAGCTCAAGTGAACACGGAAACTGCGAATAGCTGTAGTACGGAAGACAATCAGATAAGTAGTTAGCCTAAAATTTTATAGTTTAACCATAGTTTACAACCATATAATCTCTCTAAAGTACAATCTCCAGATAGCCATCACCATTTAGCATTTCACCTAACATATATACTGCATTTAGCATACACTGACAGTCGCAGTACCAGTATACTATACATATACTATACTGAAGTGACGCAGGTCCTTCCTGCAATCATTGATTACAGTTTTAATAAATCACTCTGGTGGACAAGGATGTAGACCAGAGGTGGCCAGACAGCACGTACGGCCTTGCAGTGATAGTGGAGAGGGGCCGATAACCTAGATGTTAGACCCCTCAAAACAACAATTATCATCATCATCATCATCATCATAGTGGAGAAAGGCTATGTGTTTGTCTCTCTCGCTCGCCTTCCCGTCTTATACTCTCGTACTGCCTTCAGCCTTTCACTGTGTCGAACGTCAAACGGTCGCGCACCGGCGCGGCGTCCCTTATCTTGCTAGCTGTTGTGTCGCTTGACATTATTTGATCGTGGGGATTTGTAGCGTAAACGTTTGATGATGAGTGTTTGTTTGGATTTTTTTCTAGCAGATTTCAAGAATTTACAGAACTTTGATCTGCTTTTTATTTGTATGTCAAGCCATTTGCAATGTAGACTCGACTTAAGGATATTTTTAACTGCCTGATTTCTTTTCAAAATGTCCGCTTCATTGCGTAGTGACTAGCACTCTGGCTGTCACCGCGGAGGCCTGGGTTCGATTCCCGGTTCTGCCAAGAAATATAATTTTCTGGTCTGAGGGCTGGAGCGGAATATACTCAGCCTCGTGAGGCAAAAGTGAGAAGAGGCGGGTTCGAATCCCACCTTGGCCATCTTGGAAATGGTTTTTCGTGGTTTCCCACTTCTACTCCAGGTGAATGCTGGGATGGTTCCTAGCTCAAGGCCAAGGCTGCCCTCTTCCCAATACTCATTTGAATTACAAATACACACACTAATACAGCCATCACAATAACCCAGGTTATCATACAAATTGCACACACACACAAGTACACGGGACTACAAGAACACGGTGTCGCAAAGCCCCTAAATGAATCAACAACAACATCTATTCAAAATTACCGCAGCAAGAATATCCGAAATTGTACAGGCAGGCCGCACAAGTGTTATCAATGTTTGGAGCAATGTATGTCTGCGAAACGTTCTTCTCTGCATTGAAACTTACAAAAACACGGTATTGCGCTCTGATGTCTGACGATAACCTGCGAAATAGCTTCCGTTTGATTGTTTTTCAAACAATCGTACCACACCTTGAGCATATTGTAAATATGAAAACAAATTGAAACAAATTGAAAACAAGAAAAATAAAAATGTGACCGAAATTGCAATGTCTTAAATGATTCCCATGATACCTTATCAATATTTCTGACTGTTTTAATGTTAAGCACGTAATCTTAAAGTACTGGTCTGCGGAGAAACGCGCAAAACGCAATATAGGCTACATGTGTCGGACAACCAAAGCATTGGACGATCAGTTTGGTTGTTTACAATAAGTCCGGTGCGAAGGTGATCCCAACTTGACTCGGTCCGACGTGCCGGCAGTCAGGGCAGGCAGACCAGCCAAGAGAGGCAGAATCCAGCCTGCCGGCGTTTGGCGTAGCATAGCTGGTACGCCAAGCGTGCAAAGACTGGCCGCCCCTGATCTAGACATAAGTGATTCCACTTGGCAATGTCAGTGCTTTCTTTTAGCCAAGGTCAGAACCTGACATTGTAAAATTCGATATACAGTACATAGAACATAACAAATGGTGCTTTCTACTTACTCGCGGGAATTATGGAATGCCATGCGGGTGTTGTAGGTGTAGCACGTGCCCATCTCACTGAGGTGTCTCCACACCTCAGGCTTAGGAGACATCTCTTCACTGGTCTCAACCTGGTACCTGAAGTCCAGGCGAACCTGCAGATGCGACATCAACAGACAAAGTTCCTTTAAGTCACGATTTATTATAAAATGAATGGTATCTATCCAAGTCTCTAATACCAGGACCATATTCAATCTACTCAAACTTTCATTTGGTCAATACCAACACCTCTCCTTAACATAATAATAATGTTATTGGTTTTACGTCCCTATTACAGTAACTATTGGAGCTATTTGAGACGCCGGGACGCCGGAATTATTCCGCGAAGGGGATCCTAAACGTGCCAGTAAATCTACTGGCATGGCTCCCTCGCATTTGCTCACCCTCAAATGCCAACTGGCTGCGCCAGGATTCAATCCTGAAACCTTGGGAACAGCAGGCGAGAACGTTACCACTGACCCACGCAGCCATTCAAAATCTCCTTTACAAGATGTCGTAGAAATGTTCCAGAAACACGCGAATTGTCTCAGTACACATGAGTTAAGAACAACTTTTGTGTCTTTGTCAATAGGATGACATCTTTCGTATTGCTTACCCCTATTCCTCGGTACAGTCAAGCACTTTCTCATAGTGAGGTAGATGACCACCAGTTTTTGAGGGTTAGAGTAGCCTGGCCTAATGGCTAATAGTAATGACTGGGGGGGGGGGGGGGCATATTGCTGACATTTCACAGTAAAACGGCGCTTGATGTTGTAGAAATCCATTCTATGTTATGATGAAGTTTTTTTTTAAATTTTGGGCTTTTGAGTCATTACTTCACTTTCTTTTCACAATGTTAGAACATTATTTACTATTTTGATATTTTTTTTGATAATTTTAGTGCATTATATTTTGCTTACATTCAAGATGTTAACAAAGAACGCGGTGCTCTGCTAATTCGTGCATCACGAAAGGTTTCATATTTAGCTAGTTTTGTAAATTACTTGACAAAAATATCCAATGAATAACAATAAATGGAATATTTTAGGGTTTTGTAAATAAATTCACTCACATTTTATAAACTAATAATGTTAAAACTGAATCTTGTTCATTTCCTGCGGCTTTACGTGCCCCCTGAGTAAAATATTCTGGCAATGTTACTGTCTACGTGGACTGGCTAGATTATGCGTAAGCTGATTACATTTTACTCAGGTAAGCAGCCAGAAACAGAGGGAAAGTCCAATTGATAATGTACCGATTGGTTCAAGGGCTATCTAGTTTATATTTAAATAACATTTGTAAACAACATATACCTTCTCTATCGTTCAAATTGGAATGTAGCGATTCTGTCAACTCTCTTTGATTACTCAAAGAAATCATTCTGCAATTATAATGCAGGGATTCACTGAGACTGGAGTATACATTAAATAATTAGAATTGGCTTTATCTGCCCACATATCATTGCCCTGAAGGTACATCAGAGGCCTCTGATCCCAAGTGAAGCGCCTTTCGAATCCAACAATATCCCTAGCCAGAATACGGCTTTCATTCAAGGACGATTACCACACCCCAACGTGATTCAAAGGGAAGTAAAACAGCTCTTATCTTAATAAATGTGTTCTCCGAGATAATAATACAATAACTATTATTACCGCACGTCAGTGTGCATTCTTACCTAAGTTAAAATGAAGTTGTATGTCTTAGAAGATCATAAATACTGTATGATGACTTATGACCTTAACTCTTTAAAAGGGGACTTCATCATGCACCCCTTAATAACGACCACCCCTGCTGAATACACAGTAGGACTGGTCACACTGCAGTGAAAAATTATCTACTGCTAATCTTCAGAAGGGTGTAGCGTATTCTTGACAATCACCGGAGTGGAATGTTACTCGGTTGATTCATACAGGTGTTTTGATAAACCTGTGTAAAAGGGACTTGCTCACCCTGTACATTTCATCCTGAATGTTGATGAACTCTATCGGTGGCTGGGAGATGTTGAGAACTCTGCCAAACGACTTGTAGGTCGCATCTGCAAGTGACTCGAGGAATGAAACTATCATATCAACGTCCTTGCCCTTCGCAACCCTGGAAAACGGGAGAAAATATCTTATGCTGAGTTGCACATTGGTATCTCTAGATATATTTCACAAAGAATTGAATTCCACTGATAACTGCATGACGTTACCAATGAAAAAGAAAGCGAACTGAGCAGATACTTTTCTGTACGTAAACCTATTAACAGGAAACGATTAACTAAATTTAACAGAAGCCCACGCAAACATCCGTCCGTAAAAACCATCCACCACAAAGACTTTCATCGCATTTCATAACAAGGGGTAGACATACAACAGAAGCCCGCGCAAAGATCAGTCAAGAATAGCTAAACTTCAGACCACTATTCTCAGAGTGGCTGCTCATATTCTAATGCAAAACATTCATTCAACACTTCTAGCAGGATGAGAATCTGTTTTAAAATTCGTTGGGGGTGTCCCAATAACACTAAAGAAACCCACATTTTTACGTCGTAGATAGGAAACCTTTCCATTCCATTTATTAAGCCGTGAATTATTTGTCCTCATACTTTATCAAGCTTCTCGGCCTCCTCTACATGTTTGTTTTTATTCTGTTTCTATAACACTAAAGAGCTGTAACTAAAACAAACGAAATAGTGTTTAACTAATATTAATGAGCTGAAAGATCTGATGTGGAGACTTATCTGAAATTGTGGAGTGTCTACAGGCTGCTCAGACACTTCTTGATGTACCCTTTTAAAATCTGTCCAGATTATTTGTCTGAAGACTAATTTCTTGATTTGAGTAGCTTTAATGAAGGCAGATAAGTTTTCATCATCACAGCAGAGTAATTGTTAGTCATTTCCGCATATTAGTTTACAATTCTACTGTAGTTCAGGGGTTATTGCATAAGTGTATCACAGCAAGAGTAGCTACACCTTCATAGATTAGTTGGGAGAGGAAGACTGCTCGTTTCTAAGTTTTGTAACATTAAAGTAAATAGTTCTATTTTCGGGCTCTTAATGCCGTAATACTTAAAGTAATAGGTACCACACTTAGCCTACTAAGTTTTCTGACATGTTTTGTTTTGTTTTTGGAGGACCTAGACTGTCTGTGAGTTTCATTGCAGGTCAAATAGTGTTTTGTAGAACTATTGGTATTGTAGATGTGGATCTGATGATGCTCGCTTGACGAGCGAAACAGGTCATCCCTTAGTTTTCTCGTTCTTCAATAGCCCATAACAATATATATATATATATATATATATATATATATATATATCTTGTCCGGCTCCATGGCTAAATGGTTAGCGTGCTAGGCTTTGTCCCAAATTGTCCTGGGTTCGATTCCCGGCCGAGCCATTAGGGATTTCAATCTCCTGGGGTTAATTCCCGTGGCTTGGGGACTCGGTGTATGTGCCATCTTCATCATCACTTCATCCTCATTACGACGCGCAGGTCGCCCACGGGCGTCAACTAGAAAGACCTGCACTCGGCTTCTCCGGAGGCAACACGATCATTATCATTATATATATCTTAATCACATGTAATTTATTTCAGGTTATTGTTTTCACATATTCCAGTAATAGAAATTATTTTGTTGACCGACTGAAAGTTGCAATATCAACTGTTAACAAGGCAACACTGAATAAGGGGAGAGAAAGGGAAAAAACAGTTTCGTCCAGTTAACACCCGGGTTAGTCGACCAAAACTGGTGCCAGAGTGAACACGAAACTGCTCGAAGTTCCAGTAAGGAAGACAAACCGGATAAGTATCAGCCTGTATTATTAGGCTACAGTATACAGTAACCATACTTGATTTTGTACAACCATATAATCACCCCAAACAGACAAACTGCGGATTTTTTCACCATTTTAGCATTTAACCTAACATTAGATATACTACAATTAGCATGCATCGACAGTTGCATTACCAATACTGCAACTAAATAATTGTACATATTGTAAATATTTTTCACGTGTATTCTGAAACATAGATGTTATAGCCTAAGTGTAATGGATCTGATGATGATCGCTTGACGATCGAAACTGGTCATCCTAGTGTATTTATTAATCTCATGTAATTTATTTCAGGATTAGGGCACAACCCAGCTCTTTTTGGGTACATTCGTGTTGACCGACTGAAAAGCACCAAACATTTGTTTACTGAAAAATGGCTTCGACCCTATCTGTAGCCTACTATTTCCAGTAGCATATATGTCATTGTTTCTCCTCGTCGTTTTATGATGAGCGTATTCTGCCCTGAGGAATTTTGGTGTGGTGGAATTTTAAATCCTGACTTCTACTACCATGCACCACAAAACTCCATTCCACCTACCTTCTAGCCAGTTGTTGCACTTTCTCGTTATCAGTTTTCGTTGTTGGACAGATGGTTATAGCAGGGAAATGTGTGCTCCACTCATACCAATCCCTGTCCATGGTGATGACTGTTGGGTTGTCCTGGTATCGGCGCCAGGTAGACAGTGCCAGCCACACTGAGCCAGCAGCTCCGAGCAGCACAAGTAGAGTCCACAGCAGGCTGCGCAACACCAAATAATTATGACACTCATCGTGCCCTTGAAAATTAATTCTAGAGTATTCCACATGATTGTGACACTGTGCGTTGCTCTTGTAAGCACAACAGAGCAATAATTGCATAATGTAAACAATCCAAGCCTGCTGACAGTCTGTTATAAAAATTAATTATTATTGTTTGCTACAGTAGGCTATATAGAGTAGAGAACAGGCGTGGACAAGAGCTGGAGATAATGGGAAAAATCCAGGAGACACTATTTACGTGCCCGTCAACGACCGGTTCTTGACGAAGGATAACATAAAGAATAGTTTACTAATCTGACCTCAACGCTCCCGCTGTTGAATTCTTACTTGCCCAGGTTTAACATTCCATTGTGAGAATTGCGTCTGCTTCCGCTCCAACTATGGTAATGTGGGCATTGATGTTTGTGTCGACACTCATAGCATATAGGCACCATAAAATCCTGCTAAACCCTCAAAATAGCCTACTGTAAGTAGATAGCTGACGAAGTGGCTGAATGGTCAATGCGAACATTTCAATTAAATAGAAAACCGTGCAAATTCCATAGCATAGCTACATGAAAACGTTCTTAGGTAACAACGTAAAAAATCTTAAAACCAATCAGGCAAGCCTAAAAGGATGGCTTCATTGCGTTAAATTGAGATATGCAAAAAAGACATTACTGTCGTTTTTAGAGGAGAAGCGAGAGGATACATTGTCTATATATAGGGGATTTCTGCTGGCATTGATATCGCGCTACAAAAATACGCGCACGGAGGATAACGCAACACCCGCAAGCCTGGGAATCACTCACTCTTTGTGAAAGAATATGTAGGCGTGCCTTACCGATGGAGAGATCACGTGATATATATGCCTTTACGCAAACTAGGCCAAACTAGGACTCGCATAAGAAAATGGAAAACAGCGACCTTAATCTAAATTCGAACCGGAAATTTACAGCTAATTAATCGGGTTACAAATTTACGGATCCAATTAATTAGGCGTAACTGGGCCAAACTGAGTTATACTCATGCAAGGCCTAATAGCTGACGTCACAGATAAAAGGGGAACTTCTTTATATGACAATTAAAATAGATGCTCACTGAATAATTAGCGATCGCCCAAACGGATCCGAAAAAGAACACATTAATTGAATCTGCGAGTAATCATCTATAGGCAATCGATGGTCCAAATGTTCTAGAAGCATTTCCCTAGAAAATGAGGTCACGTGGCATTTGCTCACAGAGGGTCCGGCGCCAATCACATAAATATCGGGAAAACAGGGACACTCATCGTTCAGTTTATAATAACCTATATTGGCAGGTGCCTGTGTCGGTCGACCCAAGGTTTAGGGCAGCAAAGGGCTCAAAGAAGTCCGATTTATAACTAAAGTGTTCCACATAGTAGGAATACAGTGAATAAGTTTGAGACTGAGGTTTGGCTCTGAATCGAGTAGGGGCAAAATAGACGGTAAATACAGTAGTACCAGGCATATTGAAATTGCCTGTTACGGCAGAAGGTTACGTTACTTTGGTCACTGAGGTAGGGTGACAGTGAGCATCCCATAAACAGTTAAAGCTAACCAAGCTGTGTAAATGAAACTGTGCGCGAATGAACCAGACAGCACGGCAAAAATCAAGTATATCTATTTTAGGCAAACCACAGGTCAATAGCTACAGATACAATAAAACGTACTCCATGAAAGACAATGTATACGAACTAAGTGTAAAGAGTGCCAACTTACAACCGTGCGAAATATACGTTCAGTATCGTGTGGACACACGAAAGTACCAAGAAATTAGAGAATAAGTGTAAATACTGTGCATTATTAAGTAATATGCATGTAAACAATGTGTATTCAAGAGCTATTGGAAGGTGGTGAGAGATGTGATGGTGTTTACCAAGACCAGTGCCACCGTGTAATGTCCAGCTAAGCAGAAATGACCGGGGTCGAATCCATACGCAGTTACCTAAACTGCAAGTTCAGATGAGTACTATAATGATTTATTAATACCAATCCTACTTTAAGAATCGAGGGAACGTGCCATATTTTATTAGATTAAAAAATGTTCATTTGAAGATGTTAAATTAAAAGCGTGTGACTGCGGAAGAAATAGCTAGAACGAGAACGATTTGTCGTTAAAAATACACGAGGTCGGAAAATGTCAGTTTGTAAAAGGTAAGGCGGGTTGGATTAATAACTGATTGAAATGAGTATTACTTTTCATTCCCAGGAAAATTATCACTTTAAAATTATTATTAATAATAATTATGTCATTTAATGATAAATGACATGGATAACAGGATGATGATTATAATCACAGTAGGTCAATTGAATAAGACCATTAATTGAGAAATTCATTGAATTGAGGCAGTAGTTAAATCTAAACACGGGGTGTTTGAGATAAAGTTAGTGATTGAAGGTAGTACATACTCAAGTTATTATTGTGGGGATTAAATTGATCCGGTATTTGTGAAAGCAGAAAGTAAGTAAGTAAGTAAGTGTGTTAATATGTGCAATGTCTACGATGAAATGGAGGCCGTAGGTAAGTCCTGGAATGATAGTGAGATAGATAAGATTCTGCTAGGGAGAGGCCTGACCCCGTAGGCAAACATATACTGCATATTGATTCGGCATTTAGAAGCCCCGTCTTACGAGGATATTGAATTAGGCCAGCAGTAAGTCCTAATATGGAGATAGAAGATAGATTTAGTCAGCGAAATAAATCAGTGCACCATACCACACCATTTAAAGTGGTACTTTGAAGACGAAGATTGGTCGTCTAGGCACGAGTTCAAGCCCTGGTCCATGCAATTTCATCTGTGCACGAAGTCAGAACCTGGGACTCCATGGCATTCTTTGTGGCTGCATATTAGCGCCTCCCCCGAGGCCATACATGGACAACCCTGGAGCGCGCTGTTTGTTCTCCCTACACGTGCCATTTATATTAACTGCGTAATAGCAATCCTTCGGGAACCTTCTAAGCAATATCTGGCAACGACGGTCAGTTTTATAACTGCGCAATTACCTTCCTTCTGGATCTGGAAAGTTCTGTGGTAAAGTCATCGCGCCAGGAGGTGGCAGTTCAACACGCTGCGACGGGGTAAGGGGATCTTGGAGTACGGCCTGCCTATTCCAAACCTAAATATATCGGCTGGCAGTCAGTAGCTGCTACTTCCTGCATGATAATTTGTCATCAGGCTTCACCTGTGTATTGTATTCACCTTCCTTCCTACTGTCTATATTCTAACAAGCCTTTGTGTTTACTTTTAACAGTGTGGCAGTATCAGGTACAGTGATGGAAACAGTGACCAACTTAATGTTTTTGGAATGCGCGAAACACAGTGAGCAGGAAGACAAATGCAGTTCAAACCCGACTGCCATCTCCTGGCGCGATATCAGTATATCTGGCAACACCGGACAGTAGGCCTAACTAAGAACTACCAAAAGTGGCAAAAGAAAACTTGTATCTATTTTGACCCATTCCCTGTGGTTCCTTTATTTAGGTCAGGTTGGCTAACCTGTGTGTGCCTTATCCGATGTCAGCCGTGAGAGATTTGAATGACCATTATTCTGCCTGTTTGATTCATAGTGGGCGGATGTGTTGTCGGCTCCCCTAGAACCACATGCTGGTTTTGGGGGAGTGGAGACAAAGGTACGTAAAAGTGACATGTTAAACTTTGGGGCATTGGACAGCTAAAAATGGCCCTTTTTTTATTTCAAGACGTTTTTTTTTTTGTTTGAACACCGCTGTGAGGTGCGTTTGTTGCGCCATATGGACAATAATTAAGGGGTATTAGGGGGACTGGCTGGGTCGATGTGTGAATCCGAAAAGGTAATTTATGTTGGTTTGATTTGTATGTTGATTTAGATTTTATGTTAATTTTCTCTCTGTTGTATTTTTAATGTAAATTTCTTTTGCAATTGTAGAAACGCCACAAAACATGGAGCCACGAGGCCACCCTGATATCTACCTTTCAAGGCGCCATCCTAATGAAATTTTAATCAGAAAGTGTATTTAAACCTTATTGACTGTGTAAGATGTATTTGTATGTATTTATTAATTTCTTTTGGGTGGGAAAATAGTTGTACTTTTGTCCTTTTATATTTAAGGGGGGGTTAATTTGCCTTGTCTTTTGACGTGTCGCTTTCGGCGGCCATTAGGTAGTCTAACTTGTTCGTTCAGACCGAGTGGTCATGCTTAACGGCTCCTGCCGTGATTGAATCATATTCACTGCTCTCGGCTAGTTGTATTCTAGCATTTTAATCTTGTATTAATTTAATTGCGTTTGTTGACTAGTCAATTATTCATTTTGTAATTTTTTATTTCGTGTTTGCTTATTTTTCTTGTGGGTGCTTAACCGCGTGTGTATGTATTTTCTTTCCTATTGTCTTGTATATGTTATGCCCTCCTGAGACTTTAAGTGGTAGGCAGTGCTCCGCTGTCTTAACAGAGCCACTGTAGTTTATTCCACATTACGGGAATCTTTTGCCCCCGACTCCCATTATATTGGAGCACAAAATATAGTATATCCTGTGCGTAAGGATTCTATAATACACCCCTCAATTTTTTTCAAGTTTGGCGTAGCCGTTTTGCACATGAGTCCAGACATACAGATAGATAAACAGGCAGACGTATAAAAGAGCAAAAGTGATCACTGATTCTAGTGAAGAATATTGGACTAAAACACTCTTTATTTTCTGTAAACTCTCCAAATATATTAAAGTGAAATATTGCCTAACCGCAACGATCTCTGTTGTGAATTCATTTCACCATCCAAACAATGTGTGTCTTAAATAATCTGAATGAATAAGAAAATTTTAACTCATCTCGTTGGAGAATAACGTACGACTTACTACTCGAATATGCTGAGTCTTTTTGAAGACAAGTGACTCAGTCCATGGATTGACGACATTTCCAAGAAAAGAGAGAGAAAACCACATGTAGCTTGCATTGGTTTCATCTTCGAATACGATAATCGGTGTCGGGTGCTTGGTCTCAGCACAGATGTCGAACGACTTCCAGGCTTCTTGAGCAGTGTCATCTTCCTACAACATAGCAAATAATAAATAAGTAACTCAAGACTTACACTACTCGGAAACGCGTCCATCAACTCGATGGGTAAATTCTAACCCTAACCTAGAATGAATGCCAAGTAGTGCGTACTCCAACTCAAGTATCGACCCTGGAACCAGCTGTCCCCTGTGAGTGTCCATATACCAGAATTGAACTGACACATTCACTTTAAAACTTTAGCTTCCATCTCACCCCTCACAATCAACACTTCTACTGAAAACAGGGGCGTAGCCATTATCTTTGATCTAGGGGTGCTCAAGTTGTTCAGTAGAGTGTGACTTAAAAGAATTGTTCCCTTCTTGATCTCTTGCGAAAGTCTAATATCGGCGTAATATTGGAAGGAATAATAGATAGGTAGATTGATAGATAGATATATTGGATTGATTGATTGATTGATTGATGAATTTATTGTACAGCCTCTTGTAGGGGTCAGAAGCTCCTTTACAGTAACACTCAAACATATACTGTACATCTTAATTTGTGCCAAGGTTTACTATACAGAATTTACGTTATGTATAGTTCCACAAAATGAATACCGTACATAAATATACACAGCATAAATTACACTTTTGTAATGCAGTGTAAGAAGCCATTTTTCTGTTTTCTATTATAATAGAATTCTTTTGGGTTGGGAAACACGATTGTGCCCAATTATATTAGGCGGGGAATAGGCTACAACTATTTAAACACCCTAAACTGAAAGAAATACTCATATTACATGAATTAATTATCATTTAATTATTACATAGAAGAAGGCGGTTATTAATTGGATGACATGTTTTGATCGTAACTCGATCATCATCAGATCCTGTTGACTTAAGTACGGCGGATACGTTTACACTTATGTACAAATATAGGCCTATTTACAAATATTAAATAACAAAAGTTTTTTTAGACGTGTCGTACTTATTTGCAAATAATATTGCTCTCTTGTTCTATAGCATTTCTATAAATGTTCTGTTGTTGTTAAAATTGTTTAAACATGTCAACACTGTGATTTATGAACTTATTATTACAACGAACTTCAGAACAGACTTCAGTTACCGTCCGTTTATATTTAACTGGTGGCCTAGGATATTGTGGTTAGTTCGTTAAGAAAGCAAATACATAATTGCTACAATACACTGGAGTTGAATAAGGTTATGTAAACTTGGCTGGTATTTGGAAAATCCTGTGCAGCGTCCGTATTCAGCTACAACTCTCCGCGGACTGGCTAGTGTTAACTTCGTATGACTTCCTCATTTAGTTGTTGTTGCGCTATCTACTCATTATTCCCCGAATTGTATTACTATTGGTACGTGTTTTTGATATTCACGCCTTCTATTGCACATTCATTAAACTTGCTTAGCTTGCTTAATTTAGTTGACCTGTTTATTAAGCCAACTAGGGATCCTAAATTGAGAAGGTGCATGCTAATTTTTCAGGACCTTCTCAACTATTAAAGACCAATCTTGCATCCGCCACGCGTAAACTATTCAGTCCTCTTTAAGCGCAACCGGTCTATTGGGGGCGTCTTGAACTCTTTAATACCGCTTAACGTAGGCCTTGGATTATTGAGAATATGGTGCATCGTACATCCATCTCGCTTAACAATTGTCCCCCTTTATCATTGATTGCCCCTGTTTATCCATAGCCTGGCTTTATTTGTTATGTTTTTACCTTTTAGTTGATGGAAATATTGCCTAATCGTGTGAATAGAGATGAACTCTCCAAAATGTGTGGTCATTTTGATTATTAGCTAAATTGATTTTTATAGCTTATTTTAAATCAAGTTCCCTTTTCGTTTCGTAGTGTATGATTCTAAAGGTCTGTTGCTGTATTTGTGAAGCTATGCCCGGTGTCCTACATATTTTCGCATACTGCCGTGTTTAATTAAACACAGGAAACAAATTTACAAGTTTGAAATTGTTACCTTTTAATTTATCACAGTGTAGGTCAGTAATGTGTTTTGGCCGGTTCTATACCCACCTCCACCTCCCCACCTCACAAGATGGCGGTGACGCGATATATCTCGAACCCCTGGTTGGATTTTAACAAATGAGGTGTCGTTGAACTCGGGCTGACACCTCCTTTCCAATGAATAACATATTTCCACCCCAAAAATAAAACCTACTCCTACTAGGGGGTGAAATTTTAATTTTTTAGAGAATCTCGCTTTCCAAGTGCAACATGTGAGAGTTTGAATGCCAATATGGAAATAAACGTTGTTCCGCAAACCAATAATCAAAGAGGAGCATGTTAAGCCTTGAGGCAAGAGCCACTGTTAATGTTGACGAGCCCCTGCTGTCGGGCCCCTGTTGATGGGTCATTGTTGACGAGTCCCTGTGGACGAGTCCTTGTTGACATGTCATTGTTGACAGGTCATTCTTGACAAGTCATTGTTGACGGGTCCTTGTTGACGGGTCCCTGTGGACGAGTCCTTGTTGACAGGTCCTTGTGGACGAGTCCTTGTGGATGAGTCCTTGTTGATGAGTCCCTTTGGACTGAACCCTTTGGACCGGTCCCTTTGGCCTTGTTCCTACGGACTGGCCCATGAATTTATTTAAATTATGTCAAAGGGCCTAACTACATTTTGCGCGTAAAGCAGTGTGTTGAACTGACGTTGTTCACTAATCCTCCACTACTATAATGTGATAACGATATGAAAGGAAAGTGACGAAATACATGTGAACACGTGTGAGATGACCTTATTACCGTCCTCCTTGTGAAACAAGCCACATCCTGTTTTGGTTCATACGTGAGAAAATGCGAGTTCATGTGTAATATGATCTAACACACAGGTGTTCACCTGTACACGCGCACGATAAGAGCTAACAAGTCACAACCTGTTTTGACAATGGTGGGAGGTGAAGGGGGCAGAGGGGGGGGGGGGGGAGTTGGTGTAAGAGAGAACACAAGTGAAGAGAGAAAGAAGTATATATTGCTCATAATACATGTATAGCTGAGGACTGTACATAGGACTGTAGGTTAAGTACAACATGAGTGAATAAATAAATACAAGACACACAGGTTCACACAACATGTAATTTATTAATCCAAGAATTAAAGGTTGAGCTAAATCCCAACCATTTTACATATAGTTTATTTCCTTTATGTTTCAACACTTTTTCCACAAGGTAATGTTTAGGAAACGCTGTCTTTTGGAGTTCTTGAAGATAAAACGTGTCTTTTATAGGTTGATGGTTAAGGTCCTCGAGTAAATAGGTGACTGGACTGTTCAGGTTGACTTGACGAATTTGAAATAGTTCAGTCCCCCAATTTGGTGTGTAGCCCTTGTCAAAGACGGACTTGAATTTGCTCACACGAACATGGTCCCCAATGTTAAGGCGACGACGTTTAGGGTCTGCTGTTTTTATGGGGTTAAACAGTTTATCCAGTTCTGGAATATTTTTAGTTACAAGTCGTGGCTTGGTCCCAATGGTTCTGTGTTTGGTGTCATTGTAACGTGACACTAGCTCAGGTAACAAGTCCAACCAGCGATAAGTGCCCTGAGCGGTAAATGCTTTCCACATATGGGTTTTCAATGTTCGGTTGAACCGCTCGACCACGCTGGCTTTGAGATTGCTGTGCGTGGTGTAATGGTGAATATCCTTAGATTTGAGAAAACTGGAGAAATCCTTGTTGAAAAATTATTTTCCGTGGTCGGTTTGTAGCAGCTGAGGTTGACGTTTAGATTGTTGAATAATATGTTGAAAGGCTTTAGTGACTGGTGGACTAGACTTGCGACGCACAGGTTCAGCAAACGCCATTTTGGAATAAACATCAATGACCGTCAACATATAGCGTACACCATCGTTAACGCTAGCATAGGGAATCATTTCAACCAAGTCTGCTTGCCAAAGTTCATCCACACCCTGTGAAATCACCTTGAGTCGCTGATAGTGACGTCTAGCTGGACGATGCAACTCGTGAGCAATACCCATTTTAATGGGTGAGGGCTTAAACAATAATTTTGGCATTTCGAAGTTCTTCCTCAATTTCTTGAATTTCCCAATCGTGACCAGTATGGCCGGCTTGACGTGAAGCATGCAACAGCTGTAGTCGCTGGACGAGTTTATTTGGATTGTGCCAGTAGGTAACATCCACAAGGGGTTTTAATGGTTTAAATGTCACCCCTGAAGCGGACACTTTACGACGACCACTTTGACTAGTGGGGAACATTTTTGCAATGATGGTTTTATATTTTTGAGATATATTGGCATTCACTTGTTGAGTGGGATCATACTGTCTTTTGTGGGCATGGGTGTCCAATAAAATGGATTTATATTTACCAAGGTCCTCTGGCGTATAATCTTGGGATGAGGGAGTCCGAGAGAATAGTAGCTTTAACAGTCCTGGTGTTAATTTATAGTTGATCTTTTTAATGACAGCTTTAGTACGACTAAATTTAATCGATGAATCACCAATTTTAAAACTATCATCCTCATAGTGAACACCATACGTGGTATCTGTGTTTCCAATAAATAGATTGGTGAAATAGGGTTCCAGTGTTGATCCATAATATTTTATTAAAATGTTTTTAAGTTGAGCTTTATGTTGAGGGGTGGCCAAGAGTTGTGAAAATGGAGATGATCTGGAAGGGCAAGGTGTTTCGACCATGGCCAAGGATTTCTTTTTTCTTAAAAACTCTGCAAGGGGTGATGCCTTTTTTTGAGGCGTAAACACTTGTTCCTCATTATCCTCAACCTCGCTAACACTAGTTAAATCTTCCTCTTCCTCTTCCTCTTCCTCTGGGTCCTCGTGGTGCGTCTGAGTGGCTTGTGAAACAAAGGGTAGCGTTTCAGATGGCTTGAAAGAGGGTTTCAACATAGCTTTTAGCGGAGGGGCTAAATGTTGTTGAATAAACAAAGCATGATCCGCACGTGATCGTTTCAATTGACGAAACTTTTGGCGAATAGTATTTTTTGCTCTAATAATATGCTTTTCCAATTGACTCTCTGCTAACGCCATGGTGTCGTGACAAATGACTTGAGAGGGAATGATACAGTGCCTTAAATAGCAATAAAATGATCAAACCCTAAGCGATACCGCCCTTGGTTGAGTTCACTTTGTTTGTCAATCACTAAACAGGCATGACGTTGTGTGTTCCAGCACTTGCCACACAATTCTGTAAACATTTGAAAGGTCATATCCGGATTCACATGTTCATTATAAATGTGACGACTGTTCCTCTCGTCCTGGCGAAATAAAACAATGACATTGGCATTGTCACGAATCAACTGTTTGGACATTTTAGAATACGTTTGTCCAAGATAGAAGCAATCGATATGTTTGTGTCGACCCATGCTGAAATAGCTTTGAATGATGCCTTGTCGTTCAGTGGATACATCATCGAAAATCATGAGTGAGTCAGGCTTTACCTCATCCGGTGAAATAACATTTTCTTGCGTGGAAAATATAAAATACCCCATATTCTCATTTTGTAATCCAGACATGACTTGATCCAGAAACACGTAGAGGGGTTGGTAGAGAGATTTTGCGAAAATATAAATATTTTGAAAACACAGACAATTGGGCGCTGTAATAAGTGTCAGCAAAAGATTGGTCTTTCCACAGCCGGAAGGTCCCACAATGATGCAGCGAATGGAAGATGGAAACAGTGAACCATGGCGTTGTTCACGTGATGTGGGGCAGAGATGGGAAACCATGTCCCTCACGGGGAATGACTCTTGCTGCTTAATTAGCTTCATTTCAACTAAGGCTTAGAGAGGCTAGCAGGCTGTCTATATACATCGCACCGAGCCTTGTCATAGAAACAGTAGACTCGTACTACAGGTTGACGATGGATGTCTTTGGACGTGCGTTGATGGTCAAAGCTAGGTCTGTTCCCATACATGATCCTAAACAAGAAACAGATCCTGCTAATAAACACTATGTGGATAGGTCAGTAGTGCCACGCCCAAAACAAGGAGATTATGACTTTAAAGGAAAGCGGTTAACTCATGTAAAACATCCTCAAGTGTCTACAGACGTTACTACAAAAAAGTATGTGGATAACAAGGTGTATGAGTTTTATGATAAAGTGCCTCAGCTTACGGTGAATGGCTATAGCGCTAATCATCACCGCATTATTCACGTGGAAGACCCACAAGAAGATGATGATGTCTGTACCAAGCGATACGTGACCTATGAAATGAAAAGTCTTTATAAATTTATCCCATCTGTATTTTTAGTGCATCTGACAAATGTAAAACCTGTGAATGAGAGAAACCATATACCGCTAGTTCATGACCAGCACTTGACCTATGTGCTTTCTTCGGGTTTAAGCCACTATCGACTACACTATGATGGAACCATTCACATCAAATATGCCATACCTGATGAGAACCATTTACAAATAGAGATAAATGGTCATAGGATGTTGGTCCATAACCATGAAATGGTCAATGCAGGAGACAAATTATCCTTTCATCTCATGTTGGCATGGAATGAAAAGCAAGCTGGAAAAACCATAAACGATTTCCCACTTTATGTAGAATTGGAATATACTGCCATGAAATAACAATCTGACGTTGGTTGTGACTTAAACTTTCTTGTGAAAGGTTGTTGGTCATCATCATCATGGTGAAACAAAGATATGTGGTGAGAAAGACTAAAAATATGACCCTGTCCTTGGCAAAGCCTGGGCTTATGACATTCGTGGACAAGCCCTTGCGAAAGAAAAAAATAAAAAATAATGTGTTGACCATAAGGAAAGCTCTTCGAGCAGCACAGAGACATGTTATTCCAAAACGTCAGCGACAGGGTTCAAAACAAGGGCGAGTGATCCCCGTCCCTAAACGAGCGGGATTTTTACCTGCATTATTCGCTGGTCTGGCTGCTCTAGGTTTACTTTTAGGCGGCGCCAGTGCAGTGGCAAAAACTATTAAAGCCGCGCAACAGGGGAAGCAACAACTCAAAGAAAGTCAGCGACACAATGAAACAATGGAAGCCATTGCTATGGGGGCTAGAAATGTCAATTTGAAGCCAGCCTTTTATCAACAAGGATTTGGAATTTCACCTTTTCGAAATAAAATAAAAACATCTTTAACCACAGCCATAGCAAGACATGCCCTGACGCATCAGCAAGTGGAAAGCTATGCTAAACAACTGAAGCTTTCTCATTTTCGAGGTGTGTTTATGCGAAACCAATTACCCTCACAACCCTGGAAACATGAATGTGCTGTTGTCAATTTGGATGATCACCGAGGACCTGGAACACATTATGTAGCTTATGTCAAAGAGGGATCCACTGTATGGTACTTTGAGAGTTTTGGGAATTTGCCCCCGCCCATGGAACTAGTGGGCTATTTTGGAAACAGGATCGAGATATATTATAATATGAAACGTGAGCAAACGTTTAACAGCCAACAGTGTGGACGTTTGTGTTTATTTTTTTATGTAAGACGCAACATAAGCAAAAACGTCAACAGTATGTCGGTGGAAAGTAAGACGTTTACACTGCATGGACGTGGACCTGAAGTGAGCCTAGACTTTTACCCACCTATCGAATTGAGTGAAAAACCCTATGGTTTAGGACTTGTTTCTCTTGAAACGTACAATAGAATATACAACATACGTGAAAATGTGAACAACAAGTTTTACTATGATGATTCTGTGCTCACCCTGTACTCTGGTGGATAAACGATAGATGACATTTATGAACACATTTATGTGGTGTTGATCAATGAATATGGTTTAAAGTCATTTCTCGATGGAACGCGCAAGTTTGAACTTGTAAGAAATACCAACACTCATCGCTGCAGTATTTCTTCTACATACAAAATTGACTTTAAAACACACCCCGATTCCATTGGTCCATTACTAGGATTTAAACCACGCGTGTTGGAGCCCAACAAAAAACATGAATCAGACCATGAAGTGAAATTCATTGAGGACCATCATGTGTCGGTGACGTGTAATATTATTAGTCAAGTGTACACCAATCAAGAACCGTCGCATTCGCTTTATGACTTTATTGTAACATCACCCAATGGCTATATTATTCGTGAAAACCCTCCAGTGGTGCTTTTTCATTCTGTGGCTGTCGATGGTATTAGTAATATAACATTAAGACTGATCAATAGAGAGCAACAACTCATTGATCTAGATTCTACCACACCAGTGACTCACAAGTTGGCGTTAAAACCACTATGAAGTTTGTATATAAAGCAACAGCACCGTCTAGGAATGGTGTTAGTTGTTTACCACGTGAATACTCGTTAACATCTCAGAACAAGCAGTTTTTACAGCATTTGGGTTACCACATTAACTCCCGCGATGAATTCTATCCTAGAGGTAGCGAACCACATCGAGGAGCAACCAGGAGTGGTAAGAATTGATCTGCATTCTTATCAAGCTCAAACACCTGGACTCAATAACAATGATGAAATTCAATTTGTTATCAACAACCAAGATATTTACACTCTACCGCATGAAAGTGTTATTCAGATTGAAGGTCGGCTCACCAAAGCCGATAGCTCTACACCCACTACATCCAAGTTAGCCAACCATGCTTTCGCCTTCCTGTTTTCTGAAGTGCGTTATGTGATTAACGATATCGTGGTGGATAGCACTCGAAATGTGGGTATTTCCAGTGTCATGAAACTATATCCCTCTTATAGTGAGGAAGAAGCTAAAACACTTTGCATGGCGGGTTGGTGCCCTGACTCGATCAATGACTGGATGGTACACACCGATGGCACCTTTACTGGATATTTACCTCTTAAACTGATTTTAGGCTTTGCTGAAGATCACCAGCGCATTGTGGTCAACGCAAGGCAAGTGCTTTATCTGGTGAGAGACAGGTGTGATAATAATGCACTCAAGGGAGCCAACAATGCCCCCATTGATTCAAAAATTCAACTACAACGCTTGCTATGGAAAGTGCCTCATGTGACCCTTAACGATAGCAAAAAACTGGACATACTCAAAATGGTAAAGAGAGATATACCTCTACCCATGGAATTTAGAAGCTGGACACTCCATGAGTACCCGTTAATGCCCACCACCAACACACACGGTTGGTCTATAAAAACAGCCCGCTATACAGAGAGACCTCTCTACATGATTGTGGGTTTTCAAACGAATCGCAAGTATCAACAAACCAAAGATGTGACGCGATTTGATCACTTGCAATTGAGAAATGCACGTCTTTTCCTCAACGGTGCTGTGTTTCCCTATGAAGGGTTGGATTTAGATTTTTCAAAAAATAAGTTTGGCCCCCTGTACGACTTGTTTTCTAAATTTAGATGGTCGTATTATGAAAAAGAGAATTGTCCAATGTTGTCAACCCAAGCTTTTAAGACAAGGGCACCACTGATTGTCTTTGACTGTTCCTACTTGGAAGAGTCTCTCAAACCATCCAATATTGACATTCGACTAGATTTTGAAACGCATGACAATGTTCCAGCCAATACCACGGCCTACTGTTTGATTATTCATCACAAACAAGTCAACTATTATCCACTGTCCAACCAAGTGACAAGTGTATAAATAGCAGGTCAACCCACATCAAACCGCTCAGTCATGTCTTGCTTTCATGCCTCAAGAGAAGTTACATCCATGAGTTTGAAATCTGAGGAACAACGTTTCAAGACATTTGCGACGTGGCCGGTGCCTTTTATAAACCCTCAAGCCTTAGCGGCCGCTGGATTCTACTATTTAAAAACAAGAGATGAAGTGAAATGTGTGTTTTGCCCCATCATCTTAGATCAATGGCAAGAGAGCGATGAACCCATGCAGGAACATCAGCGCTGGTCACCTGCCTGCCCCTACCTGTGCAGAATGGAGGTGGGTAATATACCCTGTCATTCAAGTTACCCCTCACTCATGCCTCTGAGTGATGAAAAAAGTTATGATACGTGTGGACTTTATGGTGTCAACGGTGCTTCAGTGAGCAGCTCACAGTAAAAAACGCCCAGTTTAGAGACATTGGGATATCATCGGTGTTATGGACACTATAAACACAAAATACTTTTTTGTTGTATGAGATGGTACCGCCTCTATCCTAGAATGAAAAAAGAATGTAAAACTTGTTATGCTAATAAAATAATGAAATAAAAAATTGGTTGTTGTTGTTATATTATTATTTCTTATGCCCCCCTGTCATATCCTAACCTCTATAGTGACTACTCTATGTTTTTATTTTCTTTTACTAGAAAGGAATGTAAGTAAATGACATGGGTACACTTTACTGAACAATTGTCAGTCTGTGGTCAGTTGGACTTGATCCAGACAAGAGTGAACATGTTGCGTACACTGATTGTCGACTGTCAAGGGTTTAAAATTGGAGATAACAAATTTATATTTAAAGAAGTGGCCATCATCGATTGTTCCACTTTTTGGATATCACAAGCTACCCATTTGGTGTTTAAACCACCTTATTCGTTTGATTTATTGTGTGATAAAGACCGTAAACAAACTCAGTGGATTGAAACTCATATGCAACTAGACTGGAAGCAAGGAACCATTTCATATAAGCACCTGGACATGGCCATGAAAGCCCACTTGTCTTCTGCCCATGTAGTATTTGTGAAAGGTAGTGAAAAACGTCAATGGCTACAACCATTTTTGGCGTCTTACTGCCAATGTATCGATTTAATGGACATGGGCTGTCCCTCGCTAAAAACACTCATGGACCGCTGCCCCTGTGACAATATTACCCATAAAGTTCTGGCACAGGTGTGGCAATTGTTTCATTGGCTAACCACCAATGCCTGCTGGGAGTTGTTAAATAAAATTAAAACTAAAGGTTTACCTGTGGATGACACCAGTGAGATTTCTACAAGCGACGTGTAAACATCAACGTGATACCATGGAGAGAGGGGGTGCTACCGATAAAGCGATTGGAAAGTTCTTTGTATGTAAAAAGAAACTAGACAGTTTTACCAAAGAAGAATTATTGGCTCTTCCAAAATCATTCATTTATTATGTCGCAGCAAATGCAGTGAAAGAAATCTGGCAACATGTACCAAAATCATGGACTCAAAACCCTGTGTTAAGTGAATTGCAACCATGTACGGATTATGATCACCATAAGCAAGTGGCTATGGCAAAAATACCCTCTATGCGACAGTGTGCTTCTTGCCAGCTGGTCAAACTGTATCACGGTCATAAAAGTCAGTGTAAAGACTTTGTTTCCTCATACCACGGGTGTGATGAAGAAAAAAAGCAGCAACAACAAACATCATCCATAGAGGTGGAGGAAGATCAAACCTTTTTACCATCGATGGAAAAGGATATGCCAGACCTGTACTGGCAATGGCGTCATTGATAAAGTAATTCAATACTTAACTTTCGAAATCTACCTACCTGGTTATTATTTGTGTAGTCCTGGAACTTGTCTTGAAGAACCTTTGCAGCGTGGTGATATACCTATTAATCCTTTGGATCAAGCATGCCCCTTTCTTATCACCACAGTCATCCTGCATTAAGACGTGTAGTGGATAAAGTATCGTTGAAAAGCTAAACAACGTTTGACATCCTGTGATGTCTCAGTGGGGAAAGGTTGGCAGCTCTCATTGTGATTAGTGTTATAAAAGGAAAGTTAATGATGAGTGGACATGGACATTGAAAAGGATTGAGGAATTGGTATTTCTTTTATATTCTATTTTTGTAAAGCTCTATTTGTTGTGAAATAAAACAAGGTTTACAAGATCACAATGTCTTTTAATTTTAAAAATGGTGATAGCCATTTCTTCATTTTCATTTTTTTCCTTACATGAATATTTACAATTTCCACTTCCCCTTTTTTACATTCCCCTTGTTTAGTTCACACAGTCTGTACATTTTTTTGTTGTGAAATAAAAATAAGGTTCACTAGATCACTATATCTTTTATATCTTTCAATTCTAAAAATGGTGATAGCCATTTCTTCATTTTCATTTTTTTCACACATGAATATTTACAATTTCCACTTTACATTTTTTTACATTCCCCTTGTTTAGCTCACACATTCTGTACATTTTTTTTGTTGTGAAATAAAAATAAGGTTCACAAGATCACTATATCTTTTTCACACATGAATATTTACAATTTCCACTTTTCATTTTTTACATTCCCCTTGTTTAGTTTACACATTCTGTACATTTTGTTGTTGTTGTGAAATAAAAACAAGGCTTACCAGATCACAATGTCTTTTAATTTTAAAATGGTGATAGCCATTTCACTTTTTCACACATGGATATTTACAATTTCCACTTTACATTTATTACATTCCCCTTGTTTAGTTCACACATTCTGTACATTTTTAAAATCTTTTCGTAATATAAAGAAGCAAACATTTTACACTAAAATGTATTACTTATCTTATTTTTACTAAACTACAGTAGCCTAACATTATACATTCTACTTACAGGTTTTACAAAAAATATTACAATATAAAACACTCTACGAATATTACAATATAGTGATCATTGGACTTAAGTAAAGTAATAGTCGTCAATGCGACTGTTTCCCCAAGCAATAGTATCAAATGTGTTGGGTATAATGAATCGTTTGTTGTCTTCATTACTTAAAGCAACTTTGTTCAGCAAATTGGTATGTAGCTGATGATTTTTACTTCTAAATACGCACATTTTCTTATATAATGCAGGTGGGTTACTAACTATACAGTTTTTATAATCACTTATATCTAACTCTTTACTAACAACATTCTTTTTCACTCCTTTTAATTTTTTTACTACTACATCATCAATTGTCATATAGCTGTATGATTTAGATTTTGTGGCTACAAAGGTGTCTATAATAACACCAGCACATTCAGCCTTAAATTTCCCAAGAACCTTTTTGTTTACTAGAGGTAAATGGTAAATATTATCCTCGAGATAGTCACTTGTATCAAACCTATTTAGCTCAGTTTTGATATCCTCATAAAAATCATCAGTTTTAAACTCATAGATAAAAGAATCTGTGTCTGTGTAGAGTAATTTAGCATTATCAAGATAGTTTTCTTTACATAATCATAGTGAAATTCATACATAAGTGTTTTACCTTTTACCATCATTCTCCCACTTTGTTATCAGCTTTACATCAACTCGTTTATCAACATTCTCCATAGTCTTTCCAAAAACACTATTATTCATGAGTTTATAAAAATCTTTTTCAAACGCGTTTGTTGACTGTGTTCTTAAATTATTGTTTAGATCAATATACGGCTTGAGCCATGCTGACTGATGAAATTGCAATACGCGATGAATTTTAGTTAATTTCAATCCATGCTGTAGACACTGTTTCAAGTTTTGATAATGTAATACATATTTACATTTATCATTTACATTAGCAATTAACATTTTTGTTCGTGATGTGATGTATGGAGATTTCATATTCTGAGGACAAAATGGTAAATCATTATGATCATCATGTAACTCTTTAGGGTACTCAAGATTTACCTCTAAAATATAACCTTTATCATCGTTATCAACAAGAGTGTCAACATGTAAGACATCAATTTCAGGTTGTGTCAGCCAGCGAAAATCTTTCAGTGGTAAATATTGACTCATAGCCCAACCATATTGGTTATTTGCATCGAGGTAGACAATATACTTTGACTCTTCACAAGGGTTGTAGCTAGGCATGTATTTATTATTCGCTTTAGAGTACCGTCCACTACATTGGCTTAATCCACCTCGAATTGATGATTTTATAAAATTAATCATGTCTATATCAGTCTTTAATTCTAAATTTACTTTCGTTTTTTCAACATTGAACTGAAACTTAACCCAGGAGCAGTGAAATACTGACAAGGATCAGGGTCATAAGTTTTCATACAAACAATCCGAAAATTTTCAAAAACATCTGCTAATAATAACACATCTGTCTTTAAATATATGTCTGAAAATTCTCCTAAAGTTTGAATGTTGAACTGTGTCCATACACGTTGTGCATGCAAATATTCCTGATCACTGATATGACTTGTGTTTAAGGAACTGTAAAATGCATCTTTCGGTGGTAAAGAACACTCCTCAAGACGTTCCACACAGTTAATATATTCATAAGGGAATATACCCTTTTGACGAATCAAATTAAAATCATCTTCTTTAGGAAAGACACGTTGAATTTCTTGAAACTAATCTGATTTTAAATTACTAGCAAGCTTATCAAGACTACTCGACATAAAACGGATTGAATCTAAAAATCGCAGTTTTATCGTTTTCTTATTGTCAGTTTTAATGTATTTTGTGAACGATATGTATTGTTCCTAATTATTTGCAATCACATCAATTTTCACATCTGAAGCTCCAAATTCTTTAACGATAAAGTGGTTATCGTATTTGCTACCGTTATGTAGAATGATTGGAATGAATTTACTTACTCTATAATTTAAATTACATTCTAGGTGAGCAGCACCACGATATTTTCCTGTTAAATGGTCATGATCGCGAACCCTGTCTGTATATAAACATTCACCACATATAAAACAATTAGTTTCAGTTTCAAAATTCATTTGCTCTGAGGAAGTTAGTGGCTCCATTGGAATGATCGTATTTAAAATAGAGAATATATGAATGCCATCTTTCTCAAGCCTTTCCATAAAAACTTTAGGTGCATCAGGTCCTCTATAGAGCTCAAACTTATTTAAAGAGTCATCGTAACTACATTTAATATAATATGCAAAGCTAAAAGGTTCATGAATGTGAGTAGTGTTGGTGAAAGGTTGGGCTGGATTCGATGAACATGTATTAAATGGTTTTATCAAAGCCTCGAAGTCAGCATATATAACAAATGGTACTCGAAGCTGTTTCTCATAATCCTTAAATTTTAGAATGTTATTTTTAGGAGTCGGTAATACCGTACACACATGATTACATCCCCATTTTTGGTGTTGAGTTAGTTGATCCTCTTTTCTGAAATATAGTAAACAACCATCACACAACCACTTCTTATGTTCTCTTTTTGTTATCTGTCTACTGACAAGTCTACTTAAATGTTTTATCCAACAATAGTGAGCGTTTTCACCTTCAGTTATGTACAGTAAATTTACATGAGCATCCTTTTTTTCCTGGGTATAATATAGAGGACCTACTATACTCTTATTTTCAATTCCATAAACATTAATACTTACATTGTTCAGCTCTTCAAAACGTTGAATGTCTCTTATCGCCATAGGAAATTCTATTTTTTTAAATCTAACACTGAAGAATAGTGAGGATAAGATGATGATCTATCCATATCCTCCACTGCTGGATGGAGAGCTGAAGTTACAGCCCACGAAAAACATGCGTCATCATTATTCAAAACGTTCACAACAGCTTTCTTTCGTTTGATCCATCCTGGCAAATCAATGTATGATGATGCTCGAAGGGGGTTATATTTATTCAGGTTGGTTTCTAAATAAAGTACTTCAACCAACGCCCAGCCTGACTCCCTTTCCTGGAACTCTTCAATCTTCACAATGATAGCACCTGAAATATTTTGGTATATGTCACTAATATTAGTTGATTCGCTAACAATTATGTTTTTTGTATTAGAAGATTTGATATCTGTAATTTCACCTTCGCTCCCTTTTTTACATAGAGTCCAAAAAGTTCAAAATTCATTTTAATTGTTTTATGCTCTAATAAAACATTACCTACCAAGCCAAACACAGTAGGTTGAACATTTTTTAAAAATGATTCGATACTTTGAGTTTTTTTTTCACTATAAAGTCTATAACTAGCAATTCGACTTTTAAATGCATTACCAATTTGTTGAATATTTCCAGAATTTCTTTCTCGGCAAGCGTTATTTTTATGTTGAACACTGCGTAAATGTCCATGAATGATTGAAGAAGGTATATCAATATTACATACATCACAATGTGTTATTGAAGGTTCACCATTCTTCTTTCTTTTTGTTGCACAACTATTTTCACAATCTTGAGAACGTTTGCGCTTTTGAGCATTACATTCGTTTAAAGGTTCCGTGCTAGTTAATGGTTTTACAGTTTTTAATTCCTGTTGTTACCCATGCACTTCAACCATGTGGGATTGATATCGCTTTACAGCAGAAAAACCAAGATCACAAACTGAACATGAAAAAGGTGCTGAACTAACATGCATTAAATTTACATGACGTGCAAGATTATCTTGTCTGTTAAATGTGGTAGCACAATGACTGCACACACACATTTTAATGTCATGTTTAACATTTGCGTGCCGTTGAAGGCTGTCAGGTCTTGAGAACTGTTTCTTACAGTCACCACACTTGAACATGATGATCACTTTCGAAATTACCTATAAAAGAAAGAAATCATAAATGTTAATAAATGATAAAACAAAGTAAAATATAAATAGTTTAATTACATTCCAGTCAATGGTTATAGCAGGGTGTTTAAATCGATCTGTGAACTCCTAGCAAGTCTAACTTCATGTAGTTCTAACTGGGGGTTACTATATACTACTGTCACTGACACCTAGCGGTGAACATTGGAACTTGATAGAGTGGTAGAAACCAGCGGTCGCCAGTTAAGTGAGCTAGGTGTGACGTCATAGCCAATCTTAAAGCAAGTCTAAACTTGCAGAACATGTCACGTGTTAGAAACCAGCGATCACCAGTTAAGTGAGCTAAGTGTGACGTCATAGCCAGTCTTAAAACAAGTCTAAACTTGTAGAACATGTCACGTGATAGAAACCAGCGATCGCCAGTTAAGTGAGCTAAGTGTGACGTCATAGCCAGTCTTAAAACAAGTCTAAACATGTAAATCATGTCACGTGACAAGGTTAAGTTAGGTAAGTTAGGTTATGTTAGGTGAACTGAGGTTAAGTCTTTAAATATTCCCTCTGTCACTGACACCTAGCAATGAACATTCAGACTTAATAGAGCGTTAATCAAAATCTAACCTACAAAATTAGCTTTACACACCATGGTCAAGTAGTTCCAACTTTTGACTGCCAAATATACCATTTTCACTGACATGTAGTGGTGAACATTGGAAAATATCACTCTAACTGTTTAAAAGTTATTAGAGGGGCACTTACCTTTTATAATTTATCAACTGCTGCCACTGAATGAACAGATTGTAGGAATCTGGTAACCTACAGGTACCCAATTATCTGTAAAGAAATCAATCAATCAATTAATCAATCAATCAATAAATACATTTCAATCAATAACTTCAACATCAATTAGTAATAAAAGACTACAATCCATTAATAATAAGTACTTACCTTGCAAAAATAATTTAATGATTTTCTACCAAAAAGGCTTTTTTACAACTCTTGAGCAGTAATAGAGCACTGTTCACTCAAAGCGAGTAATAAAGACTGACAGTAGGGAAATATATGACACCTCTCTTATATAAACTCTCATCGCTCGTGTCAGCAGTTTTTTGCAGATCATTGCAATTCCTTTCCTAATACAGCTGAGAGTCCAAAGTACACTAGGAACACCTGTGTGGTATCCAATGACTGCTGACTTTGCATGATCATCACCCATTGTCTTTATCAACACCTGGGGTTTCAAATTACTGCAGCGTCAGTCATAGCAACAGCAGTGTGCGCTCTCTGCCATGTCAGCAACATGACACCGGAAGGAAAACCTGTGTAATATCCAATAACTGCTAACTTTGCATGATCATCACCCATTGCCTTCATGAACACTTGCGGTTTCAAATTACTGCAGCGTTAGTCATAGCAACAGATCTGCGCGCTCTCTGCCATGTCTGTAATATGACACAGGAAATAAAAAAGACGTCTTACTGCACGTGCCATCTCCACAGTTTTAACATCTTAAGAACATGTATTATTCTCTTTCAACTACAAAAAAGCAAGCTTGTAGTTTAACGTGACCGTTAATCTCGAGATCATGAGCCACGGGACCTCCTTTTTACGTGGAATCCGAACCACAGGACATGGCATTTCACTTCGAAAATCTCACATGCATTGACAGGGAATCGAACCCGGACCGCCTTGATGAGAGGCATACAGCTAGACCGCTGAGCCACCACGCCCCCTCTTTCAACTACAAAGGACTCGTTAGAACACATCCACCCACCAAGTTAGATCCCTTGTATGTTCACATGTATTTCGTCACTTTCCTTTCATATCGTTATCACATTATAGTAGTGGAGGATTAGTGAACAACGTCAGTTCAACACACTGCTTTACGCGCAAAATGTAGTTAGGCCCTTTGACATAATTTCAATAAATTCATGGGCCAGTCCGTAGGAACAAGGCCAAAGGGGCCGGTCCAAAGAATCAGTCCAAAGGGACTCATCAACAAGGACTCATCCACAAGGACTCGTCCACAAGGACCTGTCAACAAGGACTCATCCACAGGGACCCGTCAACAAGGACCCGTCAACAATGACCTGTCAACAATGTCATGTCAACAAGGACTCGTCCACAGGGACTCGTCAACAATGACCCGCCAACAATAACTCGTCAACAATGACCCATCAACAGGGGCCCGACAGCAGGGGCTCGTCAACAATAACAGGGGCTCTTGCCTCAAGGCCTAACATGCCCCTCTTTGATTATTAATTTGCGGAACAACGTTTATTTCCATATTGGTATTCAAACTCTCACATGTTGCACTTGGAAAGCGAGATTCTCTAAAAAATTACAATTTCACCCCCTAGTAGGGGTAGGTTTTATTTTTGGGGTGGAAATATTTTATTCATTGGAAAGGAGGTGTCAGCCCGAGTTCAACGACACCTCATTTGTTAAAATCCAACCAGGGGTTCGAGATATATCGCGTCGCCGCCATCTTGTGAGGTGGGGAGGTGGAGGTGGGTATAGAACCGGCCAAAACACACTACTTAGGTCATCAACCGAAAGCTATTTAATCCAACACATGGGTAATTTATCAAATTGACAGGGGAATTTCGTGGCGCGATAGACCTGTAGAATAGGCCTATATGAAAATATGATATGTTAGTTCTTCACGGACTACAAGCTTTGTAAGTGCTGTTATCAGGCTTCTGAAATGAAAATCCACAGCCTGCTTCCAGTCTCCGACCGGGTCAGGAATGGAATGAATGAAGCCCCCATCTAGCGGCGAGGATATGAACTGTGCCGGCTGCCGAGGCCTGACACACTCCTCTGGGGCAATGATTAAATGAATGACTGATGAAATGAAATGATAGTGGAGAGTGTTGCTGGAATGAAATTTTGACAGGGAAAACCGGAGTACCCGGAGAAAAACCTGTCTGCCTCCGTTTTGTCCAGCACAGATCGCACATGGAGTGACCGGGATTTGAACCACTGGCCCAGTGGTGAGAGGCCGGCGTGCTGCCGCCTAAGCCACGGAGGCTATCAGGCTTCTACCTAGGTATATTAACATTGTGATAGTACTGGTACGTTTACATTGTGAGTGAATATATCTGGATGAGCCACAATCGAACATTTTTATTTTCCGGACAACCTGCACTCCTGGGGATTCAAGACTTTTAAGGAGGAGTTTATTTCAAATGATCTATTGCAGTAAACTATGTGAGAGAATGTGTGGGGAAGGATAGATACTCACGGATCGTAAGGTGCTGTCGGTCGCTCTAAACTCCAAATCTCCAGATGTTAGAATATTTCCAGCTATCGATCGCCTCAGTTGTACTTGCTGAGCTGTCGATACTACCGGTCATTATCTGATTGTAAGTTGCTTGAACAGTTTCATATCAACGACTACATCTCTAAGCAAAGTTGTTTCCACCATCAGCAAACAATTTCTATCACATCCACAAAATTACTGTAATTAATCACCTCAAATCATCAGTTACATAGTTTGAAATGCACAAAACTGAACAGTGCCATTCAAATCATACATTTAATGTTTAGAAATGGACAAGACTGACCAGTAACATTCGAATCATAGGTTCAATGTTAAGAAATGGACAAAACTGAACAATAACATTCGAATCATAGGTTTAATGTTCAGAAATAGACAAAACTGAGCTCTTAAGAGATCTATCGGCAACACAAGCTGAATTTATTCTTAGATCTATAAATGTAACGAAAAGTGAAGTACTATACTCTGATTTACCAATAATGAACGGTGACAGCTGTCAAAGCTGGCATGTGGGGGAATGCTGCGTTGCCACTGAGGCAGATCATGACTCATAACATTCCAAAAGACTTACAGGAAGACACAAACACTGGGGAAGGTAGCCCCCCTGACTGGCAGTCTAATGACCGTGACGAGTGAAGGCACAGTTGAACAATTGAGTCAATCCATGTGCTCACTGCTGTGTCTGAAAACATTGCAACACTGCTCGCTGTTGCCATGGAGACCGTTACCCCTCTCGTCTCCACTCCTCACCTCACCCTTCAAGTGGATGACAGTTTTCACCGTTCATCTTTTGTAAATCCGAGTATAACCCTCTCATCAGTCTATTTACAGTGAATGCCGCAAGTATTTGCACACCCGTGTAATCATAACTGTGTGCAGCACAGAAAGGTCTTAAACCTAGTACTATGATGGCTTATTTAAATAACCCTGTTCAGAATATGCAGTTTTAATCCATTAAAACATGAAAACAACAATGATTGGGTTGCACTGCCCAGATCACATGGGCTAAGTACAGTATTTGTGCCAAGTACTCTTTAAGTGAATATCGCAAGTTTGATGTGTAACAATTTGCAAGTTTGTCCTGTAAACACACTGTGTGAAGACAGCAGCACATTCTGTTGTTGTGAAGAGAGAATTACCTAGAAGATTGTAAATAAACAAATAAAAAAATAAATGGTGCCTTTTTCAGTACACATATAAGCACATATATGCTTTTTTGAGTATTTATGGTCTATATACATAGCAAGAATACACTATCCAAAGAAACAATTGAGTTTATCCTTCAAGTTTAAAGCAGCTCAAGGAATGACACGGTTTGGATTTCAGATTCGTTTCCATGAATTTGAGGATACATTTTAAATTTTACAAGCATAGTTTTAGACAGGAAGTGGACATCTTAATTACACAATATCTAGAAGTTTTCCTTAAAAAAATCAAATTGGTAATATTGAAGATTACGGCATTTTAAAATCAGTAAAAGCTATAATAGAATCCTGCAATTTCGTCAACGATTGTAGGAAATCTCTAGACTAAGGGGCCTTGCACTTGAACATCATAGATGCTCCAAATTTACTTATATTCATGATACTCCTACTATTGAAGTTTAGAACGTAGAGGAGAGTAGCCTATATTGGACCACTTTTTAGTTATCTGCACACACACACATTTAGCAATTGTTCAATGGAAATATATACTTGTCTAAAAAATTTTAGATTCTATAAACTGTCATCAGACACGGTTTGATTTTAATAAACGCAATTCCCAATAAGTATAAAACAGAAACGGTCCAAATCGGAAAACAGGTTACCTGTACCTAAGTTGAACTTTCAGTCTCCTAATATAGACCACAGAAAATATACCGTCAAACGTAAAGAAATGAAGAACACAAGGTTTTTATTAAAGAAAACCATAATTCAACAAATTTGCTGTCAGTAAAATATCAGACATTCACATTCAGTGAGTATAATTACACAATACTTGGAACGTAGTAGCAGAAATTCATCCGTCTGTTCTGTTTACTAAAGAAACTTTTATGATTCAAAAATATGAAATTCAAAACGAAGAGAACAAGTTTGGTTTGCAAGATTATGCCAGTTGAATAGTAGAAATTCATCCGTTTGTTCTGTTTACTAAAGAAACGTCTATGATTCAAAAATGTGAAATCCAAAATGAAGACAACAAGTTTGGTTTGCAAGATTATGCCAGTTGAATTATTTACAGTCGTTGCAGAAATAATATTTCACACTAGGTTTAACTTCTGCACACCGTGTGTGAACCCGATACTTACAGTCCATACAGTGAATCCTGTTTTCTTCCTCTACTTCCCCACACAAAACCAGCTCAATGCACCGTCATCGTGCCTTTCATTTCGAAAATTCGAACTGTGGCCTAAGTCTCACTTTAGTGGTTTAACCTTTTTCATTGTTTCATTGTTCGATTGCTGTAGTCGTCGTTTGATTAGGTTGCTTGTGATTGCAACTGCCTTCTGAGGTTGTCTTCCTCTTCATCCTCTTCCTCTTCCTTTTCGTCTTCCTCGCGTAGCTGATGCATTCCATACTTTAGGAAGTGGTGTTAACTGGTTAATTACTTTTGTAAATGTCTGAGTGTCATATTTTCCAGTTCCATTATGCCCATCACTAGAGTCTTCTGAGGAAGATTTTTGCCAGCCATTTGTTTGTCCTTGTTAAAGGTGTGGGCAACGTCATATTTTTCCACGACATCAAAGGCGATTTTTCTTACATCTTTGATTGTTAACCCGTAAAACCTCTCTTCAAACAGAGGAATATGGTCAACAATATTGTTTTCCGTATCTATACGGAACGTTGGTTGTCTTCCGAAAGATTTAATTGAATTAGAGAAAGTGTTTTTAGAGTCAGCATGTCTCTTCATTGTGGCCTTTGGCACTCCATACATGTGACCACACTCATTGAGACCATAGCCATCTTCAAAGAATCTTCATTCCACTTCCCGTACGAACCAATTTCAGACATTTTGGGAACCTAAACAGACAAAATTCCCCAATGTTTTGCTTATTTTCCTTTATGAAAAAAATAAAATAAAATAGACTTATGAGATCACATTTCTTTTTATGTGTGTGTGTGCGTGTGCGTGCGTATGTGTGTGGGTGTCCCCCTAATAAAATCTAAACGGCCAAAGCGATTTCAATGAAACTGGGCAAGTACATACTACTATCTCGTCTCGCTAGGACCGGGCTCTTCAAATTTTAATATGTTTCACCAATCAAAGATGGACGCCGCGCGAAATATTTCACCGGTATTCTATATCTCCGCAACAGTTACAGATACCACCTTCAAATGTTGTACAGTGATAAAGGGCGCTACTACAAGTTCACATATGCGACTTTTGAAAACCTGCTAAGTACAAAACCAACATGGCGGCCAAGCGAACTTAAAATTCTAAAATGGTATTTTCTCGCGATTTAATCATCCGAGCACAGTGAAACTTGGTATGGCTAACAACTGTACATGATTTAAGCTACTGGCATCTAATTTTTATGTAAGTGCTTTAATAACCTCTAAATGGTGACTGTGCACATATAATTTTATGTGTCCTAATAAAGCGATCGAAGTGAACGTTTGAATAATGAACCTACGCAATAATCTTGATCTAATAATACATAACTCTATGGCCTACATATTGAACCCTTAATATAATAGTCACTATATTAATGCTTCATATTTTCTGTTCTGTGTGGAGAAGAAAGATGAATATTTGAAGGCACACCTGCCAATATGTTGCAATGAGAGTCTACCTGTAGCAAGGAAGGGGCGCTTGACATCCTGTAAGAACAATAGGACAGGGTAGAGCTTGGAATGGAGCTCGGACAGAAGAAATAGCCAGGACACCGTTAGACGGAGTTCAAGAACCCAGGTTGGCGCGAAGGCAAAGTGAGTCACCATGAGAATAAGTTCTTTGTAAGGGAGACAGAAGATGGAGAGAGCAGAAGAAATATAGAGATGAAAATACTTTTCGTCAATGCCTACATGGGAGGAATCTGCAAAATACCGCGAGTTTGAAAACCGCACCAACGAATGAGAGAAGAGGAAGCTGAAGATTTCGCGCTCTTCTGAAGGCACGCTATCAGCAGAAATTAAGGAGGGAACTCGATTCTGATTAATTCCACGATCAAAATGATTCCCGCACACCAGAGACATACGCTTCGCATCAAGGCGAGTTCGCTGACATAAGTTGTTTGTCTGTTCGACCACTGCTAAATAGAATAGATATTTTATCCAGTCCTACCCCTACATTTTGGCTAAAAATGTATAAATACTGAGTGAGGTGTTCACTCGACGTTCATTCTGCGCGCTCATTCTGTTCTTTCTACAAGGTACAATCTGTTTTGCTCATTCTACGTTATTATACTGAAGACGTTATCATATCTTTTGCTATACAAGTCTGTGGGCTTAGCAAAATTTCGAGTCATTGAGAGTAAAAGACTTAAACTTTGAAAGTAAAACATTGCTGTTTGGAGATGAATTTTAACACATCTCGAGTGCATTATAAGTAAAGCGTTTGCGTGTGAATTTATGTGAGATAGCACCCTGCTATAAATTAGGGACAGTGGACGTTTATTATTGCTCATGGGACTGTAGATGGATGTAGCAATATACTCGAGCAATCTAGAAAGGGATAACTGTGTGAGGAATTATTTTGAAGCTGGTATTTTCATTGAAGCAGCAAGTCAACGATGGAGACCGTGGCGGTGGTGATGGAAGGATGCCACGACTGGAAACGACTACTGAGATGATGGCTGCGTGCTAAGTGCATATGTTGGGGTCATGCCCAGATACATCAATTATGGAGGAGGCAGTCAGGATGAGTGCCCAATGAATTAATTCATTATGTAGCCTAGCTTTGGTTATCGGGAATCCTTGTATATATTTTGTGTTTATGGTATTTTTCTTGTTATTTGAGGTGTTGTTTTTGTTCTATCCGACTGTCATTTAATATGTGAAACTCATCGTGGTTATTCATTTTGTATTTTGTTTAAGATTTGTGCGGGACAGTAAATTAAATTGTACTAGTGTGTACAGAGTGTGTATTTTGACAGATACAGCACAGGAATGAACTGAATAGCTGATGATAAATTAAGCATTTTATAGATAACGTAACTGCAGTGTTGGGGGAAATATGGAATTTGTTTTGAGAACTTCGGATTACACAGGCTGTAATCTATGCGATATTGCATATTTCGTAGCAGGAAGCCGTACGCTTCTGTGGTAATCATTATAAAGTAAATTGAGCGCTTAGTTAATTACTGTGTTGTTTGGAACACATTTCTGTGAGGTATGTCTGCGATCTGAAGCGTTTTGATGGATGAGAAGTCTTGAACCAAGGCATGGGTCTCTTATATATTATCCTGCGCGGGGTAGGGCACTGGGTCATTTACCTGTCGGCTGCAAGGCGTCGAAACAGGACTCTCAAGGGAGATGTCACTGTTAATTATTCTACGGTCGTAAATTGCGAGGTGCAATTTCTGGGGACGAATCTGCGATATAATCATCATCATCATCATCTTGTACAGTTTCCAGCCCCAGGCTGGGTCTGTTTGGAACATAAGCCTCGCCTCTTAGTCCTTTCTTTCCACCACCTCTCCGCTGTCACTCTGGTCCAGTCCTCGCCTCTCTTCTTGACACATTCCTCCACTCCTTTCAGCCATCTATCTCTTGGTCTTCCCCTTGGTCGTTTCTTCTGCATCTGCAGCTCTTTTATTTCAGAATGTGATATGCTGAATTCTACTGGTCTCAAAAGCTAGGAGCTTGAGGCAATTAAGACCTGCCTGGTTTGTGACACATTGACGAGGGCTGTTAATGTCCATATTGCTAGCTCATATCTCAGATAAGGACAGTGAGTCAATTAGTGGCCGAGGAGTGTGCTCGTAAGATAACGATAAGTTTGAAGCCTGTATAGTTTGAAGTTAATTAGATGATTACATTTTGTGAGTTCTTCATGTCAGAAATGCAGTTCAGGAATATGTTGGTTTGTGTTTTCATTTTCATTCATTCATGCATTCATTCATTCATTTATTTGCAATGGGGGGTGTGTCCCCCGGTGGCAAATTGGATAAACATAACAAATAAATAATTATACATAACAATTCAATAACAATTATACAACAATTAAACGGGAGTATTTACACAAATAGTCAGTCTTTTCTTAAACACACCTATATGTTTGGGAAAAGGCTCTAAGACTGCGGCAGGTAGAGAGTTCCAGTTATCAATGGCACGGTTTACAAAAGAATATTTACCATAATTTGTTCGCTGTGGTCGGCCCTTAACTTTGAAAGGATGATCGCTCCTACCCATGTAAGTGGGCTTTCCCAATCGTTTGCTAAGCTCACCCCATGCTGGTTGATTTGTATACGTGTTGTACATAGCGCAGAGTCTAGATTTCATCCTCCTAGCCTCCAGTGATTCCCACCCAAGTTTCTTTAACATACGGCTCACACTGCTCCTGGGATTAAAGTCACTGAGCACAAATCTAGCGGCCTTTCTTTGTACCATTTCCAACTCATTGATGAGCCCTACTTGATATGGATCCCAAACCGCCGAGGCATATTCCATAATAGGTCTTACAAGTGACAAATAGCCTAATTCTTTAGCAGAGGTACTACTTCCTTTTAATACCCTCATTACAAAGTGCAGGGATTTGTAAGCTTTTGAAACTACACATCCTACATGACTACTCCATTTCATATCATTCCTTACGTGAACGCCCAAATATTTGCAAGAATCTTCTTCTACAAGTATTTCCGAGCCAATGTTATATTGAAAATCCTGCCTTCGCACTTTCCCTATTTTTAAGAGACTACATTTTCTTGTGTTTATTTTCATTTTATTTTCAATCGCCCACTTATAGACCAGGTTCAGGTCATCTTGAAGCACTGCATTGTCTTGTGAGTCATGTATCTTTCGATATATTACACAATCATCCGCAAACAATCGACAGTCACTGCGAATCCCATTTGGTAAGTCATTTATAAACGCCAAAAATAACAAAGTTCCGATTACGCTGCCCTGAGGGATACCCGACGTTACGGTAATTTCATCCGTTAGTTACAGTTAGTGACAGTTAGTTACAGTTACAGTTACAGTTAGTTACAGTCTCATAATTATTGTAGATATTTTTGATGCATATTTTTGTGTGCCAATTGTAACTTTGTTGTGTTCGGGAAACTGTGAATTTACCCAAGTGTTAGTTGCTGATGACCACGATTGAGTATTCATTATGTGTGTCTGTAAGACCTATGTTTTAGGCAGTTTGATTTTGTGTGCGTTCGCACCTGTGTAAAACTTCACGCGGAAGTATTCTTGTATTATAATAAAGGGTAGCGTAGTCGGTTGGTAATTCATTTCTTGTTAACCATTGTAAGTCTGGATCCTGGTGCCAGAGTCTGGTGAAAGCGATCATGAATATGCGTCCTGCGACCTGGATCTAGGGAGGCATATCTCGTGTCAAGTATACTCATTCTAGGCTAAGTCTTATCATATTCGTCATACGCAAACACACAAGAATAAGTACGGACGAGATACGTGTAATTTGTTTATTTTGACAGCACTTGCAGCTGTAATTTTATTTCATGATATTTAACTGTTTGTTTTGATTGTTTTGTGTGGTTTAATAAGGGGTCACAAGGAGGATTTGTGTTATTATTGTGTCTATTTTATCGGTATATTAAAGTTATTTTTTTGTGTTAAATTTGGTTCATTCTTCTTGTTAGTTATATTCTCCCTCTGTTACCTTGAAATTATGGAAGCAAAGTACAAAATATCCAACCTCACGACGATGAACTGAACACCCCCGAAATTAGTCTCGTGTACGCTTCTCTCAAGGGGACAATGTATAACAATCTAACATGGCATTCCTCCGAAATATTTAGACTGTTCCCAATATCTGCGAATCTATTACAACAAGCAAGCTAATTTTTTGTATGTTGATACTGGCTATTCAATAACCTGATGAGACAAATTCAACCTGGCTGAGACATGGATTTTTCTAGCCACTAAATTATCTGAGCTCAGTGGAACTTAGCACGGAAAATCTTTAAGAAAAGTTCAATATATAGGCGTCTAATTTAATACAATTTCTATGAGAACTTAAAAATGGCGGCTGTGTTAAATTTGTAAAATCACGTTTATATTTCTCGTGTCCTAAACAAGCGATATAAATGCAGGCTGGTGTAATAAATTATGATTATAATATTCATCCTCTGGCACATCATTCTATAGCATATAAACAAAACAATCCAACATGGCGTTCATACCATATATTTCAGTGGTTCTCAATATCTCCGAAACTATTTAAGCTTTGTTTCCATGGATGTTTCTTTTTGTACTTAACAGGTTTTATACAGACGCATAGGTAAGCTTCTACCAGTACCCTTTATCACTATTCAAAATTTCAGGGTGAAATTGTTCCCAAATCCAGTTGCCCAGATTTGAGAGCACAGGCCCAGATGCTAAGTCCAGAGCTGAGGTTTTGAATAGAGCGCGCCAATCCTTCTAAGAAGCATTTAGAAGCTTTATGCAGCCAAGGGATCGGTAAGTGACGTAGCAAGGTTATCGGAGTCGAGGCTATATTTGTATAAAATATCTTCCTGTGGAGTAGAAACATGAGACTAACACCAAATTACTGGCACGGACAAGGGAAGAAGAACGTGCTATATTTCAAGAAAATTGATCGAGCGGAAGCTGAGATATGAGATGTTTTAATTTTAGCCGAGGTCACACAGTGACGTAGAGGAGTCCGTCCGCTGAGTATATAAGAACTGGCAGCCACCACACAAATATATTCACTTCTCCATAGGCGCTCCGTCGCCTTGGATGTCACTTCTTCGTAAGCGCCCTGTCGCTAGACATATCATGTCGCTCCGAACATCGTTATACTTCAGAAATGTACCCTGGGGTAAGTGTAACCTTGGGGAAAGTGGAACCCATGGCTATCGTCGCGTGGATAATACATAGGAAGTGGCGCTACTAACGAGAATTTCATCTTGCTACTTTCGATAACACGCGAGAATCGCTAGGCACCCAAAACTCTCGGTAGTAGAGCTGTAATACGTTACTCTTTGGATATGCATCATTTCTGGTTGGGAGTGAGCTAGTGCGACATATCATATTACGATTGCTACAACCAAGAAATTTGTGGATTACATTAAAGTTAAATCAGTAAGTATGAGTTAAATAACATCTTAAAATGCCATAGTAGTGTGGTAGACGCAATTTTGTTACTATGAGTGAAAACAACATAGGTTCCTCTTGCCCCAGATTATATTGTCACTGGGGCAAGTGCAACCCATTAGGTTCCACTTCCCCCCATCAAGTTAGTAATATCAAACAATTTGTTCCAGAAATGGTGCGTACGTATGTTCGTAAAACTCAACCTCCTTCCTACTCCAAGGACGATTTGAAGATAGCTGTGAACTGTGTAAAAAGTGGACAATTAACATTATATAGGGCTGCAAAAACATACAAAATACCTAAACCAACATTATTTAAACATGTCAAAGGACAACGAGGTGTTAAAAGTGGGACTATGGGTAGACCTACTGCTATCCCTTATGAAGAAGAGAAGATAATTGCTGATGGTATCAAAACGATGGAGAAGTGGGGTTTTGGTCTCTCAAAAAGAGAAGTTTTAGACACTATAGGACGCTATGTAAATGAAAATAATATTGTGACTCCCTTCAAGAATGGTGTACCAGGTGACGATTACTTCAACAGGTTCAAGAAAACATTTAATCTGAGCCAGAAGAAACCTCAAAGTGTAGAAGTTGCTAGAAAAAGAAGTATGGACCCTTTTGTAATTTCAACTTATTTTAAACTCCTGAAAGAAGTCACCGGGGTGGGGTGTTCCTCCATCGCAAATTTATAACATTGATAAAACCAGTTTTTGTTTGGACCCAAATAGAATCAAGGTCGTTGGGTGAAAAGGGAGCTGCTGCTCATAGAGTAACAAGTGGTCCCGGAAGAGAAAATATCACAGTGTAAATGGGAGGAAATGCTGCTGGAGGAAGATTGCCACCACTAATTGTAATCAAGGGGAAGAATGTATGGGACTCATGGATTGCAAAAGAAGGAGAAGAGTATTCTGGCATGACTTATGCAGCTACAAAAAATGGATGGATGGAAACTAACACATTCACAAACTTCTTTGAGAACTATTTCTTAAAAAATAGACCCTCTGAAAGACCAGTAATTTTGATCTATGATGGTCATAGTTCACACCTTGGTATCTCGCTTGTTCAAAAAGCTAAAGAAGAGAATGTAGTGATACTGAAGTTACCACCACATACAAGTCATGTTCTCCAGCCAATGGACCTGCGTGTATTCAAGCCCTTGAAATTAAAGTGGGACAAAGAACTCATAAAATGGCAACGAAGAAATTATGGTTATAAGTTACCAAAATCAACTTTTGCAACCATCATATCAACAATCTGGTCAGATCTAGATCCTGCTATTCTACGGAGTGGATTTCAAAAGGCTGGGATCTTTCCATATTGCAGTACAGTAATCCCGGCAAAAAGTTATGAACCACAAGCATATAGGAGATGGTTAGGTCAAAGCGATGTAACTCCTCAATCATCAACAATGACCCTTGCAGGAGCTCTTCTATCTCTGCCATCAGAAGTGCCTTGTGACGAAATTCCACCAGCTCTGCCATTATCAGTTTCTAATGAAGAAACTCCCCTAGCTCTGCCATCAACATCTGATTCGAATGATATTGCTTCCCCAACATCAACATCAAGCATTCAAAGGGTCTCATTTGAAGAATTGCTTTTAGAGCAAGTGAAACAAGCAGCAAGAGTTAATCATGGAAGAAAAAGAATCTGTGGAGGGGCAGAAGTTATCACTTCAGAGGAGGCATTTCTAAAGCTGAAAGAAAATGAAAGGGCAAAATCTGAAAAGCAAGTGAAAACAAAAACAGACAGCAGTGAATCATGAGGAAAGTAGTGATGAAGATAATGCTGAGCAATGCACAAATGACTCGGACTATTTTGAACTGGAAGATGAGATCAAAGAAATGGATGAAGAAGATAATTTCACAAATGTAATGCAGAGAGATTTATCAACAGCGCAGGTGGGTGACTGGATTCTTGCAAAATTTTGTCATAAGAAAAAAAAATCAAAATGTATGTTGGACAGCTGATGGAAAAGGAGCCATGTCTGGAAGTGAAATTTGCTCGAAGAATTCGTTCAACGTCAACATTTCATTGGCCCGACATTGAGGACAAGAGTATAATTCAACCTGAGGAAATTTGTCAATATCTACCACCTCCAGGATTTAAAAAACGAGGCACATTCAAATTTGATATCTCATTTGATTCCTATAATGTTGGTTAAATGTATGAAAATTAAGGAGAAATTAAATTTCTATTGGTATTGTATGTCAAATTGAATTATTTCCACTTACCCCAATGCTATTTCTGTGATATGCAATACGTGAACAGGTCTTGGGTTCCACTTGCTCCAGTGATCGGGGCAAGTGTAAACGCTGACCACGATTCATGTAATGCGTTCCAGAATGGAAACCATTAAAATTTGTCTGCATTATAATTAATCTGAACATAGAGCATCTATTTCTGAACCAGAATATAAAATGTTAATAAAATTGAATGTCAATTCAATGTACATTAGCAAATAGAATGTCAACAATATTAATATGCGGTTCCACTTACCGCGGTGTACCTAATTATCTTCGTGCACATGGTTGCAATGCTCTACGTTTTTACTAGCACGCAGTTGCTGGGACTTAGTGAAATTCTACGACAGTACATGGTTACTGTACTTCGAAAAGTGTTGGAAGTTTTAGTGAAAGTCATCGTAAGTTATCACTGAGGTGATAGACTTTGTGGCAGAACATTGGTAACTATTACTGCTACACGGACATATGATAGATTTAGTCTATATTTTTATTTCCACTGTCCACTAAGATTTAAACTTGGATTATTTTCATCCAATGACCAGACCAAGCTTTTGTCTTGATAACACATAGACCAACCAAGATAAGTCAGTACTGTTCACATACCAGTCTTGCACGTCCAGTTCATTTAGCCGACATAGGGAAACCAGCATGCTTAGCATTGTCTGGAGAGTGAGAAACTCTGCCCAGGGAATTGGACATCATAACTTGGACCGGTGAGGAATAAGATTGTCAGAGTATTGATAGTACTGAATGCATCACAGTTGGGTCAAGTTATTACTGGTAATTTTTCATCATGGATCATTTCGATCTTACCCCTATCAAGAAGATTACTCCAGCTGTTGAAGCGGCTAATGTTATAGACAGTTTTCATCAAGATATTCAGGCAACGAGTATGAATACCGCTATGTCTAGTTAGACATTTTTGCGGGTATATAATGGAGGCCGATACGAGATTATACGTATGTGTCCAAATGGGGACAGAAGGCTGAAATAATCTGGTTCAGACCAGATTATCCACATCAAGATCTACAAGAATGTAAGCTACATTTTGCATGATTCTTATGCGTAGTTAGCTGGAATTTCTCATTTTTCTACAGTCTTGCCAACACATTTTTTATCTTCGATATTTTGCTGTTGCAAATATTTTTGCAAGGCGTATGCAAGCCTTGATCTGAGTAGTTTTTACACTCAGACATGAGAAGTCAATGATTTGAATTAATGGACGAGCAAAACGAGCATTTAATTGATTTTGAAATTATTTTTTTCTAATCGTGGTCATCAGCCGTCGTAAGTGTGTAACGATTCGATCCCATAGCTGTTATATTTAAAGGGTTATTCATTTATTATCATGTTATTATTATTATTATTAACTAGTACATCCATGAGATGATTTTTATATCAGATAATTGTAAGCGGTTTTGATTATTATATTCAATTAGATTTTTATTAACAATTACTTGTAAAGAGACGAAGTATTATATATTGCAACAAGACTGGCGATATGGACTAACCCTGTGCGTCACAAACTGAACGACGTAGTAAGAATTTCACCACGGCAAACTGCGTCATTTTCCTGAGATGCTAAGACACCCACTATGGTGTAACCAACACGCCATTTTCTACGGTACGTACGCGTCTAAGATTACAAATTGTGGTGCAATTAACCCTCGTGAGAGAATGAACACTGAAGAAAGGGAAGCTTACTGGAGGGGGAGACCGTCGAAGACCACGTGACAAGGAAGTCATTAGTACCTGCGACTCCGACAAAAGACGCATTGATCTATAGCTATCAATGAAGGAAGGAAGTTGTAACCTTTCTTTCTGGGTCCTAATGGACTGAGCACCGAGAGTCGACACTGAACGATGTCTTGCCGACATCTATATCAATACATAATGGGTTATATCCCTGATCAAGAGTCTTTCTACAGATGGCAACGTACTTAATGAGGATATTTCATAGTAAATGAGATATCACATCATTTTTTTAAACATAAGCGACGTAACATCGAGATCATCGATCATTTCTTAAATATGACGAATCTTCGACTGGGTGAGCCAACAATTCAATAAAACTATCGTCTCTATTATAATTTAACTTCATTTAACTTTCAATTCATTTTAATATTCATTTTCTTTTAAATAATTAATTGCCGCATTGAGTAATTTTAAATTCAATTGTGTGACTATCACTATTCTGTTTTATTAATATTTTGTTTTTGCATTTAATAAATTCATTCTCTTCAACGTAATGCCTATTTCTTTCATTGTAGTTGGTACTTTAAGGCAATCATACTCCTTGATTAAATACGGATTGGTTAGATGACTTTGTCTCACTACGGCCCGGGTAAGTGGTTCTCGACTCTACTGCTGATAGCCGAGGTTAAATCAATAAATTTCGATTCACTATCTTAAATAGGAATCTGGCGCTCAACAACTTATTATATTACACTATCACAGGTAAGGTCACACCACAGTGTATATTATTTATTCATATCATGTTTGTTTTATTGAACCACAATAGTCATCAACCACGATGAAGGACTTTATAAAAATGTTACATTTGGCGCCACAAAGTAGGACACGAAAACCATTCGGTATTTAGTCAGAGGAGTGTATAATTTCAGTGCAAATTGTCAGTGCTTTTGGGGGACAGTGAAGTGAAGTGAAATTTTGGACGGGCAATTGTTATACGGTGTACTTCAAGATGTCGGAGGAGGAACAGAGGCAGTTGAGAAGTAGGGATGCAGTCAAGAAAGTTAATTATAAGGAGGTTGATAGCGGTAGCGATGTTGAGAGCGTAGAGAATAATACCAAGATGTCGGAGGTAAATCTTGAGAATAATCCTGAGAGTAATCCTGAAAATAATCCTGAGGTTAACCCTGACACTAATTCAGAGGAAAATATCGAGACGAATATAGAGGTACATCCTGAGACTAGTGGTAGTCTAGAGAAAGAAAAGTCTATAGAGATTCCTGAAGATCCATTAACTGCGCTCATAAGGCAGATGAGTAGAGATTTAAGTGCGAAATTTGATGAAAGTATGAATAAAAATAGTGAAGAGAATAAAAAAAATTATTTGGAATTCAATGGTAAATTTGAGAAATTAGATAAAGATATGAATAAAAATAGTGAAGAGAATAAAAGAAATTATTTGGAATTCAATGGTAAATTTGAGAAATTAGATAAAGATATGAATAAAAATAGTAAGGAGATGAGAGAAGAGATGGGTAGGCTAAATCAAGATATGAGTAAAATAAATCAGAAGCTGGAAGAGAATAATGTAAAACTAGATATTGTGGAAACGATGAATAGAGAATTAAGTATGAAGTATGATATGCTACAGGAGAGTATTCAGGGGGTGAAACAGGAAATCAGAGGTGAAATTAAGGAGGAGGTAGAGATGAAGGCTAAAGATATTATTAAGACAGTAGATAAGAAATTAGAAGCAGCAGAAAGTAGGATTCAGGAAAGAATAGTAACTGTGATTGAAGAGAAAATAGCAACTCAAGGTGAAAGTTTTAGCAAATTGGTAGAAGTGGAAACTAGGCAGGTGGTAGAGACTTTAGGGGAAACTGCAGTAGAATCAGTAAAGACAGCCTGTAAGGAGACTATAATTGAAAGTAGAATGGAGTCAGACGAGATTTTAGGTGAAAGCAAATTGGAATTAGCGGAGATTTTAGGTGAAATCAGATTAGAGTCAGACGAGATTTTAGGTGAAAGCAAATTGGAATTAGTGGAGACTGTAATTGAAAGTAGATTAGAGTCATTGGAGATTGTAGGTGAAAGCAGATTGGAATCGGAGGAGATCTTAGGTGAGGAACGGCAAATAGCGGAGATTTTAGGTGAAATCAGATTAGAGTCAGACGAGATTTTAGGTGAAAATAGATTAGCGTCAGAGGAGATAGTAGGAGAAAGCATAGTAGAGTTGAAGGAGATTTTAGATGAACGCAGGATAGCTGTAGAAGAGACTATAGAATGTAGCGAAAAAGAAGTGAAGAAGATGAGAGAAAAGATAGGGATAGAAGTAGGTAAGATAAAGAAAGTACTAAGCACCCAAGAGATTAAGATGCAGACAATCATAGATAAATTAGATAGGCAAACTAGGGAAGAATTTAGTCCTGTGATAGAGGAAGTTAATATGAAATTATTAGTGGCAGAGAAGCGTGCGTTAAGTCATAGTCAGAAGAACATAATTAGTAAACAGGTTAAGAGGAGGAGAGAGATAGATAAGAGCAGAAGCAGTAGTCCACGGCTAAAGAGAGCATTAAGTGATAGTAACGGAGAAATGAAAATGAAACCTAAAGGTAGATATTTTAGAAGTAAAATGAAAGAAAAGAGAATTAAGTTGCTAGAGGAGAAAGAAATCAGGATGAGAGAGAGAAAGAAAGCATATGACGTGCAGTGGCGTACTGAATTAGCCAGACTTGGGGATGTGAGAGGGGGAAAGCCGAAGTACTGTGTTACTATGGATGAATGTAGTACAGAGGAAGTAGAAACTAATGTAACACGGAAGGAATTATGTGGAATTCTAGTTAAAGATAGAATTGAAGATGAATGTGGTAAGAACGGTGAAATGCCAGTGAACGTATTTATGTAAATTTATATTACCGATAGTTACTGTTCCGTATGACTTAAATATTAAGTAATGAAGTTTAATAGGATTTAACAGAGGTAGATAAGGAACCTGCTGTGTGTAATTTTAATTCAGTCGTGAAGTTAGGATGGTAAGGGGCGCGTAGTGCCTACGCTTATTGATTTAGATTGACTAAAATTATTTAATTTTGAAGACAGAGGTTGTCGTGCTATTGAGCAATGCAGGTAAGTTGAATGTAGGTCCTTAAACTGCAGGTAAGTTGGATGAAGTAAGAATTAAATTTTAAAAGTAGGAAGGTTATTACATAGGTAAGTAATCGAAAGAAAGTAATAATTATTATGGCAACCATAATTAAGAATATAATGGTAATAAAGATTTAATTCAAAAGTGAGTGAAGATAAGATGATACAGTGGTAATAAAACGAAAGAGTTGAAGAATTAGGTATTGATTTAATAAAGAAGTTTCATTTTGAGGACAGCGAGATTATCAGAGGATATATTTTGAGAAATTTATAAGTGGTTTAGAATTGTTAATGGTAATGCGTTGTATGAATTAACCAACATCGGGTTGAAATAAGGAAGTAGTAATTAATTAGGACATCTGGTACTTGTTGACAGATATGTGTGTGTATGTGTGTATTTTCACGTAAATGGACGTGAGTTTGAAGAAGTAGGCCAACGAAGGTAATGCCGTTGAGCAAAGTGGTTTTAAGTTTTTGGTAAGATGCCAAATGAAGTAGGTTGGAGGAAGTTTTTGGAGGATGAAGTAGGTCAGCAAGGTATATTCCGTTGAGCAATGAGATTTTTTATGGTGTCTACCGGACTACGTGAAGTTAATGTTGGGAGTTTTTTTTAAGTATATATGGATGTATGTACACAAGGTAATAAGAGATTACAAAGGTAATATGGTCCAAGTTTGAGTTACAGTTACGCAGGTTTTAAAGATATTACAAGGCTTGTTATTGAGCTAAACCACTTTGTAGTAAAAAGTTACTGATGATTAATAACGAATTAATGATGTGGTAGATTGTTGTCCTACACACAGGTTAAAGTAAAGATAATAATTATAATTAAAAGGTTGACATAATATTTACTAATATTGAAAGGAATTTGTTATAATTCGACGTTTGAGGATTTAAAGATAAATCTTTTTTTTTAGTAGACAGGAAATTAAAGTTTTATTTATGTCATACGGAGTTAGTAAAGATAAGTTAATATTTTGAAGGAAGAATAAGTTGGTAAGATAAGTGTATACCTAAGGGGTAATAATGAAGTTACAATTAAAGGCAGGTGTAATTTACGCATTTAATTTGATAGAGAAGAAAGTATCTGAACTGTGTTAGAACTCAGAACTTGCTTTATGAAGTGATTATGGGAGAATATTTGCGAATTAGGAGTGTCGGTGTTATTAACTATCAACTGGAACACTGTCATTATTTTAGGAAGACAATAGCTAGGAAAGCATAGTGTGATGTTATTATTCCAAGGAGTTAGTCGAAGCATGTAAGATTTTTTTTAGCTGAAATTTAATGTGTTATTGGTCAGTAAGAGGTGACCTGTAACAGTAAGAAGAAGTGGGATTATACCACGAATAGGGGAAGTTTTTGTATGTGACGTGTGAAGTCACGATGAGTTTTGAGAGATTCTGGTATAGCAAGAGTGAGCTATAGTCCAGGCGGTCAGAACAAGTAGGAAGTGGTGTTTGGAGGACACGGTACTTAATTAAGAGTTTTGAGAGAAAACTAAGGGGGGTTTTTAGGTATTCAGCAAAAAGTCACATCATAATTAGACTAAGTTCAAAGTATAAGAGCATTAATATTTTGTGGAACGAAATATTTATTCCGAGGAGTTTGTCATGTGTTTTTGTGAAATAGTTTAGTGATATACGTAATTCAGGTTTATTGAGTAGTATTTTGTCCGAGTCTTAATCATTTTGTTATGGTAGGTAAGAATGACAATACAGTCAAGTTATATCTCGACGCTAAGTTAAATTTTATAAAGTGAACGAGAAGTAAGATTTTATGTTTATTGGTGATTTTGAAAATCCAAGTTATTGTTTTCGAGAAGTAGTAAAGAGGAATTATGGTTTTATGAGAAGTTAAGAAGTCGTGGAGACTTAGGAAGTATTAATTTGGAAGGAGGCGGCCGTGGCCTAAGAAAGAATTAAGCCACGAAGGCAGGTGAGTAGTAACTTGGATATTTAAATGAACTGTTTAATAACTGCTTTGAGGTATTTCGATGTCATTATGTATTTGGGGAAATATTTACATGTATGACATATGCACTGAAATAGGAATTGCCTTAGGTATCTTGCTAAGTTATTTTTTTCTTCAATTATTGAAATTTTACTGCATTTGAGTAATCCCTTTATAAAGACGAAAGGAATATTGTATTGTTTGCATCCTATTATCGTGTGCTGTAATAGTTATTATGGGTTAATCAGCTGGTATTACAACAATGTACTTCTACGCCAGACTGATATACAAAAACTACGTTCAAAAGAGATGAAGCCAAAATTGTATGTCATGCATACGATCACCGAAATATAAACGAGTGCAGCGTTGACATATATGTCAAAAATAAAAGTGAAGGGCATTTTATATGTATTTTTTTTACAGCATATAAAAAAAAAATGAACATTATGAACATTTGGAAGAATGAGATGAATGAAAGTTAAAATATGATTTTTTTGTGAAGAATACATTTATGTATATTTTTTTTACAACATATATAAAGAAGAATGAACATTATGAACATTTGGAAGAATGAGAAATGATAGTACAAATATGTAAAGTGAAAAGAGTATGTTCTTGTATATCTTTATGTATTGTTGAAGGGTATTATTTGTATGTTGTCGTTATGGGGGTATTAATATTTAAATTTGTATTCATTTGTGTAGGATGTGTAGTGATATAAATAATGTTACATTTTATTTTAAATTATTTATATCAGGGGCGATTGTAACGATTCGATCCCATAGCTGTTATATTTAAAGGGTTATTCATTTATTATCATGTTATTATTATTATTATTAACTAGTACATCCATGAGATGATTTTTATATCAGATAATTGTAAGCGGTTTTGATTATTATATTCAATTAGATTTTTATTAACAATTACTTGTAAAGAGATGAAGTATTATATATTGCAACAAGACTGGCGATATGGACTAACCCTGTGCGTCACAAACTGAACGACGTAGTAAGAATTTCACCACGGCAAACTGCGTCATTTTCCTGAGATGCTAAGACACCCACTATGGTGTAACCAACACGCCATTTTCTACGGTACGTACGCGTCTAAGATTACAAATTGTGGTGCAATTAACCCTCGTGAGAGAATGAACACTGAAGAAAGGGAAGCTTACTGGAGGGGGAGACCGTCGAAGACCACGTGACAAGGAAGTCATTAGTACCTGCGACTCCGACAAAAGACGCATTGATCTATAGCTATCAATGAAGGAAGGAAGTTGTAACCTTTCTTTCTGGGTCCTAATGGACTGAGCACCGAGAGTCGACACTGAACGATGTCTTGCCGACATCTATATCAATACATAATGGGTTATATCCCTGATCAAGAGTCTTTCTACAGATGGCAACGTACTTAATGAGGATATTTCATAGTAAATGAGATATCACATCATTTTTTTAAACATAAGCGACGTAACATCGAGATCATCGATCATTTCTTAAATATGACGAATCTTCGACTGGGTGAGCCAACAATTCAATAAAACTATCGTCTCTATTATAATTTAACTTCATTTAACTTTCAATTCATTTTAATATTCATTTTCTTTTAAATAATTAATTGCCGCATTGAGTAATTTTAAATTCAATTGTGTGACTATCACTATTCTGTTTTATTAATATTTTGTTTTTGCATTTAATAAATTCATTCTCTTCAACGTAATGCCTATTTCTTTCATTGTAGTTGGTACTTTAAGGCAATCATACTCCTTGATTAAATACGGATTGGTTAGATGACTTTGTCTCACTACGGCCCGGGTAAGTGGTTCTCGACTCTACTGCTGATAGCCGAGGTTAAATCAATAAATTTCGATTCACTATCTTAAATAGGAATCTGGCGCTCAACAACTTATTATATTACACTATCACAGGTAAGGTCACACCACAGTGTATATTATTTATTCATATCATGTTTGTTTTATTGAACCACAATAGTCATCAACCACGATGAAGGACTTTATAAAAATGTTACAAGTGTAAATTTAATAATAAATTTTAGTTGAGGAATGGGTTTTTATCCATATTTAAGAAGTCGAGGATGATATTTCCCGAACAGTTTAGCAACGTAAATTCCATTTGTGGAATAATAATAATAATAATAATAATAATAATAATAATAATAATAATAATAATGCTGATTTAATAATAATAATCATTTCCAATATTTGTCAGAGATGATAATATTAATTATGATTTATATTTCTAATAATATCATGTAGTATGATTTATAAAGTTGATATTTAAAACAGTTTGCTAGATCGGAGACTTGTTTTTCCGAAGACTAGTGGTTAACGCATGCCCACATTCAACTAACAGAATAATCCTATGGGAACATATTACACTTGCATTATGCAGTTAAATCTTTTGAAAGACACGGGAAGTAATGTTACGGAAAGCATATAGCATGTATAAATTAGGGTTTTACTAGAGTTTGTATAATATAATTTTGAGCAACGTCTTGTGATAGAACGTTTGGCTAGAAATAGACACGGTGTGGAATAGTTTATGTTTAAACTGATGGTAAAATTACTGTAAACTCATTTAGGAGCTTACTTTATTACGAATCTTCCAGTTTGAGTAACAAGCAAAGGCTCGATTATTATGTATAATTTGGGAAGAATTTTTTATGTGTGTGGAAATAGGTGAATATGCCATTCTGATTGTGCATTTTAAGTCGCAGGAATGAGGTTGTTATAATGGAGAATCAACCATATTGTAGGTTGGATGACTTTGAAATAATGTTGGGAGTTGATATATTTTTGTAAGCCACACTTTCGTCGAATTCATAACCGAGGGTTATATTATGGAACCATCATGTCAATCCACAGTTTGCCCACGTGTTCTATAAATATTTCCTAGTAATTGTTAGCCCGGAATTTTGTTATTTCATTATGAGAAGACTTTACCGTTGTCTAGATGCTAATTATGATAATGTGATTTTTGACACACTTAAATCGAATGGGCCGATGTTGTAAATAAATTAAAACAGTTATTTCCTAAACAACCACTACAATTTAGAGGATATTTGTGATCCTGTTAAGAACATAAACTTTCTGCAAATTAATTTGATGATTAACATTTATGACATTCTGTCAAAAGAATTGTAATTTTGATAATAGCAACAACTAATATTATTTTTGTGATAATTTTTCTAAATAATATTTCCAATTGTTATTTAAATATTTTGGTTAAATCCAGATTTAAAAGAGTTCATATTTTGTTAATAATAAATTTTTGACCATAATATTGCTAATTGAGTCAAGAACTCAGAATATTAATGTTGGATCGAGAATAGATGATACATTTTTTTTCTGTTTATCGAAGTTCTTCGAATCCATGCTCGAATGTCCATGTAATTAATATTGTGTTATTTTCATTGTTGTAACCTTTTATCTGAACCAATTTTGAGATACTGATTCCTGGAAAAAGTGTTAGTTAATTTTCTGCTACTATTTGAAAGACAAACAAAAACAGTGATATTTTTTTCGTCGAGTGATAATATTTCATTTCAACGTGTGAATACTTAAAGTTAGGAATCAGGATGGACAATAAAATTTGCACTGGCAAACTTTACGATTGTATATAATTCTTTTGAGCGAAGTCAACAGGACTATTAATTTGATTTTCGTTTCAAATGCCTAGTGTTCATGTGTTGGTGAATCTGTAAATTTGTGTATATAATGTATGATTCGTCATGCATCCATTATGCTATTTTTAGCATTTCTTCGTTAACTTTTTAACATTTTAAATAAAATGAGATAATTTTACGGATTGTGTTATTTTCAGAAAATCTCCTTCTATCCTTATTGTTGCATCGAGCCGAAAATCCGTAAAGCAATTTTTTGTGTTATTGTACTTGTGTTATTGCGCCCTGGGATGTTTTTATTCTCGTGCTGACTGATTTTGGTGAAAATGCATATGTGGTCGTCCAGACTTACGTTTAAACGGGCACAATATCTGTTTCCGTTGCGGAGATATAGAATGCCAGTGAGATATTTCGCATGGCCCGCATGTTGAATTGGTAAAACGTATCAAAATTAGAAAAGGACGGCCGAGGTCAGACGAGGTAGTAGTATGTGCTTACCGAGTTTCATTGAAATCGCTCCGGGGAGGGGGGCACATACACACGCACACACACACACACACACACACACGGACAAAAGGTGATCTCATAAGCCTATTTCTTTCATAGATGAAAATAGGCTAAAATATATGAACTCTTGCAGTAATAGATGAGGACCCAATGGGCCCACTCCAAACTACAATCCTGGCTACGCTACTGAGGATGACTAAGGTAGGAATCGAACCCGCCTCTTCTCAGTTCTGCCTCAGGAGAAGGAAATGGGTACATGCAGCGTCGCGGGGACAATTGAATACCTGCTTGATATGAGAAGTAGCGCCCCATGACCAAAGACCAAGGTGATGCGGCCAAGGGTGTCGTCGCAGAGGCTATTCGGCTCCCACAATTTGTAGGCTAATTATGCAGGGTTGCAGTTGGCTTGGTGTTCAGGCGCTGCCAATCGCGGGGTTGTTAAACTATTATCAATATTTTATATCGTTATGCCCGTCTAAGGAGTGCGATTTATCCTATCTAGCTGATCTTGCTCTTCATCTTCTCGCTATGGCTCTTTCTGTGGATGGAATGCATGGGTGGTCTGGAAATTGCTAGGCTAGTTGTCAACCAGAGCTCTGAATTTAGATCTGTCCAGTACCATATCACTTGAGATGTCTATTTCTTGAAGGTCTTTTTCAACTTCAAGCAGCCAGTTGTTCTTAGCTTTCTTTGAGAGTGTACGATTAAGAAATATTTTAGTCAGCATGTAATCACTCATTCTGAGAATATGGCCACACAATTTCAAACGACTTTTCTTGAATGTGTCCGAGATTTTCTCCGAATGCTGTGAATGCTGATAAAGCTCCTGGGATTTCCTTTTATTATTATTATTACTATTATTGGGAAATCAAAACACAACTTTAATTAATAATCTTCAAGATAGCCAAAACAGGTTCTTTAAATATTTCACTGATATCCCTTATTTTAATATTAAAGAGTTGTTTCAAATTACTGTACTGAATCTCTACTACCATGATTCAAGATTCAGGCATAAGGTCTCTCACAACATACAAACAAGAGCCATAACAAGTACTAAACATGTAAAACCATTATGTATAAATAGCTATGGTTTCAAGAGACTAAATTATATTATACCATCACTACTTAATGAACTACCACCTGGACTGACGAACATTAACAGCAAACTACAAGCTATAAGTCGCATTAAAAATATTACTTAACCAAACATTAACTCATAAAATAAATTTATTAATATAACTACCATAGTGTAACTTTTTGTGTCTTTAATTATTTACATTAATATTTTATCATTATCATTAACATTACAAAAAAATGCATGCACTCTTGTATTGAAATATAATCTGTATATATGTTGTAAATAATAATTAATATGTCTCACAGATAATCTGTACTGTCATCAGATTCGTGAGACATATCACAATAATATAACATAAATAGTATTTAATAAATAAATTAAATTATATTAAATTAAATATAGTGTGGCCATAATGTTCTTGACTCGCATGTAGGTCCCATGATAATTTATTAAAGCATCGTTATGTACATTTTGAAGCATGAATTGTAGTAAAAAGCCTTCACTATTCTAACCAAGGAGATAGCCGTGGAATGTTTCTGGTCTCCTGAGATAAGGGATTGCGAAACGTTTGTTGATATTAGATTGCCGGTGCAGTCCGCGACACACAATGAAAAATCTCACCGTACGGGGGTGCCCCATTCAACAGGAATTCTCTGAGGTATTTCCCCGTTCTGTTTTAATCGCCTGACATGAACAGGACAGCAGAAGCAAATCAAGAGATAGGAGATATAACCATGCCTTTTTGTGACGTCAGAAAAATCTGAATTCTGATCCAGACAAGATAATTAATCCTGGGAAAGAGGCAGATTGCATAGTAAAAATCAACAGAATTATTAATGTGGAAATATGCTCTATTTAAATGAAAGTTAGGGATTTAGCCAATCTTATGCTCAATTATATCCCTACACACTTAAACCAATGGAACACAATGAATTTATCCCGTGGGTAGGGGAATTCCCGATCTGAGAGGTGCTCTATGGGGACTCGCACGTACTGGGAAACGAACCCACGATCGATCGGGATCCCTAATGACATATTCTTGACCTACGATTTGGCGTGATCATTTGGAGATATTGATCACCTTTGTTCGTGAATTTTAAGCCGAATTCGAAAAATTCTACCTACGCAAATTGAAGAGAATTCTGAAAAAGCACCTAATAGGGATTCATCCGCGTGGAGATATACAGAGTTTTTATCGAAGTCTCGAAGCGGCAGCTACTGATACTCCGCGCTCTGATGAATTGAAATTATATTGAAGTTGCTGAGTAAATTTTACAAATAACAACATGGGTCAAGTGAATAGCTCACACAAGTCAGTCATAGAGCCGTAATAAGCGTTGAAATAAATACAGTTTAAATACAATTAGAAGTGTAGAGGAGGATACATTGAGACTTGCGTTGGGTGAACTTAGCAGAGCTAGACTGCCAACTGACTACGCAGTGTTGTTAGTCGGAAGAAGTTGCACATGAGTAAGTCTAGGACTGTATAACAAGTCAGCTAGTAAAATCTATTTATATGCTAGATTGACGAAGCTATGATAGATTTGTTTGGTCGTGTGCGATACAAGGTGTACGCGATAGGCACACTTTAAGTTGTGGTCCTGTTTCTAATTAGACTTCCAAGTATAACTTACAGCCCACCTACCTCATCAGGAAGACGTCAGTTCATGGAGTCCATCCGTTCACCCTCCAGGAAATGATGCAACCGGCCAAGATGATCATGGAGTAGGATATGGGGTAGAGACCTACCTATAGGAGTAGCCTATGTGCCGATAGCAGTTCTACCAGAGAAGGGATGAGTAACCTATTTTTAATCCTTCGATTTTGAATTAGAGTTGTGTGGCGACAAGGATGTTTGATTTGTAAATATTTTGATAATTTATTTTTGATTCAAGTTACATTCATTTTCTTTTGAGTAAGGATACATGTTGAAGTGCCATAAGATGGTGTAAATAATGATACGAGCTCACCTATGCATATTTCAATTGCACGTGAAGAGTAACCTGTAAATTCAGAAAGGGATGGTGGTGATCAGCACCCATCAGTTGTTTTTTAAGGGAAGTTACAAGTCGGGGAGACGATTTGTTGTCACCGTTGGAGCATTAGTAGACCAGGTGTGTTTCACTAAGCTATTTAGCATGGGAGAGGATGGTAATCAGTCCCCATCACTTAACGTAAAGTTTGAGCAATAATTTTGAATGATAATGATAACATCACAGAAGTGACAAAGAGGAAATCTGATATTCTATGGATCGGAGCTTGGAATGTTAGAAGTCTGATAGGCAGTAGAAGGTTAAAAAACTTAGAAAGGGAAATGGATAGGTTGAAGTTGGATTAGGTTGGGATTAGTGAAATGTGCTGGCAGGAAGATCAGGATTTTTAGTCAGGAGACTATAGGATCATAAGCACTGAATCAAACAATGGCCAAGCAGGTTTCATATTGACTAGGAAACTTGGACAGCGGGTACAATATTATGAGTAATATAGTGAACGGATTATTGTAGCGAAAATCAATACAAAAACCAAAGTGCACCACAGTGGTACAAGTCTATATGCCTACCAGTCAAGCTGATGATGAAAATGTTGAAAAGGTCTACGACGAAGTAGATGAAGTTCTGAAGTATGTCAAGGGTGATGAAATTGTTATAGTAATGTGAGATTGGAATGCTGTGGTAGGAAAAGGAAGACAAGGGAAAAAGGAGAATTCAGATTAGGTGAATGGAATGATCGAGGAAGCAGGATGATGGAATTCTGCACCGAGCACGAGTTGGTCATAGCTATCACCTTATTCAAACCCCACAATAGAAGGATATAGACATGGATGAGACCAGCAGATACAGCGCGTTACCAATTCGGCTTCATTATGGTCAAGGAGAGATTTTGAAGTCAGATTTTGGATTGCAAAACATATCCTGGTACTGACATAAACTCTGACCACAATCTGGTTGTTATGAAATGCGGACTTAAGTTGAAGAAATTGAAGAAAAGCCAAAAGCCAAAAAGATGGGCAATAGACCGACTGAAAGAGAAGGACGTGAATAAACGATTCAAGATGAGTATAAAGGAAGGACTAATGAAAAACCCTGAACAAGCTACAATTGCAGAGGAATGGGCACTTTTGAAGAATGCAATAACAAAATCAACAGAAGAAAACATTGGTAGGAAAGAGAGAATATGTAGAAAACCGTGGATCACGCAGAATATACTAGAATTAATGGACGAAAGGCGGAAGCACGAGAATGAAAGAGGTGAATGGGGAAAAGTAGAATGTAGAATACAGACGTCTGAGAAATGAGGATAACAAGAAGTGCAAGGAAGCACAAGAAGAATGGTTAAAAGAGAAATGTGCAGGTATAGAAAATTATCTGAAATTAGGAAAGGTAGATACAGCTTATCGAAGGATTAAGAATACTTTTGGGGAAAGGAAGACTAAGTGCTGTAATGTCAAGGACTCGGATGGAAAACCTCTAACAGATAGGGAAGAAAAGGTTGAGAGATGGAAAGCTTACATAGAGTGTTTGCATAAGGGGAAGGAGATTGAGAATCATGTTATAGAAAGGGAAGAGGAAATTGATGAGGATATGAAAGGAGATTTAATATTACGATCAGAATTTGACAGATCATTGGAAGACTCAAGCAGGAACAAAGCACCAGGCATAGCTGATATACCGATTGAGTTGCTAAGCTGCAGAGGTAATGAAGTTCTGATCAGGTGATTTCACTTGGTGTGCAGGATTTACGAGACAGGTGAGGTACCCTCTGATTTCAAGATGAATGTTATCATCCCTATACCCAAGAAAACAGGAGCTGACAGATATGAAGATTACTGTACAATCAGCTTGATCACTCATGCTTCAAAGATCCTGTCTAGAATAATTTACAAGAGGATGGAAAGACTGATGGATAGTTGGGTGAAGAGCAGTTTGGCTTTAGGAGAAACGTAGGAACAAGGGAAGCTGTACTAAGTCTTAGGCTGATTTTGGAAGCTAAAATAAGGAAGGACAAGGGAACGTTTATGGCATTTTTAGACTTAAGAAAAGGCTTTTGACAACGTTGATTGGAGTAAGTTGTTTGACATTTTGAAAACGATTGAAATAAAGTAGAGTGATAGGAGGGTGTTCTATATAATCTATACAGAAACCAAACAGCAGTCATTCGAGGTGATGGACATGAGAGAGAAGCTGGTATTCAGAAAGGTGTAAGACAAGGCTGCAACTTATTACCCATACTTTTCAGTCTATACATCGAACAAGCAATGACAGAAATTGGAGAAAAATTCGAAGTAGGAGTAAAGATTCAGGGAGAATTAGTTTCATTTCTGAGATTTGATGATGACATCGTCATCTTAGCCAACACTCCAGAGGATTTGGATGATTTTTTAAATGGTATGGACTCTGTCTTGAGGAAAGAATTCATGATGAAAATTAATAAATGTAAAAAAAAAAAATATATATATATAATGAATTGTAGTCGAAAAAATCAGAAACTCTCATGGATATCGAATTGGCAGGTGAAAAGTTAAAGGAAGTAAGTGACTTCTGTTACTTTGGAATCAAAACAACCAGTGATGGACGAAGCAAAGAGGATATAAAAAGTAGGTTAGCTCAGGCAAGGAAAGCATTTCTACAGAAAAGGAATCTTTGACATCGAATATAGATTTAGGTATTGCAACCGTTTATATAGGCACCTATGCCTTAAAGCACGGATTGTGCGATGTCTTATTCAACAGGTATTCCATCAAGTTATTCATAACTCAACACATGTTCATTATTATTATTATCTCACATTTGAGTATTATTATAATTATCACTGTAACATATTGAAGCTCGTATCAAGAGATACATGTCGTATAGAGGAAATTATAATTATGATCGGCTTTCTATAGCATATTATACATTATTTAAATTATATATTAACATCTCATATGGCTCGAGAAATATATGTGGGTTAGCAAGATGTCATTTCGTAACTTGAGGAAAGTGGACTTGGCGACTACGAGTCGGGCTTAACAAGATATTGCAGCAAGGTGCCACTGAAAAGAGCAGCGAGACAACGAAGGTTGCTCGACTTCTTAGAATCGGACCAGGGTGAACGGCATGAAGCTAGGTCAACGGGTACTCCACCCCAACGAGGATACAAAGGGCGTGACGTATGAGCATCATGAAGCCGCTTTGAATCGTGGCCCACGAAAGATACTGGCCCCAGTGCGAGCAGCCATCTTGTCTGTGACGTAGGCGAAGTAGTGACTCCGGTTGAGAAGACTTGTTTGTGAATTTCTTGTGAAAAGCAGTGTGAGAATAGTAAGTTAGTGTTTTATAAAGTGTAATGTCCAACTTTACATCCAACTTGTGTTGTGGTGCATCATGTAGCTGCAATAATCACGTAGCCTACAGGGTAAGTGTTAACACTTTATTTCTCATTAATGATTCAGGTTAATCAAACGCACGTGTGGTGCAGGTTATGTACGAACTTACGTTAGCCTAATATTGTGGATGTTAAGGACTATTACAATGCATGCTAAGTTAATTATCTGAGTTAAAGTTAGATATTTAATGAATGTGTCTCTTTACAGGAAATCAAAATGCCAAGATGCTGTAATGTGGCTGGCTGTAAGAACAATTACAGATTTCAGCATGAAAATGTTTCTACATTTTCTCTCCCAAAGGACGAAAAATTAAGAAATATATGGCCTAGAAAAATTCCCACTGACTTCTCTAAAGTGAGCAAGCCTGTAATTTGTATAAAACATTTTCCTGATAGCTCTGTTATCAGGACAGAGCAAGTTGATGGGGAAATAAAGACATTTGCTAGGAGTTATCCGAAGTTGAAACCTGATGCAGTATCTTCAATATTTTCGAATTTGCCAGGATAGCTATCCACTCCTGGGCCTTCTTCTAGAAGACTGTGTGATGCAGAGGTAGAAAATCTCGGATAAAGCCATAGAAGCGAGCTTGGAAGACTTCAGACACTACGAAGAAGAGAATTCTGTGCACAGTCTATCGGATATATCTGAACACTTCTCCTCCATCAGGAATAAATTTAAGCAGGAATGGACACATATCAAGACAGAAGACAAGTTGGTGAAGTGCTTGAAGAATTTGAGTGATGCAGTGCCCATAATTACAGGTTCTGTGTGTATTCTAAATAACCTCAGCATTGAGCTGGCTTCTCTAATCTGGGTTGCAGATTCCCAAACATTAAGTTCCACAAAACTTTCTTTGCATTACTGATAAAAATTCATTTGATGAATTAGCCTACTTCAGTTCATTGAAAATTCTGAGTGCGATGAAAATGGAAGAAAGTTGTCAGCAGTGAATGCTCCTGTGAACATCCTACAGAGAAGTTTTTCGAGTGATGATTGCACACCATTATAGTCTTTAATAGAGCAAATTAATTTTTTAGATGTTAGGCAAACAATCGTAGGTACAGTGGAGACACGTTACTCTTGGCAGCTTCCATATAATATGTTCACTTGTCATCAGTGTACAAAAAGTTACATCGGAGTGGTCATATTATATCTGCCTCATCCATCAAATCTTCAAAAGTTGCTTGGTAAGTTTGATTTGAGTACTTTTGACATTATTGGGAGTATTGAGTAGCCTATCTCAGTCTAAAGAGGAATAATTTCTTGAAAGATCATGAATGTTCATAAATTACTTTTACCGTAGTTCATTTTAATGGAAAAGTTGAACTGTACTCTTCTAAAGCCATGGCGAGATAAAGCCATTGGTTAGGCGACTATCTGGACCAAAATTATTGTTAGTACAAGCAAGGAGGTCTGGGGTTAGGTTTGTGTTTGTACGCAAAGAATACTCTGTATTGCCGGTACCAATAATTAGCGCTGGCAGCTGTCAAAGCTAACACGTGAGGAAATGCTGCGTTGCCACTGAGGCAGATCATGACTCATAACATTCCAAGAAGCTTCCAGGAAGACACAAATACTGGGATCTGTGGTGTGTCAGCCGTATTCGTGTGAAGGGTCAATTAAACATTGCGGTGCACGTGAGTTTAGGAGAATTTTTAGTTGCCTAATCGCTCTAGCTGCTACTAACTTAATTATGGGTCTATTCCTTTCATAGCCCCCTTTCGTCACTTGTGTCTGAATTGGATCTGGAATTGCTTTCCAGGGAAACGATGAACCAATCTACCCCATCATGGAGTATACATTCACGTTTCGTAGCCTCATCCAGTTCTCGTTGCACTATTAACACAAAACGCTTCCAGTTTTATGAAGTCACTTCCCTAATAGCCTAAACGGTAAGCTTCTCAACCTCACGGAGTGTGAAATTCTTATTATGCCATGCTAGATAACCCTTCACTTGACCCCATATCATTTCTATAGGATTGAAGTGGCAATGATATGGGGCAGCGTGATGATCTCATGGCCATGCTTTCTCGCCAGTTCATCCACGTGGTAGCCTACATGGGTTTAGGCTTGCGCTGCTGTATAAGGTTGAGAAGGATATTAATTCTGAATGAAAGTGGAACGTGGCTTATACACCTGTAGCAGACATGAATGTACTTTTACATAGGCTACCTTGTGTCCTTGTTTCATTTTTTGGGCGATATTACGTATTGAAATTAGGAACCCTAATTAAAACTTACTACTGAACCTCATATATGTGCTAAAGTACGTAAATATGTGTTTTTATTTTATGCTATTTTAAAAACAGCTGCCATGCTTCGATAGCACTTGATCTCGTTTAACCGTCATCAAGGCTCACTCTAGCAGCACGCACCGAGGCACACATGTGAGATACAAAATCACTGTTGATAAAAAGAAGTGGGATGCAAAATCACTGTTGATAAAAAAAAGAATCATCGGGACACGTTAGGCAGTAACCATTGCCAAAACTCATTGATCTGGGCGCGTTAGGCTGTAACCATTGTCAAAAACCATTGGATTGGACAAAGTGAAGGTAAGAATGGTCGGGTGTAGGTGCAGCCTTGGCCGCGCGCTGTTAGCGGGGCATGGTTGACACAAAACCATTGATCTGGGCGCGTTAGGCTGTAACCTTTGTCAAAACCACAGTTGTGCAGAAAAAAATACACATACTTATTACAGGAGAGCGATATACTGCATAGTTATTACAGAGCAGATAACAAAAAACACTCATTTCAGCCTACAGAGATGCGAAATATCGCACACACTAGCATAATTAGAGTCGTGAACTGAGTGCTGCAAACGAATGATGCCCACTAGAGACTGAATTGGGCACTTTTTTGTTTCACATTGTACCGTAAGGGCGAGGTTGGCAGTACTGTTATGGTACTTTTTTGAAGATTGATTTGAACAATGCCGCTCACTGCTGTAATTTTCGCTATATTTAGAATGGCTGGGTGGGTCACAGACGGCGGAGGAGGAAACATCTATTAAAACATTGCTTCCCGATTTATTTCTCAACCTTTTATAAGGTATTTTGGCTAATTCATGTATTATATAGAATGTTATCGCTCGTTCTATGTTCATTCAGCACTACCGAGAAGGATTCCTTTTGTCCGAAAGCTGTCGCATGGTAGGCTACACGATGGCGGTCGAGCCATTCCAACATTCGCGGCTTCGTACTTGAAGTTGTTGGAGCTTATTCTATCTGTACTATGTGGTACGAAGCATTGTCCATTACAATAACACTGTGTTCAGGGATGTTGGGTAACAATTGTTCCTGGAACCATTTTAAAAACTAGTTGTAGTCCATGTCTTCATGGTACACCAGTTCTTTTCGAACTAAAGAGCTAAAGTGTATTATTAACAAAGCCGTGTGATAGCCCGACATGTAGAATAATAAATCGACCCCCTCTGCCTGACGGCCCTTCCTTGTCCCCTGAACTGAGTTCACACCCTTAGACACTGTGTGACCAGCATTGACCCACATTTCACCTAACCACACAATATCCATAACATTTTTGCCCTATTAACTTAAGTTTTGAATTTTCCAGTAGCCTATTTTCACCCAGTGTTCACCAAATTTTGTAGGTTCTTTAAAGTGAGCATAATTAAGGGAATTCTAAACTTTGGAGCTATTTGGTTCAGTCATTTAGAAATTATAACATTTTATGTAATAAATATGCACATTTTGAAAATGTCCCAGGTACATCAAATTTAAAGTTATCAATCTAAAACTTCTATGGAATGATCATCAATGGTCTACAAATAAAAATTGGTATTACTTTTAAAATCAGTGCAAATGGTTTATTATTAAAATGTTTTTTTCTTAGAATGACCTGTTGTTCTGTTAAAATATGTCATTTTTTTCAAATTTGAACCTAAATATTTCTGAAAGTTATTAATATTTTTCAAAATGTATTCCACACATTATTAAGACCACAAAGTTGTATGTGCAAACCATGTTTGAAGGTAATGGGATCAAAATGCAGGCTACTGGAACATTTAAAATGCTGAAAAATACAGTATTGAGAAAAGGCTAAGTTTATTAAAAAATACAGTATTTTAGTGGAATTTCCTGCATCAAGACTTCTCTGAGTTTACAAATCACTTTTCCCATACTTCAGAGGTAACTTATTACTAAACCCATCTTTCTCCCTGATGTTGACACGAAGATTTACTGCCACATTCACCACACAGGTCTGTAAACAAATTTTGAAGGGCACCCATATATGAATGAGAATGTGCTTGTCATTAACACTAGGTCTAACAGTATTCTCCTCACTAAAATAGGTCTATTCCAGTTTTCTGACACTGGCAGAAGAAATAGTTGCAGCTGTTGAACTTGCATTACTTAACTTCACATGTAATATCACCCCACTGTTTGTCAACATTCAAATAGCACTATTCCATTTCTTTGTTTCACGGACTTTCGGTTTACGCCATCGACTAGATACAGAATACATCTAATAAACTGCACACAAATCTCTAAAATACCATTAGCTTACACAAGTTCCACCACTCACAGTAAACCAATAAAAATATAATTCTTGCGAATAAACTTCACTAAAGCCACTGACCATCAAAATAAACAAAGACGCATGGTTCCACCATGTATCCAAAATGGCCTATACTTTACTACAAACCAAAATACTTCTGTTAGATGTTAAATATGTGCATGTGTATAGTAATGATATTCTTTTAGTGAATGCCATGCAGCTAAAAATTATATGGGATAAGAAAATAACATGTACGGTAAGAAAAGTTTCACACTTGGCAAACATTGCCTAGGCTACTCATAACTGATAAATTTACCAACAGATGGCACCATAAGCTTGTATTCAGATGATTGGCATGATAATCTTGGCCAAGAGTATGAAATTACAACAAAATTGAGGGGTTTTTGGTTCTAGGAAGTAGGCGTTACCCATTTCAAGACCTAAGCACGTGTTCTTTAAAAGCCCCCGTAAGGTATTTAAAAATGGCCGTACATAAAAAGCAAATGTATATTTAAGTGTCCCAAGTGATAACGTAACTTCTAGGGCATGAAACCAGATTTTGGTTTTTTGTTTGTAATTTTTGGCCTACAACTCAGTAGGGTCTCCCCATTTCATGTAGGAACTGACACCTCAAAGCCACAATATCTGGCCTCTCCATGATCACCTTCCCCCCATTAATTTTCTCATATTTAAATCCCAGATCGTGCAACACTTTCAGTGAAGAAAGGCTTCCTTGAAATAATTGTGCCTCTCTGAGCAAAAACAAGAAGTTTGCGACATGTTGGAATTTCTTTCCTAAAATAATAGCTATAAATATGCCGTCTAACAGCATCTTGTTGAAAGCCATCTACATTAGTGACCACCCCTTCTCTATGCCTCTTCTTCCCTGGAGTTGATAGTTTAGACGGGCCAGCATCATCAGACAGAAACTTCCCTTCCGTCACTCGGTATGCAGTGATTTCACTCACACCAAGAGTCTTGGCAGTTCTTTTCCTCACCTGAACAAATGGATTCAGAGGTTCCTCCCGTAAGCGCATACTTTCCTCTTCTTCCTCCATAAAATTCCTCACCGCACATACCATCTCCTTTACTTGGCTATGGAGAGTCACACCACGGCCTGAAGTTGTTCTGTCGCAGAGAATGGATCCTGGGCCTTCTGCGAGCATGTACCGATGCCATTTTTACACAATGAAAATAGACACGATGATGCAAATAAAATAAATAAACTCAAAATCTGTATATACACACGCTTCCAACAAAAACAGAACGATAACGCTTACTGTAGCCTATGAAAGAATAAGCACTTCAATATATACACGGGATATTACTAATGGCAGTGACGAGTTAGTTCACAGTAGAACACTGCGTCAAACCATGTGCTCACTGCTGTGTCGGCATTCATTGCAACACTGCTCGCTGTTGCTATGGACACCGTTACCTCTCTTGTCTCCACTCCTCACCTCACCATTCAAGCGGATGGCAGCTTGCACCGTTCATCTTTTGTAAATCAGAGTATAACACATAGAATTTAACATGTATGCAGCGTTTAAACCCTAAGTGTTGTCCACGTTGTCATGGATGATGCCATTTTGTGTCTAGGGGAATTTTGTAAGTGTAAATTCCATTCCATGTCCACATTAAAGCTATTGACACAAGTTGGCAGGCTTGTTTTGTTGAGATAAATTAGAGATGAAAATAGTACAAGAGTTAATACATGACTCTATCGTTGCCAAGGCTGCAAGATACCAATGTAATTGATAGTGATTTTGTGCTACATAAGGAAACAGTAGCCAGGCAGCTGGAAGCAAGTTAGACATGTCCAGTCCTCAAATTGTGTTCATGCATCTTTGTAACGATGAATTTGTAACCAACTAAGCTCCAGTGAGATTGAGAAATGGTGTCAGAAAAATTTAAAATCCTGAAGAGATCATGAATCATCAGCAGGGTATAATGACTGTAGGCCCTATGTGCAGTGCAGGATTTTTTGAGAATATTAATAGCTGGAGGATATTAGATCCTAATAATCGCCAGTAATATATCTAAGATCAGCAAGATATCACCTTTATAGCCTACTTGGTGAAACCTGCAAACTTCATTTTCTACATTCTAAGATTCTTCCAGACAATGTGTTAATGTGCTTGAGATGCTTATATTTATAACCAATGTCCTAAATAAAATAATGTCTGTAATACATTTTGTGTGTGCTTATTATAATTAAGTGTAAACATTACTGTGTCATTGGATGAAGATTACTTGCAATTTGCTAGTGTTCTTGAAGATACGGGCATAGTTTTGTACTCCAGGGCCCTACCAATCACCACATCCAGAATTCTCTGTTAAACCTCTAGATTTACAAATTTCAAACCGATTTACCCAGTGTGTAGTACTGTTAACTGCTTATTTTCCATGTGGCCTGCAAGGATGCCCATGTTCTTTTTCAGGGGGAATGGATGTGGTGAGGAGTATACGATATTTTCTGGGAGGAAGGGGAAGGGGGGGACTGGGTATGTTATAAAATTCTTCATCCCCAGACCACCAGGGTGAAACAAAAAATAAGAAAAAATAATTAAAAGTTGAGGAATGCTTTCATTTGAATAATTTGAAGGGTCTCGTTTGACATTTGGTGGAGATCTTGGACATCTTATTGGGAGGGAGATACCATGTCCGTGTAGCCAGCATAGATCCAAATTACAATGGCAAGTATGGTCTTTCTTTAATTTTAATAAATGGAACAGTTCCACCTACATGGATTAGGGTTAAGTAAAGTGGCTTCTTGTCCAGGTGACCTGCTTTGCGAAGGAGTATTTGAAACCTGATATAGGATTTATTCTTCAAAGCTTCGCACAAAGGCTCTTGATAGAATGATTTGAATCCCACTCCTTGCATCCTGGAAGTGTCTTCCCAACTCAACTGTAAATAAAAGCTAACTGAAAACCACTACCACATCCTTTTCTATTACAATTACAGTACACACATAAGTGCATGGGGCTGATATCCACGACATTTCAATCCACTGAATTAACTCACAATGAATAAGTTTCCAAGGTCCTTCATTTGTAGTAATATACTTCGTTATAAAAAATCTTGAGCCCATAAAACCATAAATTTGACCTAAGTCTAACTGGGAACGGGAGAGAACTGTTAAACATGTCCAACATGAAGGTAGTTGCCACAAGAAGTAAACCTGCCACTGTAGGGGATTGGTGTCGGATAAAAGGCTCTCTGCTAAAGGAGGTAAGTATAATAATGTATCTGAAGTAGTCATATGCATTAAATTTTTGTTGTTGAAAAAGATTGTCTTATGGTAGGCCTACTCAAAAAAGCAAAATGCTAAAAACCACGAGTGTAGGCTCAAATTTCTTATATTCGTTTTTATTATTTTGGGGCATGAATGACCCTTCCCTTGCAATAAATGAAGCACTGGATACTTTCTCCTAATGCAATGCTTGGTTGTTTCTTCTTTTTTTTTTAATTCCAGCTGCTTTTAAAGTTAAACTTACATGTAAACTGGTATATATGGAAACAACTTATTGATGAACGAAGATAAGAGGATAATATGTACAGTTTTGTATATCTGCATAAACTGGAACATCCATTCAACGTTTGTATTACACTGCTTAATATTCTACTGCTCTAAGGTTTTGAGCTAGTGATAGGGATGGATTTCTTCCACAGCTTTTAACTTTATTTTTGAGTATCCTTAAATTCACACTAACAAATTTACTCGGCTATTGGTAGGCTTCTATAGATGAGAATACCTTGGTGCAATCAATGCGGCGAGGCGAGCGAGCGACACCACTCCTCTGACGTCACAGATCCGCGCCATGGCCTGTCTTTCTCGTCGGCCACGCTTTGAATCTGGTGACGTCAGGCCAGGCGCAGGAAGATGGATGAGCCCGCTTGGGATGAACGGCCCAACGGCAGGGAAGGAAGATCAGGAGTGACAGACAATTTGGGGGAAGTTGCCCCGTGATTGGCTCCAGGTCGCTACTCCAAGTATCGCATGGAGGGAGGTATGAAAAGTCTATAAAAACTCTAACTGAGGTAATTGAGTCCCCAATCTTATATATATATTTTGTTTTCAATATCTACGGTACGGTGCTCATCCATGAGGCCGATTGTAATTTGATATTGGTTAAGGATAATAGACGAATTCAAGTCTGACTCCTAAATGGTGAAAGTTTGATCTGGCTTTTCACCATAAAATGTGATTCAAGGAATTAGATTCCATCACAACCAATCACATCTCGTCTCTGTCTGTTTAACTTCATTAAATTTCATATCATCGCTGCGAAGAAGGAAGATGAACGTCTGCAAAGGATCCAACGCCACATCGCCAAGCCAAGCATCATGTAAATGCCTTAGCATGATTGAAGTTGACAATATTTAATATATTTGGGAAAGATCGAATCCTGTTTTGATTGTCAACGGAAAATAGTCATTGTTGAATACATTGTGTTTTATGGGATATATTGAGCATTTGATCCGAGGATGCGTCCTTATGAGGGCGTTGAGTCGATTTTCTTTCTTTTACAATTCAGGGGATGTTTTGTTTTTGCTTATCCATTCAGATAAGTTAGATACGAAGGCTGTTTTTTGAGAAAGGGCCGTTTTTTAAGCCCGTAGTTAGTGCGCACGCCGCAACAAGTGTGCGCGCTACCTCCCGGCATCCTTTGCGAACAAGCAGGCGTCAGTTGCAGCTGTGTAGCTACCTGTACGCTGAACTGTGCATCTTTACAATGTTCAATATTATTGATTCGCCCACCGCGTGTGAGGTACGATCTGTGATACGTTTTTTTAATGCAAGAAACATGTCAGCTTTGTGAGGTGTATGGTGATAATGCAATGAACATTTTCACGGCCACTTTTGAACTCGTGTACCCATTTTCACACTTTACCGTCACAGCGCAAGATCATGGCAAGACCTCACACTGCTGCCCAGACTCGGGAACTGATTGACGCTTTTGAGTGGGAAGTTTTGGATCACCCACTGTATAGCCCTTCTTCATCTTGGTGGGAAGCGCTTCGCCGACGATGAAGGAGTGAACACAGCCGTGAATTCTTGGTTGTCAGAGCAGGCGGCAAACTTTTATGCAGAGGGATTTCAGAACTTAGTTTTAAGGTATGACAAGTGCCTAAATTAACAAGGCAACTATGTAGAAAAATAGAGGAAGGTATGTAAAACCTAAAAATAAATGTGGTTTAAAAATAAAATGTTTGGTTAATTAAAAAAAATGGCCCTTACTTAAAAAGCAACCCTTGTAGTTAGTTATCACACTTAAATGGGCAATTAAGTGTGATTTAAGTGTGATACTAACTAATACATGTCATTTTTTTCCGGGAGTGTGTTTACTTATTTATAACTTGCACCCCGCCCAATTAATTTGGCACAATAGTGTTGACCAACTGAAAAGCAGCAAAAGACTATCTCATGTGTAACGTGCTTAAGCCACAGGGTCGACGTTTTACTTTGACTTGGAACTACTGTAGTGGACAAATTTTTCATCTGAAGTATCTCACAGGAATTAAACCAGGTCTACCTTGGTGATACATAAGCAACTAATAGGACTAGTAATGGTAGCAGGAGCATTAAAATCAGAGATCCAGATCCGAGGTTCGAATGTTGGCGTTACCAGCTGTCATTTTAGCCCCCACACTCTGTTTGTTTTACACTCTCCCCTTGGGAATACTATTTCAAGCCCAGAACGCACAGTAGTTGCTCACAATAATAGTTAACACAATATTCACGAAAGGTAAAAATGACCGGGATTTCTCGATCTCTGAAAATAAAGTAAAGGACCATACTGCAGTAAAGGAATAGTTCTGGGACAAAGTTCTATACTCATTATTTACATAAGAATGTCATACCAGGCTCTGAAACTGAGTTCCTGCTATCGGGTCCAGTACAACATTTGGGGATGCGAGTCTGGGTAGTCTGGTAAGTTGTTGTTGTTGCTGTTGTTGATTCTTTCGATGTTTCGCGACATCGTGGTCATGTATCCCCGTGTACTTGCGTTTTTGTAGAAGTTGCTGATAACCAGTGTCACTGTGATGTCTGTACTAGTGTGTGTACTTGTAATCGAGGTATGATTTGGGTAGGAAGCGGCCGTGGCTTTAAGTTAGGTACCATCCCGGCATTTGCCTGGAGTAGAAATGGGGAAACCACGGAAAACCATTTCCAGAATGGCTGAGGTAGGAATTGAACCCATCTCTTCCCAGTTTTGCGTCACGAGGCTCAGTGTACCCCGTTCCAGCCCTCAGATCAGAATTAAATTTCTTGGCAGAGCCGGGAATCCAACGCGGGCCTTCGTGGTGACAGCCAAGAATGCAAGCCACTACCCGATGAGGTGGGTAAAACCTGCCATCATGAACTGTACATATATTTATGTATGATGACAATTTCAGTGAATAACCCAAATAAAAAGTATTTATTTGAACTTAAATCTCAAAGACATAAAGTGAAACTGTCTGACTAATTAAGATCAAAAACCACAATGAGCTTTTTGTTTTAAGTGACTGAATATGTAAGTTATTTGCTCCAACACCGCAATACACGTCATTTTAAAATAACTATCTATTGTAAGGTAGAATTTACTTGATATATTTACTCCTAATTATTCTCGATGACGGGTATTTTTGACGGCCGGATGCCCTTCCTGAAGCCAACCTCACAACAGGAGTTAATGAGAGAAGATATTAATGAATCTGAATAAGGAGTTGGAAGGAAGCAGCCGTGGCCTATTAGAAGGTACAATTCTGGATTTGTATAGAGTTGAAAATGGGAAGCCACGGAAATCCATAGCTGGCTGCGTGGTCGAAATATACTGTAAGTGTTACTCAACCAGATAAGTAGTCTGTACAATACAATCTGAATTGACCATTTACAACAACCACATATTCACTCCAAACAAGCAAATTCCGGAGGTCAATCACCACTTCCAGTATCTCAACAAAACATCACATGGATCACAACTAACAAATATTGACGAGTTGTTTTTTTGTTAGCGTATGGCTTTTAGTGCCGGGAGTGTCCGAGGACATGTTCGGCTCGCCAGTTTTGTAGCTGCTTCGAGATGGACAGCCAACGGGTGAGCTACACGTACCGTCGCGTGTGGAGTGTTGTCTGGGGAGGAAAGTTTGAATGTAAGGACAAGGAGTTGGAAGGTAGCGGCTGTGGCCTATAGTCAGGGACCAACCCCGGCATTTGCCGGGAAGCAAGATGGGAAACCACAGAAGACCATCTTCAAGGTCGCCGGTGGGGGGATTCGAACCTCCTCGCCTCCCGGATGTGAGCGACTGCCAGCAGTCATGCCGTAACGACCACGGCTAACTCACATTGACGAGTTGCATTATCTCAACTAATACTGCAACTAAATAAGTGTATATATTGTAAATATTTTCACCCATATTTTCTGACATATTTTATAGCCTAAGTGTAATGGAAATGATGATGATCGCTTGACGATCGAAACTGGTCATCCAAGTGTATTTATTAATCTAATTTTTTCAGCTTTAGGGAATAGTCCATCTCATTTGGGTGCAATCGTGTTGGCCGACTGAAATACTGTAAATGAAAAATATTTTGACCCATGGCTAATACGGTATACCTTACGTCATTTAAAAATTAAGTTTACCATGCTTCCATAGCCTCTATATGAATCTCCAGCAATTGATTACTGGTCGTAAGTTTGTTTTAATTTCATCTAATAGGTTGGGTTTTTCTATAAAAATTGTTCATTTGTTTTTTCATTTATTTTTCTCATTCATATATAGATATGCAATAAATAATGGGTAAAATGTTAGAGCTTACACTTAGGTTATACTAACGCTGTCGAACACAATCTCATGGTTGTCCATATTTGAGAAACTATTGACGATATAACGTATTCTTTGGATAAAGTTCTTCCATACAGTTGTCACCATATCCTGAACACTAGGTATTTATGTGACTTTGTGGTAATTGACACCCCTGGGACGGTCAAACTGAGAGTCACTTCCCCTCCAACAGTCTAGACAAAAGGTTGGAACATGACGTGAAGAGTATGATATGTGTTGGCTGCAGAGTGGGTGAAGAGATGGGAAGTTGCTAATGAGGTATTACAGGCGAAATCGGACTATGAATTATCGAAGGGGCAGATCAAACTGGCGTCGTAAGTCTATCCGATTTTATCTGTGTAATAAACTGGCGTAATTTGACTGTATCCCAAGAACCACTGTCACTGAATGAGGAATTTGCGTGTGGTGCGGAACATAATAAACGCTCAACCATTTGGTATTGATTGCAGCAACTGCCTGTCCTCATAAATATCGCCAGCAAACTTCCTCGAAGAAGAGATCAATGTGTAAAGCTTTTAAAATCCATTTCAATAGCGTAAACTGACTGCGTGGGGCGGTCGGTGATGCTCTCGCCTACTGTGCCCAAGATTGCGGGTTCGAATAGTGGTGCAGGCGATGGTGTTTGAGTAGAATCACCGGCACGTTCAAAATCCCGTTCAGGGTAAAATACCGGCACCTCTGTTTCTCTGAAGCCAAAGACGATACGAAAGGACGTTAAACCCACACCGTCATCATTTATTGCTAGCTGTGTGTACCCTTCGTCGATGGGATCATACTTTCTGGTACCTTAAATAAAAGCAGCCTACTCCTTTGATCTCAACTCTTCCGCGAACAGCATGAATATATGAGCCACGTTCAGGCTGTCAGATTCAGTGGACCCTTGGACGACTGTCACCCATGTAAATTCTTAGCTCGTACCGTTCATCTAATTTTGTTAGAAAACTGGTGCTGACTAAGCAGTGTAATTAGGGTGGTAACGATAAACAGAAAACAAATTGTGAATAGAAGTACACAATCATTCACCACACAAAAAAAATAACATAATATCCCTTATTATTTCCAGTTCTACAGGCTCAGGGATGAGGTGAGATGAGTTTCTATGGGCCAATGATTTTACGGCCGTATGGCCTTCGTAACGCCAACCTCATGGGAGGGGATATAAGAAATTACATGAATTAAGATGAAATAAAGAGGGCAAGGATTTTAAAGAAAGTGGACAATTAGAAAGTTGTTGTTTCCTTTGAGGGGCTTGGACATCGTGGACATTTAGCCGCTTGTAGTTGGGAGCGTGTTAGAAATTGTCTGATAACCTGTGCCATTGTGGAGCCTGTATTGATATGTGTATTTATAATTCAGTTGAGGATTTGGAAGGAAGAGGCCGTGGTTTTAAGTTAGGAACCATCCCGGCATTTGCCTGGAAACAAGTGCGAAATCACGGAAATCCATTTCCCGGATGGTTGAGGTGGGAATCGAGCCCAACCTTTCTCAGTTTTGCTTCACGAGTGTACACCGTTCCAGCCCGCAGACAAGAATAATATTTCTTGGCAGAACCGGGAATCAAACCCGGACCTGTAAAAGGGAAAACAGCATCAGCCATTTCAAAAACGGCCACGGTCGGTTTCAAGTTTGGAGATAGGCTGGCCCCATGGCCTTGCACGTTAATCCACGTAGCTAACCCTGGTGGATTGGTTGAAACATTCTTCGGCTTATCTTACTACTAGCAGTAGTGTCCAGCTTCGCCCGGTGGATTTATTTGTTTTATGGATGATAATGAATACTACTACAGAACTGGCACATGATACTTAACTACCAGTTTTTTTTCTTTTAAATATAAATTTTTGTGGTGGTGGTGGTGGTGGTTGTAGTGAGGGTGATAAGCAGTACAGTATAATGGACGTAACATTTAGGTCATTTTCCCCTAATATAATAATACTAATATCATATGGCCTCGGGTGCCAGGTGCAAGCTTTGTAATTTGACACCCAGAGGGTAGCTTGCATGTCGAATTTCGCTGTTCCTTGAATCACTATGCAAGTCAAGGAGGTTAGATATCTAAGCTCCTTGAACACCATAGCGCTTGCTAGTAGAGAAATGAGGAACTTTGTGTTGGCGGAAACTCCCGAGATTAATTTTGCCATTATGAACACGTCCTACTGAATTCAAATGTTTTTTTGACATGCCAACATCGTATGACATGCGTGTCGTATTTTTGCCGCCTTTCAAAAATCACTTACCACGGCCAGGGGCGAACCTGCAATCTTGGGGTTAGTAGACCGACACGCATTACACTCACCCACCGTGGCAAGCTACTTTCCCCTAATGATAATAATGATAATAATGAATAGGGAAACGGCTATTTAATAACTACAGCACTGACACATGTAATTTACAACAACAAAAAATCAAAAATGATTAGAAAGAGGAGTAAGTGAAATAAAAGACACTGCCTAGGGCCTATATCAGTAACTTCTGTTAGAAATGTAGAGACTAATAGTGTCGTCTTTTGTCGCATAGCTCCGTAGGAAAATAATCAGAACACTTTGGAAAACCTCGGCTGTCCCGAGCTCCTGAGGTAGCAACAGCAGTGGCGGCTGGCGGATAATTGTTCTGGGTGTTGCACTATATTCATTAAGGCGGTACATGGGCCCTCACAAGATTTTGTCTAGGGGGGGAGGGGGAGGGGCATGTATTATTTTTTATTTCATTACCTACATGCCACTAGGTGATATTGAGAAGTACACCCTCCCTCCACATAATTTTCGTTTGATTTCTTACTTGCTTCGTAACATTCATTATTTGGCTGCTCTTAAACCGTTGGGTAAGTTACAATAGTCTTTATGGCATGAATGGGAGGAATATCTTTTTTTTTTCATTCAGAGTTTTTGTCCGTAGGAGTTCGCTATTCTTAGTGAATCGTCGTCATAATGTTAATTTCTTTTAAACAGGCAAAAAGTAGTTGTATCGCAATGTTTCGGCAAAAATAAAAATCAAGTAGTTCATTAAAATAGTAATGTTAATCCAGTTTGCCCATTTTCTAAATAACTGGAGATATTTTCAAATAATCCCAAACTACTATGTTAAATAAAACTGTGGAATTATCCCAACATCTAAATCAGTTAACCATCAGTAACTTCAATTGATGAAATAAACTGGTGTGACAATGAACAATCGAAATATTTTCGGGATTTCAGGGGGTGGGGTACGGCCCCTCCTGTGGGCGCCCATAAGGTGATAGGGTAAAAGATTGCTTGATATCGGAGAAAACCGTATTCAATTGCGCGGTAAAACGGATGTACTTCATTCATAACGAATGCCGCAGTTCAGAGACATCACATTGTTATCGGATTAAATGGATTATAAGTTAGTCTACATGAAAACCCTCACGAGAACAAAACAACGTAAGTTATATACGAGGGCGAGAACTGCAAGTGTCACAGGTACGCGCAACATTGCAAGACATGGCTTCGGCAGTTGACGAAGCATCTCGGATTTCTCCGTCCACGCCTGCTCCTCGTCTTCCTGGTTGCAGCCAGCAGGCAACGACCAGCCGTGTTAACTGTTGGGAAAGGGGCTAACCCGGTCTAGCATATCTGCCATACCCTTAACTATTGAGATCTGGTCGGTGCTTGGGGCTGGTAACGACCAAACGGACGAGCACTCCTAGACGACTGGCGCGCTTCGCTATCTCAGACTGTTCACAGTAACTTACCATAAGATTTCCTGAATTATTAAAGAACAGAATTATGAATTCCTATACATATAAAAGGATACAACTTTTATTACTAAAAATATTATGACAGTATTTTTTTATTTTTAGCGTATGGCTTTTAGTGCCGGGAGTGTCCGAGGACATGTTCGGCTCGCCAGTTTTGTAGCTGCTTCGAGACGGACACCCAATGGGTGAGCTACAAGTACCGTTGGGGAGGGAAGGAGGGATGTTGGAATGTAAGGACGAGGAGTTGGAAGGTAGCGGCTGTGGCCTATAGTTAGGGACCAACCCCGGCATTTGCCTGGAAGGAAGATGGGAAACCACAGAAGACCATCTTCAAGGTTGCCGGCGGGGGGATTCGAACCTCCTCGCCTCCCGGATGTGAGCGACTGCCATCAGTCATGCCGTAACCACCACGGCTAACTCACCCGGTTATGACAGTATTAATTGTTTTTCATGAATTAATCTGGTCGTTGTGCAACACTGCAACCTTATTACTAGCCGCCACTGAGCAATAGTATCATTCATGGCCACATAGCACTCAACGATAAGTTTCGGAATAAATTAAGGTAAATTTGAAAAGCACCAACGCTTATTGCAGCTGATAACCTCAATGTATTGCACCAACACCATTTCACTTATACAGATGCATAATATGCTCATGATGATAACTGTTTTAAGGGGCAAAATAAATATGTTTGCACTAATTACTCCCCGTGACTGCAATTTATAAGCAGCGCAAGATTTAACTCTTTTCGCAATTCTGCACCAGAACACTGGTAGGGGCGACGTGATGCAGCCCGAATTGCCAGTCAACAATGGACTTATTAAAATACTCTAATAGTTACACTACTACGGACATGAATGATTATAGGGCTTTAATACATGGTTTTTAAGTTCAGTTTGTTTGTTATTCTAAGTGTAGGGAATGGAGAGCGTTGTCCAAAATATCAAGTGGACAGTGTTACCAGCAGGGTTTCAAAGTGTATGTATAATTTGGTGCAATTAGGAGGAACGGTGTAGATTTGTGATAAAGAGCCTAAATGCAGGGAATGGAGTGGTCTGTCCGAAACTTTAAGTAGACAGTCCAAAGAGTAAGTGTACACAATGTGGTTCAGATCGGTGAAACGGTGTAGATTTGTGCCAAAGGGCCTAAATGCAGGGAATGGAGTAGTCTGGCTGAAATTTCATGCTGACAGTGTTACTCGCAGGGTTCCAAAGGGTAAGTATACACATTTTGGTCCAGATCGGTGGCACGGTGTAGGTTTGTGCCGAAGGGCCCAAATGCAGGGAATGGAGTGGACTGTCTGAAATTTCATGCAGTCAGTGTTCCTCGTAGGGTTCCAAAGGGTAAGTATACAAATTTTGGTTCAGATCGGTGAAACGGTGTAGATTTGTGCCAAAGGGCATAAATGCAGGGAATGGAGTGGTCTGTCCGAAATTTCATGTAAACAGGGTTACTCGCAGGGCTCCAAGGGGTAAGTATACACATTTTGGTTCAGATCGGTGAAACGGTGTAGATTTGTGTCAAAGGGCCTAAATGCATGGAATGGAGTGGTCGGTCCGAAATTTAAAGTGGACAGTGTTACCCGCAGTGTTCCAAAGGGTGTGTTTACAAATTTTTGTTCAGATCGGTGAAATGGTGTAGATTTGAGCCCAAAGGCCTAAATGCATGGAATGGAGTGGTCTTTCCAAAATTTCATGCAGACTGTCTTACTCGCAGCGTTCCAAAGGGTAAGTATACACATTTTGGTTCAGATCGGTGAAACGGTGTAGATTTGTGCCATAGGGCATAAATGCAGGGAATGGAGTGGTCTGTCCGAAATTTCATGTAAACAGTGTTACTCGCAGGGTTCCAAAGGCTAAGTTTACACATTTTGGTTCAGATCGGTGAAAAGGTGTAGATTTGTGCCAAAGGGCCTAAATGCAGGGAATGGACTGTTCTGTCATAAATTTCATGCAGACAGTGTTACTCGCGGGGTTCCAAAGGGTGTGTATACAAATTTAGGTTCAGATCGGTGAAACGGTGTAGATTTGTGTCAAGGGGCCTAAATGCATGGAATGGAATGGTCTGTCCGAAATTTAACATAGCCTAAACTATTCCTCTTGAATCTGGCTATCATATAAAAAAAGACTTTTTCAACACAAAAGCACACAAACTTTCCAGCTTTATTATATTAGTATAGATTTTGGGTCGCCAAAGTCACTCTGGCTCATTTTGGTTTCGGCAGACTGCCCTTCTGTCACCGCATGATTTCATAGCTCAATATTCCATCCTGCCGTCACCAGGATACGAAACCCGGTCATCCGGGTGAAAGGCAAGCAGCTACGCTACTGCACTATCACGTCCATCTCCCGTCTTCCTAGGAGGGGCTCACAACTTGTGGGACGTAGATTAGCGACCACGAGACCCCAGCTGATTCCAGCATTGCTCCACTTACCTGTACCGAGCTCCCATCTAACATCTTTCCTGTCGACCTCCCTTGGTCAGCTCTTGGTCTTTTCCCACCCCAAATGGTGTTAGGGTGTCCGAGGTCTAGGGTGTCTTTCCTTTTCCCACTTAAATTGGCTCTTTCATCATCTTTCCTGATACGCTCATTCTTTGAAGGGACACACCTCGTCATTTCTTTTCATGATATCTGATGCCTTCTGCACGATATCATAAAGGAAGCAGGGTGTATGTAGTCCCACCGCGTATGGTGCACCCTGGGTAGTGCTACATCCTCAAGAGTTCACAGCTGGTGAGCTCGAGAGTTGGCGACCCTGAATCCATCCTGAACTGGATCCATTTCCCCACTTTTCTTATGACTTTGGGACGGACTCTGTCCTCTTTACCTTTCCTATCTCTCTTTCATGACTCTCCTTCTTTCCCAGTCCCTCAGTACCCCATTTTCGAGAAGAGAGGGCATTTCTCTTCCCTGACTTTAATTTCTGTATTCCTTTTTTATTCCTCTCTTCTTCATCACCAAGTACCGTACGATATATATGTTAGATGTACACTTACCGGCAGTTAGCTCTGCACTTCCCTATCCTACTCCCCTGGTATAGGATAATTCCGGGACAGATGCCGCGCCGGTAGAGACGACACATTCACTGTAGCCATAGGTTCCCATCGTTGCAGCTAGATGGTAGTGTGTAAGCTATTTCAGTATCTAAGCAATAACTACTATCTGCGGGTATGATGCAAGTTGCTCGCATATTACGCAAATTGTAGTCGATAACGTGAGGCGAGTGCATGTCTCCTCCCGACAAAGTTTTTACTTGTGTTCATTTATTGTATATTAATTTGGTTTCAAACGCTAAAATGAGTCATTTTTAGTACGGAATAAGTCTTAACCATTACTTTAGTAGATGGTAAGCTAATTTTCGGCAATGTTAGCCTTGAGGTACAACACCGGGATGGTGCGACGTCTCTACTTGACATTTGGGAGAGTTGCCGCCCAGCAATCCACTAGAGATGCCTAATTGATAAGCGATTTGGAAACATTAAACTATTAAAAGGGTACCGGTATTCTATTCGAGTATTTCATTATCTTATGATTCTAAAAATACCTAATTTATTTCATTGGTTTCATTGTTAACATCATTGTTATTATACTGTATACAAATATATTATTTTCAGAAATAAATAAAAATATGGCATGCCTACTCAGTACAAAAGTAAGGGCACAGCCGAAAGATATCAGAGGGAGAGGACATTTTAAGAGAAGTTGTAAATAGGCTGAAAAAAAGGAAATACTATTCAGGAAGGCAAAAGGAGCAATGGAAATCAGGCCCGAACATTAAAACAAAGAATGGATTCCGGGCACAATGGCACAATGGGTCCATATGTATTTGTTAAATGAGGCCTGTATAATCACATATACCATTTATAATATGAATTAAAATCAAACGTAGTTTGTATTCACGAGGTGGAGTATTTTCAAAAGATAAATTCTATTTTTCAAAATATAATTGTATTGTGGTATGTTCTAATAAACACTCAATTGTATTAGAGTTGTAGAAATTGGCATATATTTGATTCTGTTATTAATTATTTTACTTGCGGCATCCCTCCCGAGCCAAGTGGGCATCTCACCCGCGTTCCAGGGAGAGACGCCGCAGATGCAACAATTCCTTTGTTCCTTCTTTTCTCCCATATATTTACAATTGCCAATGTTTTGCTCATATGTGATCTAATGCAAACATTTTAAAATTATGCCCTATCAATTTGCAGCAAATTTTAAAGCAATTCTTCCGAGATATGACACAACATGTAAAACGAGCAGCAACTCTCCCGGATTTACCTTACTACTGTAGCGTAAAACATGCACCACGCTGAGCTTGTCTGTGTCTTATTGTGACAACCTACAGTCACGTGCGTCAACATTCTCAGATAGGGACCTATTCGGCGCACTCCCCACACCGCTCTACACCCCTCTCCTTCCGCTGAGCTCTAAAGGTCAAGTGCAAAGCTAAACGTCGCTACCTGTAAGTCCATAGTTAGATTTAGATGTAGTGCTCATTACATCATCATTTTCACTATCACCCATACTATAAGGGCCAGATGGCCTAGATGCTTTGCCCCTTAAGACAACAATCAACACCACCACCCTTTCTGAAGTTACTTTCAAAAAAATGAGAGCTTTATTGTGTGATGCTACCTTAAAATTAAAATTAAGACAGCGTATTGTGGAATGTTATGTTTGGTTCACCTTGCGTAATGGAGTAGAAGCTTGGACTTAAAAATCGTCCTCCATTAAAAGGCTTGAAGCTCTGGAAATGTGGTTCCATATAAGGTTGCTGAAAATCCCTTGTATAAATCACATCTCTAATGATCAGGTACTGTGGAGAGCAAACTCTAAGCAGGAGCTGATGATTACCAACAAATGTAAGAACATTCCATACCCAGGTCATGAGTTACGTGGTGCAAAGTTCACAAATTTACACCTCATTTTAAAGGGCAAAATTGACGGGCATCGAAGAGCGGGCAGGAAAAGAACGTCTTGTCTTCGGAATATTCAAGACTGGACTGGCACAAGAACTATTGAACAGCTATACCGTGTTGGTGAAAATAGACGAACACTATCCATATTGATCGCCAACGTCCGGGAGACTGGGCATGGCATATAGAACAAGAAGAAGAAGAAGTAGTAAGAAGAAGAAGAAGAAGAAGAAGAAGAAAAGTACATTCATTAATGAAAAATAACTTGTCCGACCTTTTCTTCTGTGCCGAGGATCAGTGAGTATTTATTGTTTTCTCGTCTACATATGCTCCTGTATTATAAAGCGGGGTGAATTGAAGAGCGGTCGTGGTGACCGAATGCTATAAAGGTGGCAACGATCAAAAGAACCTGCGCAAAGCTCACTTCCCCGCGCTTTCATTCCGAGTTGATGTGCGACGTCACAGAGGAGCGGTGGAGGGAGTGACATGCTGTCTGGCCGCCGTACCGAGCACACTGCGGAGAATCGCGGACAAGACCATCGTGGCCAATCCATTTTCGCGCTTTTATTATTTTCTCAGTTTTATATACTGAGCCCGTCAGAGGAGCTGCCAGGATAGCCAACAACCGCAATGACTTCCCTAACATCTAATCCGCCGGACCTAACTGCCGAGAGGATCAGGTGAACTTCCAAATTGGCCAAAGCGGCACGAGAAACTATTGTCCACGGGGATCGTGGTACATGGTGACGTAAGGTCATAGACTGCCTAAGGAAAGGTTCACCTTAAAAAGCTAGACTGAGAAAAGAAACATCCAGACTTATGTAAAACATCGTGAAAATTTATTGTAAAATTGACAAACCCCTATCCTAGTTCGGAGGGTTTCTATCGACTAATCCGCAAGCTAATAAATAATCAAAATTAAAGAGCAGGTCCCTACCTGAGAAGTTACAATAAACGCTCGCGAAAGATCTTTCTCACAATAATAAAGCAACAACAACAACACTAGGAAAATGGTACGACAAAAACCCTAGGTCAAGTTACAAGATCAAGCTAATATCGGAATTTGCATTTAACAGGGTAGCAAAACAAATCTAAGTCAGGATGATACCATCTCCACATTTACATTTAATATTAATTCATCTAGCTAAGTCCTATCAATTAATTACAAAATTTACGGCGGTGACGTCCGTAATATCAAACAATTACAATCAAAGCTATGTGACAAGCCATAAAAAACATCTAAGACATTCTTACGAACTAGGTGCTAATCAGCACACAAAAGGGTAACATGGAGGATTCGTACACTTTTACATCAATAAGTAAATAAATACAAGACCACAGTTTTATTCAAAGCCTACCTACTCCTTGGTTTAATGCTTGTAAGCCATAGTCATTTAACGTGTGTAATTACGGTGACGACTGCGTAGTGAAGACTACGTCTAACATCGTATGGCCTGCGCTCCACAAGCTACGAACTAAAGGTTCGAGCAAGCTTCAGTCGCTACAAAAAGTGTCAGCTGTCCTCAAGTCATTTCCTCCAGGAAATACCTTCATTAGCACGGCTATGTCAGCAGGTTCCAAATGCAAATGAACAAGGTTAAATAGAAAGGATTCGTTAGCTATATTTTGTTTATCAAAATTATGCGTTTTATTATTAAGATGTCGGTTTAGATTATCGTTGGTTTATGGCGAATAATAGATGACAAGCCTTGGCACGGAGCGTCTCCCTGAGATCATCTCTGCCAAAAAGCCTCGACTCAAAGGTCGGAATACAATCAACGAGCAATAACAACTCGGACACACAATAACACAAGTTACCAGCGGCGCACAGCTCGCGTTCAATAACTCTGGGACGGGCCTGGACACATCAGTTACCGTCCTTAAATATCTGGTCTACGGGAACAATCCCGGACATGGTACACAAAATACCGTCATACATGAAAAAACCTCCTCTACGGGGCTAGCCTACAACATACTATAAGAAACCTGACATAACTGTACTCGTCGAAACAACGGTACACGCAAAAGGCGTTTAACTAACAAATGACAATCTACAGAACATATGCTCAGACACAGAAGTGGATACTGGGTTCCATGAGCTATCAATGCAATGAAAAACAAATGAATGCTACAAGCATTCTGTCCTGTGTTAACATCAGTCTGTCTCACTTAGAAGCAAGCGCTCTCAGTCGGGCGCTTGGAAGTATTCAAAAACCTATTCGTGTCACAGCAAGCCGCAGGCTCCCTGCGCTATATGACACAACACATTAACTGGGCCGGCAATTTAAGCAAAAAAAAAATACTGTAAAACTGGCCTCATAATAATACCTTTACCATAGGTTATAAACCTCGAAGAATGTGTGCAATAAATGCTCACTATAAAGCTGAATACAAACATATAACTCTGTCTTTCACAGCAAAGACGTTTAAAAGATAGCAATGTCACTCATTGCTGGAGCTCTCAGCTCTCAAAGATAAAATACTCTTCATTTGTCACTTGTATCAAACATCAAATAAATCACGTGTCATCACACTTGACACTAACAAAATAATATTGTGGCGCAAATACCACTCTGCTGGATCTGCTTAATGATACGTTGGGAACAGGGTTCGATGCTAGGCTACAAAACATCCCTTTTACTTGCAAGGTCCACACTTGACCTGGATGGCCTGTGAGCACATCTCGAATGAAATATAAATGCAGTTACAAAACTGGTAATTACAGTCGATTACCCAAATGATACGACTATTCTAATGAAGTCAGGGGCGTAACATTGACTGGCTGCAAAAAGTGCAGTTAAAGAATCATAACCATGGCATCTGATTGCCATAACAAGAGCCTGCTAAAACTTGAAAATCACCCCAGATAGGGTTAAACAAAGTAGCCTCAAAATGACTACAGTCACGTTTAGCAATGGACAGAAATTGGCGTCCTAAGACGTCCATCAGGTTGCACCAGAGTTGAACAAAATATCAAACCCAAGGGTGACTCACAATCATTGTAAATAAATGACATCTAATTAAACTAATTACATTCCCTACCTATGAAATGGCTGTCACTAAGTTCGGCTGATTTACAATCTACACTAATCGAACTATACCACCAATGACTAGAACAAAGAAGGGTTGTACAAACTCACGATGTGAAGGAGCCCATACTTAGCTCTCTGTCCAACGACAAGGGTTGAACAAAAGCACCTCTGGCTTTCAGGATTGGCATCGTCCTTATCAGAACTTCCATCTTGGCTCTCCCAAAGACCAGGGTTCGGTCTGTCCCTGTAGTTGACATCGTGAATGGGTTGGACATGCCTAGGAAAGGCATCCTCGATTCCTTCCTTCTCGTTCGACGTTCTTGAAGTTCCATAATCATGCTCGTTCCGTCCGAGACATCTCCCTCATACCATAATGGTACTTAGCCCGTTATCTCCGACTCGAACATGGTGTTGTAAATGTCGAACACGTGGTCGGTAATATTAGACATCATGTAGTGCGTTATTATTTGAAAATTACGGTATGCTTCGTAGATATCACAGGCTTTAAACCTATATCTGGTAACACAGCCTCTACACTTTGCAGATATCATTAACAAATGGCCATGCACTGATCTGCGGTTTCACACGTGCACAGATTCTACTTTTTCAATCACGTGACATCCGTGAAATGGGCGTTGATTTCTTATGGATGAATCCACCGTAGCAATTTATATGCAATGTATTTTTAGTATAACACTTGTCTGAAGTAACAATGTCGCAATTACCTGTATAATTCGCACCAGGCTCTTGGCCCTCCACAAATCACGTGGGTATAAAAATGTGGTGCTACAGAATTATCGTAAATGCACATTACTTGCCAAATAAGTTCACTTTACTATTCATGCTGATCACTACACATTAACAACTGTGATTCGCAATACAATTGTGCTCGATGGCACTTGATAATATTTCCTTCGCTGAAAAGCGGACAATTTCCACATCTTATGCGACGGATATCGTAACACGCCTCAACAGGGCGGATTCTCAAGACGTAGTGCACGGAACTGCGTTTCTCGTGGAATCAAGTCGTCAAACTAAGTCGTTGAGCGACTACTTACATTCCTATTTGCATATCTGCAATGATATTACCATACCTTAAAGTGAAAAAACATTCTCCAAAATGTTTCAATAATACTGAATGACGAAATGGAATATTCTGAGTCTCGTAGAAAGACCTCAGCAGACTTCACCAAAGTCAAAAGTGCGATTCTCCGCTACTCCAAAGAGAATTGTATAAGCTCTCAGCTTCTCGTAGCTTTCTGGGTGTGTTCAAAGTAGTACATCCCATCATAAATGTGTTTTCATGAAAAATTTCACATGAACCTTAGCTCAGCGGGTTCATCTGCCTCTCCGTCGTTTCAAATAAAATGTAGGGACGACATTTTTATTTGACTCAAAGTTCATTCATAAGTGATATTTTTTTAGATTAGCTGCGTTGAAGGTTCCAGTGCGCTCTCCTGTCTGAATGTCTTCAATCACGTAACTTCCATTGTTCAGAGGTTGTCGGATACGACTGGGGCCATAATATAAAGACAGACATTTCCCATATATGCGGTCTATAGGACTTGAAATTCCGGGTCTCTTTATAAGGACAAGGTCTCCCGCAACTAGTGGTTCTCTGAATCTATGGCGTCTAGTTCTTCTCAAACGTTTCGCAGCTTGTCTGTCCAAAGTGTCCCTTGCAGCTAAAAGTCTGCTGGCGTGTGATGGTTGTAAACAAGGTGGATTTACAATCACACGATCCCATATTCTCATCGGCATCTGGTTCAAATGCAAAACCATGGGTATTTGACCAGTGCTCTCATGGACTGTTGAGTTAATCCATTTCGCCATGATAACTAGGACTTCGGTCCAACGCCAGTGTTCTTCCTGACAATACAATCGACAGAATTTTGCGATAGTAGACATTACGCATTCTGCTGGGTTGCTCTCCGGATGGCGAATAGACGATAATACATGACCTATCTCCAACTCGTTCATCGCATTGGCGAATTCTGCGGAGGTGTACTGCGATCCATGATCAGTCAACAGGAATTGTGGCTTTCCTGCCTCTGGTATCACTTATCGTCTAATTCTCTGGATAATCTGATGTGCGGTAGCTTTCTGAATTGGATGAAGCATCGTATATTTCGTGAACACATCAATGGTTACAACAATGAAGCGATTCCCACGGCGGGCCTTTGGTATTGGGCCATAAAGGTCCTGTGCGTATAACTCTCTAGGTTGAGTTGGGAGTATTGGCCTAGGATGTTCCTTCAACAAGCGTGACGTGTACTTGTTCCGCTGGCATGCGTCGCAAGCACGTAAACACTGTCTAACGGTGGTTCCTAGCCTTTTCCAAGTAAAAGACTCCTTGATGGTTGCAATCGTGTTGTCAGTCCCACCATGTCCAATGGATAGATGAACCATAAGAATGACAGATTCTTGATATCTCCTCGGAATGACTGCACGCATTTGAGTGTGGTCCTCGTCCACAAACTTATACAAGACACGATGATATATCAAATAGTCATCTGCAAGAGCAGCTGTCCTCGCATAGTGAGCATTCTGTGGATCCATTCGTCGTTCCAGGAAGCGGATAATGTTCCTGAGTTCCTCCTCACGTCGTTGTCCTTCTGGCAGATGACGAAGTCGGCGAAGGTGTTCCTCGCATTCTCCCTCGATGTCAATGGCATACAGTGGCATCAGGATTCCAGCTGAGAATGTCGGCCAACACGTTCTCTCTGCCTGGTCGGTAAACAATTCCCAAGTCAAACTGTTGGAGAAAGAGCGTCCAACGTGTGATCCTGTCGCTTGCCAGTCTTGTTCGTAAAATGAAGGTCAGCGCATGGTGGTCGGTCCTCACGATAATCCTCTGGCCTAACAAAAGTTTCTGCCAGTACTCAAGCGCGTAAGCAATCGCAAGTGCTTCAATCTCAGTGGTGAAATAATGAGATTCATGCGCTCTCAAACGTCGACTTAAGAAAGCGATGTAATGACGTTTCTTCTCATCATCCTCCTGCAATAGGATGGCACCTATTCCAATCGCAGATGCATCAGTCTCTAGAATAAAATTCCGGGAGTAGTCTGGATATACTAACTGAATCGAATCAACCAGCATCTGTTTAGCTTTTCCGAAAGCTGTCTCGCACTCCTCGTCCCAAGCCCATCTGCAATTCTTCTTCAGCAAACCTTGAAGTGGTGCGACAGTCTCAGAATACCTCTCACAATGAGCAGCAAAGAATTGGATAATTCCCAGGAATTGTCTCACGTGTTTCACACGGGTTGGTGTCGAAAATGCAGCAACGGTTCTGATCTTTGCCGGGTTCGGCCTGTATCCATCTCCATTGATTATGTGTCCCACAAATTTGACTTCTCTCTGGAAGAATCGACACTTGTCGAACTTCACTTTGAAATTAGCCTGTCGAAGATTCTCAAAAACAAGGCACAAAGTTGTTAAATGTTCTTCCTCCGTTTCCGAAGCTATGATGATGTCATCCACGTAACATATCACCTTCTGTTTTACTTCAGGAGTTAGCTTCGCATCAAGTGCTCTAATTAATGCAGCTCCGGCATTTTTCACTCCAAAGGGTAGTTTTCGAAAGACATGGGTGGTCTGATCGAACAGAAAACCTGTATACTTCTGAGTATGCTCCGATAATCTTATATGGTAGTAGGATTGCACTAAGTCCAATGACGAAAATATCTTCTTTCCCTTAAATTTTCTGAGGATGTCCCTAATCTTGGGCGGTCGGTCATGCTCAGGAGCTAAGCGTTCGTTTAAGGCCCTCGCATCGAGACAAAGTCTCAAGCTTCCATCCACCTTAACCACAGGTGTTATAGGATTCAAGAAAGGAGTCGGTGACTTCTTAATTGTACCTGATGCTTCCATCTCATGGATCTTAGCAGCTTCCTCGCGGTGTTTCTCTGTGATAGGATAAATATTCTTCTGGAACGGGGAATCATCCAGTAGTATAAGATCGTACTCGTAGTCCAATATCACACCAGGTGTGGTGTCGAATATATCCTCGTATTCGCTTAATATTGCATCTAGTTTCTCTCGTATAGGTGCTGATAATTGTTCTGCCTCTTCGTCGGCATCTTGTGTCTCCTCAATTTCCTTGCCATTTAAATTCTCAACAACGTTGACTTCGGATTCAAATTCCGGTTCTTCCTCTACTAAATTCATTTGAATGGGTTCGTTCGGCTTAAACTCCACCGTATTACGTTCCATATCAATGATTCCATCGTACTTCCGAATGAAGTCTGCACCCAATATGGCATCATGATGCAAGCCTTTCATCACTAGAAATTCGTGCAAAGACACGTGGCTCGAAATTTTCAAAGTGCATAAAATCTGAATTTTGCACGTTACAACACGGTCAGGTATAACTCCTCTAACTCTTACTGCAGAAACTGGCAGCTCTGTCACCTCAGAGTTTGCTTTCAGTCGGGCATGGCAATCGGCGGAAATGACACTTATCATCGCTCCAGTATCGATGAGAATGACTACGTCACATCCATTCAGGGTAGCTACAATCTTCGGTAGACGCGTCAATTCGTAGTTGTGGTTCGTCGTTCGACGTTCGTCTAATAGATCTTCCTGAATCGGCTCCCAGAGTAAGATAGTGGCAGTTACTCTGTGCTCAATCGGGTAAGAATCTACTGGTTTTTCGGCATTTATTTTTCTCTTGGCGGGAAGTACCGGGCTGGTTTCGCTCCGTCTCTTCCGCCGGAATATTTCGTGTTTCCCGCGAAGTCGGGTTCTGATCTCCCCCTTCTTGGATTTCTTGGAGTTCTCAGAGTTGCTGAAGGTACTCACGACTCTCCTGTGCTCTTCCTCTCCAGTCTCGATCGGTCTGGTATCTGGGGTCCCGATCTCGATTGTATCCTCTGCTGTAGCGGTAATCTCGACGGATACCTCCCTGCTGTGGGTTCCGGTTAGTATTCCCTCGACGGTCGTTATCGTGACGACGGTCGTCGTTCGTCCCTCGATCAAAGCGTCGGTTCCAGAAACTACGACGGTCATCTCTCCGGTCTCTAGCGTATGGAGTGTTGTTCCAATCTCTCCGACTACGATTATAGTCATTGCGCTGTTCAAAGCTCTCTTGAGTCTGTGTTTGCTGTGGCGTCTGGCACACTTTGTCCACAGTCGTCAAGTTAACGTGTCGCTCTTCACGCCTGTCAGCTTTCTGTTGACGGTGTGTTGGAAACTGTTCGGTATTGGCGTCCAGTCGTCGTAAGATTTGATCGCACTGCTGGAATGTAGATGCTCCTGCAGCGATCAATACTCGTTGCACGTCTGCAGGGTATTTCCAGACGATGGTATTAACAAGGTCTTGCTCTGACAGTGGGGGTTGTAAACAAGGAAGTTTCGCAAGCTGGGTCGCGAAGTAGTTCGCATAGCGCGTCGGAGTATTCGAGCTGTATCGGCGAGTGTACATCTCAGCTCTGATACTTTGCTGGATGTCGCTTGACAAGTAAGTCCTCAGCAAGGCTTCTCTGAAGTCTTGGTAGCCTACGAATGAATAACGGAAGGCCCTGAACCAAGTGCTGGCTTGCCCCTCAAGCAAACGCTCAATGACTCGGAGTTCTCTCTCCGGAGTTATCATTGTGTCTCTTAAGTAGCTCTCCACATTCGCCAAGAATTCTACAGGAGTGATGCCACTTCCAGTGCCTGAGAATCGAGCTGGTTGCTCTTCTCGCGAACGGATGATTGTCACGTTCCCCTGTGTGTGCGCGATTCTGAATGAACTCGGCATATAATTATGCGTTGGCGTACTCGTCTCTTGACTTTGTCGATTAGGTGCGGGTTGGAAAGGATGCGCGTCAAAATTTAACGCTTGACTCTGCGCTGAACCGGTAAATTGAGACGGTTGCGGTTCCATGGGTGCGCTAGGTTGAAAGTGTGCAGGCATTATCCCTGCGGATTGCGATCCTGGTGTTGCCTGAGAGTCTCCCATCTTTGGAGGTAAATGTATCTCCCTTGGATGAGTTTCATGTCAGTCGAGACGTCTCTCGATAACTTCGAGCCCTGGGATAGTCTTAGCTGCGACCTTATTTCCCAAATCGTTGAGCTGCAACTCAATTCTCTCGACTTTACCTTTGAGGTTGGTGTCGACTTCACGAACAGCTGTCCTCAAGTTGTAACTGAGGTCTAACCTCTCGGTTATCGCGACTTCCTCAAATCTTTTCTGTAGTGAGTCAATTTCTTCCTCGACTTTGGACATGTTGTCCTGGATCCTACCTACGTCATCCTTGACCTCGGCTACCTTCGCCTCCATAATGGTTTTATATTCATTAAGGTCACCCCTCAACAGCATTACATCGATCTTATTCTCTTCTCGATGCATGTCCACTGTTTCTCGTAGCCCTGTTACGGTATCGGTTAATTCCGTAATGTTCTATCGGTTTGAATTCAACTCGTACTTGACCTCGATCATACCATCGACGATCGTCTTGACGTTATTGTTGACGGCGTTCGCTGCACCTCTCATCAGTATGAGTCCTATGTTCATGGTAGCCATGTCCTTCTTGACGTTGTCCATGAATCCCTCGACGTGAGTTAACCGAGTTCCAAATTCCTCTCGAGTATGCTCTAAGTCGGCCCTCATATCAATCTGGACTCTATTAATCGCTGTCTGAATCTGAGCGGTGTGCTCCTCTAATCGGGTCTGCACGTCCTCCCTAGCTCTATTCATTTGATCTGTTAAACTATCGATACGCTGGTTAGCCTCCTGATGGTGTCGTACCACGTCAACCCTAACAGCTGCTAAACCTGCCGTAAGATCATTTCTGGCCTCTATTCTATGAGCGTCCATGTCGGCCCTGACCTGCGTTAGATCAGCCCTAACATTATTAATTGACTGTGTGTTGACCTCAAGATCTTGTCTAACGTTATTAATTTCATTTCTTACTTGGTCCACATGACCACTTACAATATTATTCGATCGGGTGTTAACCACTAAATCCTGTCTAACCTGGTCCGCATGACCACTTAGAGCGTTGACAGCTTGGGTATTCTCACCTAAGTCACCCCGGACTTCACCTAAGTCAGCAGTAATCTGCTGGAGATTGGCATTGACACCTGCCATCATATCCCCAAACACACGACGAATTGTTTCCTCATCCATGACAAGAAATTATTGAGAAAGAGAGGGATCAATCTCTAATGGAACTTACAGCTATGATTAGTTACTTGGTGGTATAAAGCTTGTTTCATTTAAATAAACATCACGAGTACAGCTGGAGTATGCAAATTAAGTGCTTCTACATTTACAAAGACAACGGCGAGCAAAGCAACGTATTACATTTACTCAGGACGAGGCATCATAAATGAAAATCCTATCCATCATTTATCCAACACAAAAGCCTCACCCCATGGACTTGTATCAAACATAAATACCATGCGGTTAATTGATCTGCAGTACGACTTTCTAAGTTCGTCCCAGTCCGGTCAATTTACCATTGATCAACATTAAGATCCTCTTAAATAACATGGAACTGACGGTCACCACGTTAACGTCGGCACATGAGTTGGGCGCCATTTAAGATAATAAGGATATGTTATGTGCCCGTCAGAGGAGCTGCCAGGACAGCCAACAACCGCAATGACTTCCCTAACATCTCATCCGCCGGACATAACTGCCGAGAGGATCAGGTGAACTTCCAAATAGGCCAAAGCGGCACGAGAAACTATCGTCCACGGGGATCGTGGTACATGGTGACGTAAGGTCATAGACTGCCTAAGGAAAGGTTCACCTTAAAAGCTAGACTGAGAAAAGAAACATCCAGACTTATGTAAAACATCGTGAAAATTTATTGTAAAATTGACAAACCTCTATCCTAGTTCGGAGGGTTTCTATCGGCTAATCCGCAAGCTAATAAATAATCAAAAATAAAGAGCAGGTCCCTACCTGAGAAGTTACAATAAACGCTCGCGAAAGATCTTTCTCACAATAATAAAGCAACAACAACAACGCTAGGAAAATGGTACGACAAAAACCCTAGGTCAAGTTACAAGATCAAGCTAATATCGGAATTTACATTTAACAGGGTAGCAAAACAAATCTAAGTTAGGATGATACCATCTCCACATTTGCATTAAATATTAATTCATCTAGCTAAGTCCTATCAATTAATTACAAAATTTACGGCGGTGACGTCCGTAATATCAAACAATTACAATCAAAGCTATGTGACAAGCCATAAAAAAAATCTAAGACATTCTTACGAACTAGGTGCTAATCAGCACACAAAAGGGTAACATGGAGGATTCGTACACTTTTACATCAATAAGTAAATAAATACAAGACCACAGTTTTATTCAAATCCTACCTACTCCTTGGTTTACTGTTTGTAAGCCATAGTCATTTAACGTGTGTAATTACGGTGACGACTGCGTAGTGAAGACTACGTCTAACATCGTATGGCCTGCGCTCCACAAGCTACGAACTAAAGGTTCGAGCAAGCTTCAGTCGCTACAAAAAGTGTCAGCTGTCCTCAAGTCATTTCCTCCAGGAAATACCTTCATTAGCACGGCTATGTCAGCAGGTTCCAAATGCAAATGAACAAGGTTAAATAGAAAGGATTCGTTAGTTATATTTTGTTTATCAAAATTATACGTTTTATTATTAAGATGTCGGTTTAGATTATCGTTGGTTTATGGCGAATAATAGCTGACAAGCCTTGGCACGGAGCGTCCCCCTCAGATCATCTCTGCCAAAAAGCCTCGACTCAAAAGTCGGAATACAATCAACGAGCAATAACAACCCGGACACACAATAACACAAGTTACCAGCGGCGCACATCTCGCGTTCAATAACTCTGGGACGGGCCTGGACACATCAGTTACCCTCCTTAAATATCTGGTCTACGGGAACAATCCCGGACATGGTACACAAAATACCTTCATACATGAAAAAACCTCCTTTACGGGGCTAGCCTACAACATACTATAAGAAACCTGACATAACTGTACTCGTCGAAACAACGGTACACGCAAAAGGCGTTTAACTAACAAATGACAATCTACAGAACATATGCTCAGACACAGAAGTGGACACTGGGTTCCATGAGCTATCAATGCAATGAAAAACAAATGAATGCTACAAGCATTCTGTCCTGTGTTAACATCAGTCTGTCTCACTTAGAAGCAAGCGCTCTCAGTCGGGCGCTGGGAAGTATTCAAAAACCTGTTCGTGTCACAGCAAGCCGCAGGCTCCCTGCGCTATATGACACAACACATTAAAAGGGCCGGCAATTTAAGCAAAAAAAAAATTACTGTAAAACTGGCCTCATAATAATACCTTTAACATAGGTTATAAACCTCGAAGAATGTGTGCAATAAAAGCACGCCATAAAGCTGAATACAAACATATAACTCTGTCTTTCACAGCAGAGACGTTTAAAAGATAGCAATGCCACTCATTGCTGGAGCTCTCTGCTCTCAAAGATAAAATACTCTTCATTTGTTACTTGTATCAAACATCAAATAAATCAAGTGTCATCACACTTGACACTAACAAAATAATATTGTGGCGCAAATACCACTCTGCTAGATCTGCTTAATGATACGTTGGGAACGGGGTTCGATGCTAGGCTACAAAACATCCCTTTTACTTGCAAGGTCCACACTTGACCTGGATGGCCTCTGAGCACATCCCGAATGAAATATAAATGCAGTTACAAAACTGGTAATTACAGTCGATTACCCAAATGAAATGAAAATCCACAGCCTGCTTCCAGTCAACTGACCGGGTCAGGGAATGGAATAAATGAAGCCCCCATCTAGCGGCGAGGATATAAACGCTGCCGGCTGCCGAAGCCTGTCGCACTCCCCTGGGGCAATAATTAAATGAATGACAGATGAAATGAAATGATAGTGGAGAATGTTGCTGGAATGACATTTGTGACAGGGAAAACCGGAGTACCCGGAGAAAAACCTGTCTGCCTCCGCTTTGTCCAGCACAAATCTCACATGGAGTGACCGGGATTTGAACCACGGACCCAGTGGTGAGAGGCCGGCGTGCTGCCGCCTAAGCCACGGAGGCTCTTGTCGATTACCCAAATGATACGACTATTCTAATGAAGTCAGGGGCGTAACATTGACTGGCTGCAAAAAGTGCAGTTAAAGAATCATAACCAGGCATCAGATTGCCATAACAAGAGTCTGCTAAGACTTGAAAATCACCCCAGATAGGGTTAAACAAAGTAGCCTCAAAATGACTACAGTCACGTTTAGCAATGGACAGAAATTGGCGTCCTATGACGTCCATCAGGTTGCACCAGGGTTGAACAAAATATCAAACCCAAGGGTGACTCACAATCATTGTAAATAAATGACATTTAATTAAACTAATTACATTCCCTACCTATGAAATGGCTGTCACTAAGTTCGGCTGATTTACAATCTACACTAATCGAACTATACCACCAATGACTGGAACAAAGAAGGGTTGTACAAACTCACGATGTGAAGGAGCCCATACTTAGCTCTCTGTCCAACGACAAGGGTTGAACAAAAGCACCTCTGGCTTTCAGGATTGGCATCGTCCTTATCAGAACTTCCATCTTGGCTCTCCCAAAGACCAGGGTTCGGTCTGTCCCTGTAGTTGACATCGTGAATGGGTTGGACATGCCTACGAAAGGCATCCTCGATTCCTTCCTTCTCGTTCGACGTTCTTGAAGTTCCATAATCATGCTCGTTCCGTCCGAGACATCTCCCTCATACCATAATGGTACTTAGCCCATTATCTCCGACTCGAACATGGTGTTGTAAATGTCGAACACGTGGTCGGTAATATTAGACATCATGTAGTGCGTTATTATTTGAAAATTACGGTATGCTTCGTAGATATCACAGGTTTTAAACCTATATCTGGTAACACAGCCTCTACACTTTGCAGATATCATTAACAAATGGCCATGCACTGATCTGCGGTTTCACACGTGCACAGATTCTACTTTTTCAATCACGTGGCATCCGTGAAATGGGCGTTGATTTCTTATGGATGAATCCACTGTAGCAATTTATATGCGATGTATTTTTAGTATAACACTTGTCTGAAGTAACAATATCGCAATTACCTGTATATTTCGCACCAGGCTCTTGGCCCTCCACAAATCACGTGGGTATAAAAATGTGGTGCTACAGAATTATCGTAAATGCACATTACTTGCCAAAGAAGTTCACTTTACTATTCGTGCTGATCACTACACATTAACAACTGTGATTCGCAATACAATTGTGCTCGATGGCACTTGATAATGTTTCCTTCGCTGAAAAGCGGACAATTTCCACGTCTTATGCGACGGATATCGTAACACGCCTCAACAGGGTGAATTCTCAAGACGTAGAGCACGGAACTGCGTTCCTCGTGGAATCAAGTCGTCAAACTAAGTCGTTGAGCGACTACTTACATTCCTATTTGCATATCTGCAATGATTTTACCATACCTTAAAGTGAAAAAACATTCTCCAAAATGTTTCAATAATACTGAATGACGAAATGGAATATTCTGAGTCTCGTAGAAAGATAAAATTGATTAATAAGACCTCAGATAAATAATTAGCAGACTTCACCAAAGTCAAAAGTGCGATTCTCCGCTACTCCAAAGAGAATTGTATAAGCTCTCAGCTTCTCGTAGCTTTCTGGGTGTGTTCAAAGGTAGTACATCCCATCATAAATGTGTTGTCATGAAAAATATCCCATGAACCTTAGCTCAGCGGGTTTAATACGTTTTCTTTATTGTAGTCCTATAATCCCTTGTCGTATAGCGTGTACTTTATTTGTAAATGTGTTTATGTATATAGTGTTATGTACCATGCTATTCTAGTAATAGTATCATTTGAGTTTCGTTATGGCTTCTACTTCGAAGTATGGTAGCAAATCTGGACGACCATTAAGGGTACAAAGTAGAGAAATAGTCTATAACTTAACTGCTCACCTACGAGAACAGAAAACCGTTCATAAACTCAATTATAATGTTGTGGCTTCAACAAGTAAAGCAACGGGTGTTTCAAAGTCATTCGTGAAGCGTATAATAGCGGAAGGGAAAACGTCTATGGCCAAGGGTCGTCTGCAGTTTTCTACACCTGATGCATTATTTCGTGTTGTTGATATTATAGCCTCTGTGTGTGTATAGGCTTATTGGAACAGTATATTTCTTTAAAACATAGTTTACAACTAGGAAATCATAAATACTGTATTTTCATTTAACTCCGCGCTTAATACCATTTACCATTTACATACATACATACATACATACATACCATTTACATTTACTCTCGTTCTTTTAATTGCATTGCGTTTGCAGCATTTGAAGGAATAACCTCAATCGAACAGTTGGCTGCAGGTACTTACGATATGGTATATGACGGCGATTGACAGCCAGCCGCGCACTTCTTCATCCCGTACTAGCAACCAACCCCGGCTTCACCCGGAAACAGTTACGAATGCTTTAGGTGTTAAGCGTTTTTTTTTCGATGCCAATGAACTACGACCTACTGTATATCCGTTTTACGTCTCGGCATGATGGGTTAAAATCACTGACTAGGCTATTAATTATATTATCATGGAGATAGCATGTGCAACGGATTCTTGTCAGACGTAATTTAAGAATGGCGAGGTGCATGAAACACAAAGACCACTTCCATCCAGTCTAAAAACACTTATAGTGGGCGATGTATTGAAGATAGAGATATGCTCTCGCGGAATTTTGTGTAGAACTTTTCATGCTGATCATTTATTACGCTCATAGTATATTGATATTTTTAACGGTTTGCCCAGCGTAAGCTTAAGAAGCGCACGGACGCCAAGTTTTTTTCCCGACCTTTTCACTGAAATCGTTATTGCTTGGCTTCCTTTGATCATAAATAAATTATTTTCTTCAGAAACTTTCCTCGAGATATCCTTTACAGAATGGTGAAAACCGCATCAAAATCCATCCAGTGGTTCTCGAGATTACCAGTGACATCCAAAAATCGGGGACTTAGTTTTATACTAAGTAGAGATTGTCGGGGGAGATCGGGACGAGCCGATGTGAGCTGCGCAAACCGAAGTAGCCGAGGGTTCTTTTGTTTGTTGTACCTTTATACTGCACCCGGGACCGGGAGCGGTTATGTCGTTTGAGGAGTTTGAATGAAGCGCCACGCTGCATTTTCAAACGAGCAACGTGTGAGTGGGGGACCAGTCCGCTGCTGAACGCTAGTGTGCAGTGAATGACGAGCCATCGAAGTTGAGAGAATATCTGAATATAGCTCATCCCGTTGCCCAACAGAGGAGAAGACTACGCTATAAAATAGGCCTGATTTTTATGATGAATTTACACAAAGAATTATATTTCTGTCGGCACGCGTTCATGGGATATGAATAAAAGAAACTTTGGAGCATAGCGTCATCCAGACCTTAAGCCACACCTCCGAGCAGTATAAAGGTCACAGCAGCGATCGTTGAGACAGCTCTCTTTGATTCAGTGATCTGTGCGTGAGCATTATCGTCGCTAGCAGTCTACGAGAAGTGCCAAGTCCGCATCGCCGTATTACCAGTGCGCCTGTAAGATAGGCCGCGCAGTTCACGCCGACTGCCAGTACGCATTAACTTAGGGCAGAAAACATGAGATTGTACCGGTGAGTGTGAGTAATTGTAAACTACCATCTCACTTGACTTTCTTCAAGTTGAACTGTGCTTGATTTCTGAACGTATTAAGTTCACCAGGGCTATGTGAGTTACAATCCGAGGAAATAATACATGAACTGTAATTGCACGTAAGAATACCACAGTGATTGTCGCAGGGCACGATCAGCACTAGAACATACTGTTGGAGTGTGCGCCTGTTAGAAGTAGTCTTGCGCATAATAGTTCGCGGCTGGCAGCGATCAGTTTAGTTCGCAGCTCCTTAGCGAACTAGCTCGCCCTTTTAGTTCGTTAGCTCCCATCTCGAATTCCCTGTAAGACAGATCGTTCGCTCGCCTTGCTACTGCCACTGCACGCGCTCTTTGTTTGTTATAAATAGCAGTCTGCCACCTGTGATTGCTCATCCACATTGTTCTCGTTTCGAGCAATAATGTAGGCTACTGACAGTTACTATGCTCGCTGCACGTGCAGTTCGTGTATTAGATATTGGCATGTTGCGTGTGTAGTAATGTGTTTTACATTTTGATATTCGAAGATAAAAAAATGCAAAAATATAAGTATTGAAACATAAGTGAAATTCCTTATCCCTTCCTTATTTCCCTGTATTCCTTGTAGGAAAATAGGGTAGCTACAAACTTCTTCCATCTCACTCTATTGTTGGCCATCCTTTTATTTAGGGTCCATGTCTATCCTTCTGAGAAAAATTCTCTTTCTATTGTTTATAAAGCCCAAAGTCGTCATTTGTTTATCATTAGTGAAATACCGGTACCGTACATAAAATAAAAACAGTATGGACGATGTGTTCGTAGAAGCATACACTTATTATTCTCTTTATTTTTTTCTCGCGTGGGGCCGATAACCTAGATGTTAGGCCCCTTAAAACAACAATTATTATCATCATTTTTTGCGTATATCGGCGCGTCACCATCCGATTCCATTTTCTACTTGTCACTAGGTGATAAGACGTACCCCCCCCCCCCCCCCGCAATTTTCGTTTCATTTCTTACTTGCTTCGTGATATTCATTATTTGTCTGCTCTGAAACCGTTGGGTACATTATCTTTATGTCATAAATGGGAGGAATAGGTTCTTTAGTTCACATTTTTTGTCTATAGGAGTTCGCTTTTCATTGTGAATCATCATCGTAATGTTAATTTCTTAAAAACAGGTAAAAAGTAGTTGTATCACCATGTATCGACAAATATAAATATCAGCCCGTTCATTAAAATGGTAATGTTAATCCAGTTCGCCGATTTTCTAAATAATTGGACATATTTTCAAATAATCCAAAATGACTAAGACTAAGTTAAATAAAACTGTGGAATTATCCCCACATCTAAATCAGTTAACAATCAGTAACTTCAATTTATGAACCGCCACTATATTACATTACAAATATAAGGTAGTTATTACCTATTAGCGTGTTGGCACTAGTAGTGTGTTATACTGTTATTATTAGAAACCAACATTGAACATTCGCCGCGCCAAAACTTGACAATCAACTGAACTGACTGAACGAAAAAAGCGCGTGTGATTGTGCAATGAGTGGTGACGTGATGAGCTGAGGAGCTACGGCGGATCCGCGCTCTCGCGCTGTTACAAGTCGGTCAGCGGAAAAAGTTCGAACGAACTAACAAGCGAGGGATCTGGGAACTAGTTCGGTAGTTCGTCTGTGGGACCCGCTCTTCTGAACTAGTTCGTTCGCGAACTACACAAGACTAGTGAGAAGCCAGTAACTTAGTGCAGAAAACAAGTCAAACAGTGAACAGCAAAATATTTTACATGACGAACTCACAGTGGATATTGCAGCTTATGTGGCTTACCATTTATATAACAATTATTCAAGTGAATGCAGAACTTTCGAGAACTCCAATCTTTTGACTTTTCCAACATGTGTGCACAACATTACGGAAATCTGAAGAGTAGCGTTTCTAGAATCGTACACATTTATATTACAGTCCTTCAATGTCAGAAAACTATCTCACAGGCGAAATTGTCAGGGCCTGCTTTTTCTCTATAAAATAGTAAACAATAAAATTGACGACGCTAAAATTCGAGAGAGAATTACGTTATATGTACCAGCTGTGAAACCTAGTAGATTCCGAAACATTTTCTTTATTCCGCGAGTTCACACAGACAACCATAAAAACTCGCCGATTAACAGAATTTTATCCCACTATAATAAAGTTCATCATCTTGACTTAGATATTTTCAGTATGTCAGAAAACCAGTTTGCAGCGTCCTGTGATAAACTGCAAGATGTCTTGTAATATATTGTACTGTATTCAGCCCATTTCCTTCTCATACCTAACCTTCCTTTTCTTCTTCTTCTTCTTCTTCTTCTTCTTCTTCTTCTTATTTATAACGTGTTTCTCTATCTATATCTTCTATTTATGTATCTTTTGTTTTTCTATTTATATATTGTTGTATATTATATGATTCTAGTAGTGAGCAATGTAATTGGGGCTTCCTGTAATGTTTACAACATAAATAAATAAATAAATAATAATAATAATAATAATAATAATAATAATAATAATAATAATAATAATAATAATAATAATAATAGATCTTTCCACTCTGTGGAAATTGGAATGAATATGCACTAAGCACCGGAGTTGGGTTAGAGGAGAATGAGGAGAGAAGAAAGAAGAAGAAGATGTCGATTCCAGGCCATTAAGGGGACCATGAACATCCATGATGGGCTATCAAATGGAAAGCTGTCCGAAGCCGTTGCAGACTCCAACCGGAGATCGAAGCAGTCGTGTGTGCTATGGGGTGCACAAACCAACTAATGGAGGAACCGGACCACACCAACCATAGCCGAGCGGAAAGCCTAAATTGATGTCCTTGCAGAACCTAAAATAAGACCCTCACCATGTCTTGGTAGTTTTGTCTAGCGTAGTCATGCGTATCCAAACTTAGTTCTATTTATTATACCTGAGCCGTATCCAAACTTAGTTCTAGTTATTCTATCTGGGATAATGATATTTCTTTTCAAGTCTTTCCCAAGTGTCGAATGCTTTTCAGATATTCCCAGTCTTATACATTTAGTGAGGTTTTGCAACAATCATCGCATGCATTTTGTTTGACATTCAAATATGCTTCGTGATTCAATCTAGTTTTGTGTAAATATATTTTTGGATCTATTCCTGAGTTGAATATGTGTAAGATAACTCGAAATGTAGTCTTCATGCTATTTCTCGTTTTCATTTAATGCATCAGTATAAGTTTACCTTCGAATAGGGTCAAGTGAAAAAAAAAAAAAAATAATAATAATAATAATTGTAATCTATCATGGCATAGTAGGCGCCTCCGTGGCTTAGGCGGCAGCACGCCCGCCTCTCACCGCTGGGTCCGTGGTTCAAATCCCGGTCACTCCATGTGAGAACTGTGCTGGACAAAACGGAGGCAGACAGGTTTTTCTCCGGCTACTCCGGTTTTCCCTGTCACAATTTCATTCCAGCAACACTCTCCACTATCATTTCATTTCATCTGTCATTCATTTAATCATTGCCCCAGAGGAGTGCGACAGGCTTCGGCAGCTGGCACACTTCAAGCCTTCGCCGCTAGATGGGGGCTTCATTCATTCCATTCCTGACCCGGTCGGAGACTGGAAGCAGGCTGTGGATTTTCATTTTCATTTACATGGCATAGTAAATATTGAAAAATTGAGATATATTAAAAATAATCATAGCTTGAAATTATTCATTACAAATAAGTGGTGAGGTCGGTGACAAATAGCTGACCGACTGAAGATTTCCATATTCTGGAATACTTAATTTCTCATTCTGTGGGAAACCAGAAATTCATATAACGAGTTCTTGAGAAGTTTTTGTTATTTTTAGGGTGAGTTGTGACAAGGATTAATGGTGTTGAATATTTTTGCATTCTTTGGAGGTAGAAGAAGCCTCAGTTGAACGGACATGTTGAGTAAATGTCATCGTTATATGGTGAATAACAGGGCTCAAGCACAGTGGCTTGAGAAATTGATATTATGAAATTGATGTTGCTATTTGATTATATGGAGCTGTGTTCAATAGGTGTGCAAATTGACGAGTAAGAATGTATATTATTAGAAGAGTTATGGTCTATTTGAAGTCAATGCTGTCACGACATAATGAAATCGACCTACTCAGAAGATGGTTATTTTAATATTAAGAATGAGTATTTCTAAATGAGTATATTTTTCCAGTACAGTCATGTTATGATGGGAGTGTGATTTGAGGTTGAGCAACCTCTTAGTCAATTATCTAAAGTACCAATTAGAAGGATATTGTTGGGTGTTAACTTGCAGTAATATCTGATTTCAAGCAGGTTTATTATTATGATTTGGGTGCAGCGATTTAATATGTGGTAAATAATTGAAAACCAGTGCTATTGTTATAGAAATGACCCGTGTGATTAATATAGTGATTGATTAAATTGTGTAGACACGATTTGAACACTTATTTAGTTAATAAGACATTTTTATTTTTGAGTGAAGATTCACCATTTAATTTTTGAGTAGGAATCTCAGGGTAAAAGACTCTATTTTTACAACCCTATTGATTTAGGCAGGAGTGCTTTATTTTATTTTGTGTGTGATATTTTTATTTAATTAAAAGTGGAGTGTCATTAAGAATTTTGTGTTCATCTTTCCCTATATTCAAGCGTGGAACTCGATTTCGGTTAGCACCATTCTCTATCTAGTTTGACCCGAGTGTTTTCCGAGTCTCGTGCTCAACCCATTTGGAGGTTGTCGCATATGTGGGCGTTGGTCTCCGGACTAACGGGCACACTACGTTATCAGAGCCTGTTAAGTCATTCAACCCTGGATATTTTTTCGCATTATCTAAGCGAGGGATTGTTCGATCAACATTTTATTGGGATACGTTTTCTTAATTTTATATTCAATAACTTTAGTTCTATGCATTCACAAAAGTAAATCAAACATTTTGAAGAAAAGAGGTTCCTGATCAAAGGCTTCCTCTTAACCCCCTTATTCTTCAAGAATATATAAATAATTTGTAACCTAGTTTTATTGTGGAGATGCCTTCTACTTAAATAGGAATTATCTACTGTCTGAACTAGATAAAACTAACAAAAGGATTTCTCATTATCCCACTGCTCTGATGATAGTCGAGGTATGAATTTTCATACCATTTGCACTGTCAAACTCAAAAAACATACAACTCAGATCATTTAACGAGCACTTATTGATAATGTTGCTGTTGGTTCATTTGGGGGCTTTGCTACGTCGTGATCATGTACCACCTTGTACTTAGTTCTGTGTGGAATCTGTTTGATTACATGTAACATTGTGATGGCTGTTAACTAGTGTGCGTATTTGTAATTCAGCTAGGATTGTATTGGAGACAGCCGTGGCCTTAAGTTAGGTTCCAAATCGGCCTTTGGTGGTGATTGTTGTTTGAAGGGGCAGAACAACAAAGTCATCTGCCCCTTCCAGGCATTTGCCATGAGCAGAAGTGAGAAACCATGGAAAACCAGTTGTAGGATTAGCCGACGTGGAATTCGAACCCACCTCTTCTCATTTGTGCCTCACGAGGCCCTCAGACCAGAATAAAAATGTCTTAACAGAGCCGGGAACGGGAAACGAACATGGTCCTCATGGGTGACAACTAGTAAGCACCTCTATGAAAATATTTGGTAACGATTCTTCCATGTTTCCCCTCTAAGGTACCTTAACCATTGTCACTCCTTCTCACCGAAGTATTTTGAATATTTGAGGAGGATATGAAGAAATAAATACATGTTATACGTAAATTCACCATGCTTCCTCCTTCTGGAGTGCAAGTCCTCCATTTTCACATTGTCTCCCCTTCGTCTGATAATGAATGGGGGTTTGCACTGTGGTCAAACTAATGCAGTCATCCTTTGCACCTTGCGCCACACAATGCACCAGTGCATGCACACTGAGAGGTTCTGCTTTAGATGAAGAGGCCGGCTGTCGCATGATGGAGATTTCAGTTATCTTTCTTGCTTTGTGATTCGTTATTCAGTTTCAAGCATGGCTAATATTAGTTACAAATAAGTTATTTTTAATAAAGAGGAACATACTGAATCCAAAAAAACTCTCAAGTTGCGTCAGCAACTCTAGTGATATAAATGTTCTAGTCTTTCTTTATTGTTCAATCCGGTTTTACCGTGTTAGAATTGATAGGGGAATCGATTTGCACACATACATAGCCGCGATCGCAAACTATTGGGCTGATGACCACGTAGTTTAGTCAAAAGGTGCTTCCCATACAATTGTATGTTATTGCAAAATTTGTTAGAGATCAGATGATTAGGTTAGTCGAAATTTGACTTAAGCTTTGAACATTTGGGTGGCCGCCATTACGTTTCCGTCAAGATGGCGGCAATATAAAACATGACACTGAGGTGCCCTTTGCTAGTGTTACCCCTGTACCAAATTTCGTTCAATTCGGTTTCACCATGTTTGAATTGATAGGGGGAGACAGACATGCAGAGTACACACACATACACACCCATTCACAGACACACAGACAGACACACAATTTTTGGCCCTGTGTTGATCTTATCAGTCTACTTTTTTTTTTCAAAAATCGAAAGTAGGCTATAAAGGTGAATATCGCCAAGCCAATTGAAATTACAGATGTAATGTTCTACGAACATTTTTCGTCTTGGTGCAAGACAACTGCAAAAAATGTCAATTAGGATCTCAGATTATATTTAGTAAATTTATTTACTAAATATTGGGCTATGTTTGCAATTTAATTACAACGTTGTATCATGCATATTGTGGCAACACAGCATACAGCACTCCTAGAGATTGGCCACCGTACTACTCCGATGGTGTCAGCTGAATCCTATCTCGTTAACACCCCCTGCGTGCAATACGACAGGTACTGTCACGGTAGAAGGTGATGTGAACGTTTCCGTACTAACGAGCGAGGCGAACATTCCTCCCTTCATAATCTCGCTGCAACACTTTGACTCGCCCACACGCGCAACTCTTTCCGTTCGCATGTGCCATCAGGTAATAATTGCTGTCGAATAGGAAGTAAATTACGCTAACTCGACGTTGCACGATCGATAAAGCACAGATAGCGTAATTTAACTATGTACTTGACCTTTAGAGATCAGCAGTAAGAGAGGGGTGTAGAGCAGTGCGGGGAGTGGGCCGAATTCTTCTCTATCCGAGAACATTGGCCCGCGTGACAGTAGATTCTCACAATCAGACACAGACACGCTCTGCGTGGCAAATGTTTTAATAATTTTATTAATGCAGCCAATGGCCATGTACTTTTCTTTTCAGGACGGGTCAGGGAAGGGATATTGGAAGGAAATCGGCCGTGGACCTTTTGAAAGAAACCGTCCCGGCATTTGCCTGGTGGTGAAAATGGGAAACCACGAAAACCATTTTCAGGACGGCCGAGGTGAGAATCGAACCCACGCTCTCCCGATACCAGCGAGGCACGAGGTAGCGCTTTAGCGCTCTCGGCCACCGCGGCCGGTGTGCCAAATGTTTTACACTGCAGTAGTATACCGGGGGAGTGGGATAGGGAAGTGCTTCTGGTGAATGAATGAACAGGAGTTATTTCATTCCCTGCCCCGCAAAGCGAGGCAGGGCGGGCACCCAGCTCAACAGGGAGCTCTTGTGCCAAATAAGAGGAAAGGGTTAGAGAATAAGGTATATTGGAAGAAAATATGCTAGGCATATGGATAGGAGGGATGAAGGAGGATGCAATAGCGCAGAAGTCACCGCGACCCCAAGGCGGACCCCCCAGACGAGGCCCCCCACCACACTCGCCGGAGCATTACCCCACTAGCCCCGTTTATTCAAAATATACATAATACAGAAAATAAATATTGCCGTGGGTAAAATACAGAATTATATACAAGAAATTGGAAAGTAATGTCCAGAAAGAATGTCTATTGTTCGTATGGCTGGAAAAGATAAAGACACTGGAAAAAGCACAGGAAATGAATAAATTGATATGTATTAAAGTTCAAAAGAGTGTCTATTGTCCATGCTGAAAGAGAAACAAAAATAATTCAGAAGCACACGCATCACTTGAAGCACTGGGGTGAAGCGGCAACAAGGCCGTTAAATTTTTGGAGCACTGGGAGCACTGTGTGACGATGCGTGGAGCCATTCCGGAGAACGAAGTAGACTAAATAAGGTTTAGTGGGGCAAAAAATAAAATTTATGTAACTGCGACAGGGGCGATGTGAATAGGATAAAACTGAACGAAAAATAAACAATGAGAGGGCACTTGTGGTGCCGACAGTAACAAAGAGGCGGGGCTGACTATAGCCCCCCAAAAGAAAGTAGAACATGTGAAAAATGTGCACAGAACAGAATAAGGAGAGCGTGAGAGGGGGCTAGTCGATGAGTGGAGGGAAGAGATGACCGGTTTCAGGGGTGCGTGTGGAGTTGAGGATAGCAGTGGCATAGGGGGAGAGCTCTAGAGCTTCAAGGGGTTGGGTGGCGTGGGAGCGGCGTGCGCGAGTAAGGTAGGAGAATCGAAGGGAGTGAACATGGGCGAGTGCAGAAGGGAAAGTGAGCATACCAGTGAGGGTGGCGGAAGGGGTATCGAGTTTACAATGATAGGCGATTCTGATAGCGTGACGGTCGAGGGTGAGGAGACGAAAATAGAGGCGGGGGTGGGCGGTGAGCCAGGTAAGGGAGGCATAGGTGAAAACTGGGCGAATGAAGGTCTTGTAAACGTTAAGGGTCTGAGGGGGCGGTAGGCCCCAGGTCTTACCGGTGAGGAGACGGAGAATGCGGAAGCGGGAGAGGGAGCGCTTGTAGACTGAATCGAAGTGAAGGTTCCATTTGAGGTTATTTTGGAAGGTAATGCCGAGGTATTTAAGCTGATTAAGTTGAGGAATAAGAGAATCATTAAAGGTGAAAAGGAGGCGCTGGGAAGGGCGGCGACGGGTGCGGGAGCGTTTGATATGGATGTATTGGGACTTCTGGGGGTTGACTTGAATGTGCCAGTGATTGCACCAGGTTTGGAGTGTATGAAGGTAACGTTGTACATGGCGTTGGAGGGTGTGAGAACGAGGGAAGAGGGCGAGAATGGCAAGGTCGTCGGCGTATTGATACAAACGGAGCGGAGGAGAAGGGGTAGGGATATCATGGGTGTAGAGGACATAGAGAAGGGGAGAAAGGGGGCTGCCTTGAGGGACTCCGGCGTGGATAGGGAAAGTGAAGGAAGAAGTACCATGGATGAGGATTTGGGCCGTGCGATGATACAAGAAGTTTGCAATGAGGCGGACGTACGTGATGGGTAAGGGGAGGTGGAGGAGCTTGAAGAGGAGGCCAGGGAACCAGACTTTATCGAAAGCTTTTTCAATATCGAAACAGAGGAGAAGGGCATGTTTGTTATTGGGGGAGGCTAGGAAGGCTTCAACGGAGGCAGTGATGTGAAAGAGGTGATCGTGGGTGGAGAAGTTAGGGCGGAAGCCAGCTTGATGAGCGGGGATGAGATGAAGAGAGTGAAGATAGGGATAGAGGCGTTTGGTTATAATAAGTTCAAAAAGTTTGGAAAGAACAGGGAGAAGGGAGATTGGACGGTAGGAATTAATGTCCGAGGGAAGTTTAGAAGGTTTTAGAAAAAGAAGGATGTTGGCATTTCCCCAGTGGTGGGGAAAATGTCCGGTGTAGAGGATAGTGTTGTAGATCTGAGCAAGGTACAGGAAGAGGATGTCGGGGGCCTCGCGAAGGTGACGGTAAGTAATGCCGTCACCCCCGGGGGCCGTAGTGCGGCGATGCTTAAGGAGATTGCGGATTTCAAGGGGGGTGATAGGGGAATTGAGAGGGTGTTGGTAATCAGTGGAGGGAAGGTGGGCAAAGGAAGGCGTGAGACGAGGGGAAGTTGGGTCGGTATAGGCATGAATGGTAGGTTCGTCGGGGTGGGAGAGGTGAGGGGCGATAGTGGGGAAGAAAACGTGGGAGTAATGCTGAGCAAACATATCGGCTTTTGCTTGATTAGAAACTACAGGTGAACCATTACGGAGGATAGGGTACGTGGGATGGGATTTACGACGTTGGGAAAGGCGGGAGAAAGTTTTCCAGAAAATGGTAGGGTCAGGGCTGTGGGAAAGGTCGGAACAGGCGTCATTCCATTGCTTGCGGCGGATGGCTTTGATAAAAGAGCGAGCGTGACGAAGGGTTTTACGGTGTTCGGTTAGGGTGGCAGGATCGCGGGTTCGACAGTAGGAGCGGTAGAGATCATGAGCAGTACGAAGGAGACGGAGGGCGCGGGGGGGGATAGGAGGTTTCGAAGGGTGATAGGAGTGGCGGGGAACATGGCGGAGATCGGCGGTAATTAAGGCCTGTTCAACACGATGAATGAGTTGTGAGAGGGCAGGGTGAGAGGCAGGGGGTGTAGGAGGAAGGGGGGTGAGGGAGGAAGTTAAGGTGGTACGGTAGGCGTTCCAATCGGTTTTAGAGTATTGACGGGTGGGAGGAGGTCGTGGAGGAGGTTGGAAAGGGGCGGGGAGGTAGTTAAACAGGGAAATGAGGGTTGGAAGGTGGTTACTACCGATAGTGGGGAGGACAGTAACATTAGCAATATTGGCGAGATTGGGAGTAAGCATAAGAAAATCGGGGGTGGAGTTGGAATAGGGAAGCGTGGGGGAGGGAAAAGGGACGGACATGCCACGGCTGATGGACAAGAAGTCCTGGAAAAGACGGGCTTGGACAGGGGTGTAGGAGGTAACATTGATATCGGCGGCAAAGAAATAAGTAGGAAAATTGGCTTCGAGGAAGCGGAAGAATGCGATGGGGGGAGGGGAGCGGGGGTACCAGATACATAGTGACAAGGGTGAGAGTTTGGTTAGGAAAGATAAGGTCAAGAATGAGGTATTCATTAAAGCCGTCAGGGAAATTGAAAAAGTGCTGGCGAGTGGGAATTGAGTTGCGAACAGCAACTGCAACCCCACCCGACCGCTGAAATTGACGATCGGCACGAATGAGTTGGTAGCCGTCAAAGGGGGGAATTGCTTGGGAAGGTTTGAGGAAGGTTTCATTGAAAATCATGATGTCCGGGGCATGTTGGGAGAGGGAGATGTCCAACAATGGTCGGTTGGAGAAGAGGGAGCGGATGTTGACAAAATAAAGGGTGAGATTAGGCATTTATCAATAGGCAGGGACGGTACTCAGCGGGAAAAATGCAAAATGCATCTTATTCCCGCTATACGACATGTCGACATGCGTATTCAGAGTGAGACGGGCGGCGAGTTGGACTTGGGAAACAATGAGTGGACGGGCGAAGGGAAGGACGTTTTGGAGGACCATCGTCACGAATCGGACGACGTTCTCCGTGGTAGGGGGAGGGGTAGGGGATGCGGAAGGGGGGGTGGGAAGATCCTGGGATATGACGGGGACAACCTGTTCAGGCTTAGCAGGGTCGGGAAGAGGCCGGCCCCGGCATCGGTATGCGAAGGCGGGGTGGGCCTCACCGCAGGTTGCGCACTTCGGGTGCTCCCGATTTACGCAACGAGCGGTAGGGTGTTCTTGAGCACAAATTCCACATACCTGATCGTTCGGGCAGATGGCTCCAGGGGGGTGGTCAAATTTCTGGCACCGGTCGCAGCGCGTACGTTGAGGGGCGGGAGTCCGGGAGGGCTCCACGCGATGACGCTTACAATAGATGGATGCACCGTTGCGCAGAAGGGCGTCGATGGAAGTGACGTTCTTGCACAGCACCCGCACCAGGGTGGTGGGGCCATGGGCGTTGTTGATCCGTACCACCTTGAAGACATCCAAGCCGGCGAGTTGGAGCTGAGCGGCAACCTCGTCGGCGGAGTATGAACGTTCGACCCCATAGATAACCGCTGACATGATGGGCGTAGTGCGGTGAGATGGGGGAGGCTGATGTGAAGGCTGTGCCATAGTGACATTATAAGCCCGACAGGAGGGGGAGAGGTTGGCTGTGCCGATGGAGTTTACTATGATGCTGAACAGCGGCTCAGTGGATTTGAGGTTGTGTCCCTCCTTGGTCCGCTGTATTTCGAGGTTGTAGGCAGCAAGGTTGGGAATAAATTTGGATAGGACTTGGTGGAGATGGCGGGGGTGGTTGTGCTCAGGCATGAGTTTGACAAGACGGACGACATAGTAGGTGGGAGACGGGAGGAGGGAGGGGGCGGTGACACTACGCGTGCGGACAGCAGAGGGTAAGGCGGGGTTCCGTGCTGCGTCGGCGTAGCTGCGGAGAAGTGGGCCGGGTACAATATTGGCCGGCATGTAGACGTCGGAAGATTGAGATTGGTTTTGTTGCGGCGATCGAGGTGGGAAGTGAAATGGGGCAGCGATACGAGATGGTGAGAGGCGGCGGAGCGGAGAGTCAATCTCCAAAAGGCTCTTAATACCCAGCTCTTCAGGGACCTCATCCGTGGGCGTACAAGTAGTGCTAGTGGAAGCAGAACTCTGCCCTGGATAACAGGGCTTCTTAGCACGCTCGATGGGAGGAGGCGAGCGTTCCTTGCGGGCCATTTTAATTGGCAGAGTTTCCATTTCACTTTCACTCACCTCTGGTTGGTCGTGGTCAGATTCCGAGTCCATCAGCAGCGACGGCATGGACGGAGCTTGAGAAGAAGAAGCTTGAGCAGAAGGCGGCATTTTAGCCGCATTAGACGGTGTTTTCACCATGACGCACACGAACACAAGCACTGGTATAGATATACTCGCTAGCACGGGCACACGCAGAAACTGGTGAGAACCGGTCGTAGCACTGAGAATTTGTAAAAGTTTTGTAATTATATGTAGACACACGGTCAGCGTAACAGCTTCTTTGATACTGAACAGAGAGTGTGCTTCTGGTAGTTGTACTTACTTAAATTGGAATCTACAGCAAGAAATCAATGCGAGCACATCCGTTGTCGAGTGGAATTAAACATAAAGTACTTTAATTCTGAAGATAGACGATCATCTCTACTCCTGGCCGGAAATAGTGTTTAAGTAGCGTTTGCCGAGCGGATGGAATCACTTCACAATTCGGGTGAGGTGGATGAGGATAACTTACGACTTCTTGTATGCTTGACTAGCTCTTTGTACCTGTCATAGACGGAGTGGCGCTGCTACGGTAACAAAAAAATAATAGCGTTCCGGAGACTGGTGACAGGGGTTAGCTTTAGTTATGGCGAGATAGTCGAACTTTGTTTGGCCAACACTCGAGCAATTTCGCAATTTTCACCCAGTTCCTTGCTCTGCTTATAATTAAGTACTGAAAGAAAGACGTCTTGGGGTGACTACAATTAACATTTAACATCTCATAATAGATATAAACTAACTGCCAGCACGCAAATTCTAAAAAACAAATAAGCTTTTTAGAAATATTTTGTTGGCTTTTTGCCTTTTTCTAGCCATGCAGCCAGCTATTACCCTTTCACGAATTGATTGCCGGCGGTCGAGATGGGAACTATTCCTTGTTTACTTGTGTCACACGTCAGCCTGCTTCGTTGACAGGTACAGTTGCGCGAGTATGATATGACTCACCTCTTGTAGCCTCAGTTATCGTTCGACTGTCCGCGGTGACATGAGATCCTGTGACGCGCAATGCTGCTTGTGTGATGGGCAGAATGAACTATTGTCATCGCTGTGTTCCCCGCTTCGTCCCAGCTGCTACAATCAACAACAAACACTGGCGCACCACGCTAAGCGGCAATCAAATCTTAAATGGGTTATACAATGTAATTAATTTTTACTTGTATTACTGTATGTGTCTTGGTATGATGAAGAAAGATGATGGTAATGTGCACCTTATCTCATAGAAATTGATTGGGCTTACAATAGACATACTGTAATGTTTCAGCTCCACGTTGTGGCGCTATTTTGCAATGTTCCTTACTCGTTGTGAACCAGATATCCCCGCGTAGTGAGAGCATTTGTAATGGTTCTTGAGTCGAATTAACAAGATATTAATGAACTGGACACCACCTACTGTATAATTATTGCATGAAATAAATTATTTTCCATAAAAAGCAATTGCACAAAGGAAAAATAATGAGTTGTATTAGGGAGCTCTCTTAATATTGTCTTGATTCTTAAGTTTTGTTTGTTTTTATTTTTCTTTGAACATTGACCTCTATATCAATAAAAATGTTCAGATACTTCAACATTTGAAAAAAAAAAAAAAACCTAAATTGTGAACTCTTTTCTTTTCTTTGCACTGTGTAGAAATAACATCATGTTTTCAGTTACAGTTAACCACATAGATATAACCGAAATTAACTATAATTTAATATTATACTGAATAGAATAAAATCAATTATAAATTTTAGGTAGGAATACTTTGGTGTAATGTAGGTTGATATTGATCACTGTTTGTTTTATTAATATGAACCATTAAATTGGGGTATCGGTTTGTTATTAATTTTTAGTCAAGCAATATTTATAGCAGAATTGGGAGCTTATTTTGAATATGATTTAAAAAGATTATTGCTCATTCAACGCTAACTGTAAGAGTCTACCAGTTTTTCAATTAAATTTTCGTAACTAAAAGTGGCGGGTTGCATTAGAATGGGGGAGAAGGCGATATGTCACTTCCGAGAGGTGTGCAGTTAAAATGGCAATCCTTATTTGGTAAAAAGGTAATATCAACATGAAACACATGAATGTTGTGGCATGAGATTATTTTTCTAGGTAAAACCTTTGATATAGCAGTGAAAATGCATACTTTATGCAAATTATAAGCCTTTCCCACCAAAAAGTGCCACTTCCTTGGGCCCTGAGACCATCTCGGCCAGGGGCCCACCCCATTGTCAGTGAGGGGCTGCTGAATATTGGTGTTATTCCGGTGGCAGCTCCAGTGTGTACAATTGTTCTTAAACTATCTTGATCAAGGATAAAGAAAAGGGGCCACCAGACTAGAAATATATAATTTGCGTGTAGTGAGTGCAACAAAACAAAAAGAGATAACGAGGACCGAAAGTGGCAGTCGCACAGATTTGAACCCCTGAACTCTAACGGCCTCCATGTCTTGTAATGTTTTGTGATAAAGTCGCACGCCATGTATGCAGACCTCGATGTTGGAATAGATTCTGGAAGTCAGTCAAGGTGTAGGCTATTTGAGTATGCCTTAGTAATGGACTACCAGCAGCCAATTAAGCGCACAACCCTTGTGGCAGGAATACATTTTCCGGTGTACTGTAGCACGGCGTCTATTTCTTTAATAATGCATGATAATTCACCAAGTTGTAGAGTTCGTGCCGTAACGGATCAAGATAGATTCGTTTATCAATATAATATTCATGTGATGCGGTGGAGTGTCACGCCATTGCTGCATGATATCCATTACTCCGCTCCAAAGTCAACATAAGCCGTAAAGCAGTAACCATGAAGTACCACAACACGACAGGGCTCTCACCGTAGAGGTAAGCATTATCTTTCTGAGGGTAACAGTAGGTAAAGCCCTGCGCGGATGCGGATATAGTTTGCATGGTTGTGAGGATAGCGGTTAAACTGCGGATAATGTTTGGAGTTAATTTGCGGATTGTTTATCCGCGCAGGGCTGTAACAGTAGGCTCCTCAACTGGGCTTGTTGCATGAGTGGGATACCTGCTTTCTCCTCCTCCTCCTCCTCCTACTACTACTGTACTACTACCAATAACAATATTAGGGAGGAGAATCATATGGCCTCAGCTACCGTGGTGTGAGGCTTCTTTTAGTTGAAACCAACCAGACGTTGTGTTAAGCACTGGCATCTGGCAGAGAAATCAAAACTCTTCGGGGTGAGAGGGACGTGAGAGCGCAGTCTTCAAGCTGCCTGCCTTTCACCCAGATGAATAGGGTTTGATTCCAGGTTAATGCATGTGAGATTTCTCGAGTTGAAATGATCTCGCAAAATTAACGGTTACGTAAATCTACAAGTTTCCTAATAAGTGGCCAGTAGGTGAGATGTAGTTAATTTAGGCCTCTTATCACCAGCTGTGATACGAGAGGTCTTGTACGACTCGTTGTGCAGGGGGCCTCCCCAACCTTCAAGGATCCGACTGCCTCAACCGGATATCGAACTCATCTTGGAATCAGGAGGTGATCCACTAAGTAGGCTTGATTTCTATTAGTAACATTCCATAGATTAGAGATCTTCCTGCGTGACAGTGCTTTACAGACACGTGTCTCAGTGAGCACTTTCAACTTTGGTCCATCTGAAAAAATAAAATTGCAGTCTCGTCAGCACTTTACGTGGAATAAAAATATAACAGCTCATATTCGTTTAATATCACTACATTGCCGAAATGATAGTCTGTCCCATTCTGTTTGTCTGCCTGGAACTGTGTTTGGTCACGCATCAACTTAAAACGGACAAATGTTATTTCATGGAACTTGATATTTAATTTGAATTGCATTGAAGTCCATGCCACGCATTATTTAATTGATATTTTAGAGGGACCAAAACATGAATTTGCTATTAGTTTAGTTAACATTAACCTCTTCATCCGGTAATAATTGGTGTGAGTAAAGCTACTGCATAACTTGTTAATGACGTGTGCAATTGTTGGACCATCCTAGAGTTCTCAAGCCATATGTTGAAATATCAAACTACGAAGGCTGTTTTTTTTCAACCTCCGATGGGCTATATAAAAATAACAGATTTACATACCAAACTGATTTTATTACTAAATGTTTGCTTGTTTTGTACTTATGTTTCAACATAATCGTCAGAACGATTGAAACATTTGTCATATCGTTACACCAGCTTTCCAATGCCCTCTGCAAAGAATTCTGCCGCCACTGAGGTGGGTCCGTCTGGACAGTCTCCTGAAGTTTTTCCTTTTTGGAGAGACGTTGCCGCCCAACCCTACCTTCAATTCTCGGAAAAGGTTGAAATCATTTAGTGCTGGCATGGACTAAACGGCGGATGGTCGAAAACTTCCCACTTGAATTCTTTGAGAAAGTCGATCGTAACGTTGGCACAGTGCGGTCGTGAATGATTTTCACCTTTTTCGAGAATTGAAGGTATGGTTGGGCGGCAACGTCTCTCCAAAAAGGAAAAACTTCAGGAGACTGTCCAGACGTACCCACCCCAGTGGCGGCAGAAATCTTTGCAGAGGGCATTGGAAAGCTGGTGTAACGATACGGCAAATGTTTCAATCGTTTTGACGATTATGTTGAAACATAAGTACAAAACAAGCAAATATTTAGTGATAAAATCAGTTTGGTATGTCAATCTGTTATTTTTATATAGCCCTGCGGAGGTTGAAAAATAACAGCCCTCGTATAAGCCATATGCCATATACAGACTAATATATTTTAATTATTTTTTCTGAGCATTTGTCCAATGACACTGTAGCACTCCCAGTTAACAAGCTAGTGTTGTGTATTTATTTCCAACCATTATTGCTCGGGGAAGTTAATGTTTGAGATATTACCTATGAAAAGTAATTTTCGTTATCTCGGCCCAGTTTCTTTTCTTTCCTTTTTTAAACAGCCCATTCCTGACATAACCAATTCCAAATATACTCCACGAGGGTGGTGGTTTGCTCAGGTCAGTAAGTGGTAACGATGGACTCCCCCCTCTTCCTCTATGGCCATTGGTGGTAAATGATGCAGTATCATAGCTACAAAAAAATGTTTACACCACATTTTTTGGCTGACGGCATACAGAGCTCACCCATTGAAGCGAGTTTGGTACCAGCAGCTGACAGGAGATGCTGAGAGCACGTGCTTCTCTGCGCTCTGGTAGTCAGGAGTCCCACCGGCTGGTTGGATTTGTTATCATTTCCATCATTTCGCCCACTATAAAAAAAACTAAAAATGAAATAGTCACTATATCCAGCAAATGATATGAGTGTACGGTAATTCAGTTGACGTGCGTAATAGAATCCTCAAAATGAACCTCTTATTTCACAAGTTAGGCAGGAGTTTGACAGGCGGAGCAATCAGCCGCTGAGATAAGCGAACAGCTGCCACTAATGCATCTCGTGTAGCTCAATGCATCACCAAGTGCTTCGTCACTGAATAATGATTTTGCAAGTGATACGAGACATATTGTAGGCAGCTTCATAAATCACAGGCCTGTCCTTTTCCCTATATTTATCTATTGCACATAAATATGAATCGAGCCAAGATTGAATATCCTTCCTTTCTATTAAAACCTCCGGAGTTTGGCCGTGAATAGTTTTGCCACGAAGTCTTATTTGAATAGGTGGCATTTCGCTCATCCCACACGCACACAAGGAACTGAAAGTTATACAGGGCCTTTCAATAAGGTTCCGGCCGCGCGGCGCGGCGCGAGGATTACATGGCAACTCACTGAGATTGGGGTCGAAAAAGCACCCGTACGAATCGCATGTAAATAACAAGCACACATAATAACACATAATCAAAGTAAAATCATTGTCACAGAAGATGTTGGAAAACGTCATCCACCTGCATCTACACATTTCTGACATTTTCTAAGGTGTGGTCCGTGGGAGAAAAGGGTCCACCAGCACGTATATAAAAGTGGCCAATAAATGGGGATTTCGAAAACTATGTGCGTTGAACGAGAATCGTCCGAATGTATTCGCGGCGATGACTATCAGATTTAGAATTGAAATATCTTTAACGTAAGTGTTATTGAGGAAGGGTTACAACTGAAAATTGTATTGGGGGGGGGGGGGGGGGTCCGCAGATGATTCAGTTTCAGGCTGAGTGGTCCGCAGAATTCTACGGGTCCAGAACCACTGATCTACAGAGACATGACCTCAATTTCCCTCGTGATATTTAGTTTGAGTTCATCTAGTGTGTTGTTGCATAAACCTTATGTTTCAATTGTCCCCATAAATAAAAATTGTAGCAATAGGCTTTAACACTCAGCAATACTCTATATATATAAAAATCAATGTAACGTGATAGTTTGTGGGTATGTATGTCTCCTATGCGTTCATATACCATTCGTCCGATTGCGATGAAACTTGGGTGAGATGTTGAGTACACTCCAAGGAAGGTTTCTGACTTAGTAAATCCATTTTACAATTGGTAGCGCACGCGTAGATTCAACAAATGAGCGACGATGCGCGAAGCATTTCAACAATGTCCCGTATGTGTTCATATACCATTCGTCCGATAGCGATGAAACTTGGGTGAGATGTTGTGTACACTTACGTGAAGGTTTCAAAATTAGTGAATACATTTCACAGTAGATAGCGCACAAGTAGATTCAACAAATGATCGACGACACGCAATGCGTTTCAACAAAGTCCCGTATGCATTCATATACCATTCGTCCGATAGCTATGAAACTTGCGTAAAATGTTGTGTACACTGCAGGGAAATTTTCTGGCTTAGTACATCCACTTTAAAAAAGGCAGCGTACGAGTAGATTCAACAAATGTGCTACGACGCGCGAAGCATTTCAACAAAGTCACGTTTGCGTTCATATACCATTCGTCCGATAGCGATGAAACTAGGCTGAGATTTTGTGTGCACTCCAGGGAAGGTTTCTAGCTTAGTAAATCCCTTTAAAAATAGGTAGAGCACGAGTAGAATCAACAAATGAGCAACGGCGCGCGAAGCGTTTCAACAAAGTCCCATATAATTTCATATACCATTCATCCGATAGCGATGAAACTTGGGTGAGATGTTGTGTACACTCCAGGGAAGGTTTCTGGCTTAGTACATACATTTTACAATAGGTATCGCACCAGTAGATTCAACAAATGAGCGATGACACGCGAAGCGTTTCAACAAAGTCCCGTATAAAGTCATATACCAGTCGTCTGATAGTGATAAATGTTTGGTGAATTGTTGTGTACACTCCAGGAAAGGTTTCTGGTTAAGTAAATCAATTTTACAATACGAAGCGCACGTTTATATTCAACAAATGAGTGACTACGCGCGAAGCGTTTCGACAACGTCCCGTATACGTTCACATACCATTCATCCGATTGCGATGAAACTTGGGTGAGATGTTGTGTACACTCCAGGGAAGGTTTCTGGCTGAGTAATCCATATTACAATATGTAGCGCAAGAGTAGAATCAACAAATGAGCGACGACACGCGAAGCGTTTCAACCAAGTCCCGTATGCATTCATGTACCATTCGTCCGTAGCTATGAAACTTGGGTGAGATGTTGTGTACACTTCATGGAAAATTTCTGGCTTAGTAAATCCACTATACAATATGCAGCGCACAAGTTGATTCAACAAATGAGGGACGACGCGCGAAGCGTTTCAACAAAGTCCCGTATAAGGTCATATACCATTCTGCCGTTATCGGTGAAACTTGGGTGAAATATGGTGGACACTCCAAGGATGGTTTCTGGCTTAGTAAATACATTTCACAGTAGGTAGCACACGAGTAGATTCGACAAATGAACGACGACATGCGGAGCGTTTCAATACAGTCCCCTATGTCTTCATATCCCATTAGTCCGATAGCGATGAAACTTGGGTGAGATGTTGTGGACACTTACGTGACGGTTTCTAACTTAGTAAATACATTTTACAGTAGGTAGCGCACGAGTAGATTCAACAAATGAGTGACGGAGCGCGAATCGTTTAAACAAAATCAGGTATGCGTTCATATACTATTCATCCGATTGCGATGAAACATTGATCAGTTATTGTGAACCCGCCAGGGAAGGGGACTTAGTAAATCCATTTCACAATAAGTAGCGCAAGAGTAGATGCAACAAATGGGTGACGACGCGCGAAGCGTTTCAACAAAATCCCCTATTGCGTTCATATAACATTATTCGATTGCGATGAAACCTTGATGAGTTATTGTGTACACGCCAGGGAAGGGCTTCGACTTAGTAATACATTTCTCAATAGGTAGCGCACGAGTAGATTCAACAAATGAGTGACAGCGCACGAATCGTTTAAACAAAACCCCGTATACGTGCATATACAATTCATCCGATTGCGATGAATCATTGATGAGTTATTGTGTACACGCCAGGGAAGGGTTTCGACTTAGTAAATCCATTTCACAACAGGTAGCGTACGAGTAGATTCAACAAATGAGTGACAGCGATGAAACTTTTGAAAGTTGTTGTGCACGCTTCCACGAATGGTTCTAAATTAGAAAATCCATTTTACGATAGCTTAGAGGCAGTTAACATGTTGTGTATCCAAAAGCACTTCAAGAAACAGAATTTCAACGCCAACACTTTCTTTGATTGGCATTGCAACGCATGCCGGGTACAGCTTGTACGTTATAAAATGTTGAAACTCAAAAACAATTAAACAATAACCACGTACACACGTTATAAACTTATAACACTTACAGTATAACTTAAAATAGGCTATAAACGAAATAGCGAAGTCAACTTCACTCGTCAAATCCTGCGTCTGCGTCGCAACTGTCTCAACTCTGTGTTGCAATGTGCTCATCTTACCTTTGGCTCAACCTTCTACCTGCAGTGCTGCGTCAGCAGTGCGACCGGCCCCACATTGAGTGAAGCACCCTGTATTATTTCATTTATTCGTCACCGGCAGAGCACACACAGCCTAGCATTCAGCGTGACTGAACTCACGCATCAATTGCACATGCCTGAGGCTCGCCAACTGTCCTCTGTACGACTGCGCAACCAGGAAAAAAAGGAAGCTTGTAGTTTAACGTGACCGTTAATCTCGAGATCATGAGCCACGGGACCTCCTTTTTACGTGGAATCCGAACCACAGGACATGGCATTTCACTTCGAAAATCTCACATGCAATCACCGGGAATCGAACCCGGACTGCCTTGGTGAGAGGCATACAGCTAGATCGCTGGCGCAACCAGGCCTGACCAGCAAAAAAAAAAACGAGGCGTATACTATACAAGATCATTTTTATCGATCTAGCAACATAGCAGTGAAATGTTAAAATGCATGCATAGCCAGGTGACTCATTGCCGAGAGATATATTGCTGCGCTGCTATGTTGCCAGACCGATAGAAATAAACCTGTATAATGGAACTATAGAGGTTAAATAAATGAACCCTTTAAGCCATAAGCTTAATTATTATTAAAATCGGTTATCCTCCAAGACTCTGCGAGGGATAATTCCTCTACCGCCACAAGGACAGTGTCTTGGAGCTGGACACACTTTGTCAGCAGTTACAACTGGAGATAGTGACAGGCCGATCGCCCAGGCGACCGCAGACTTGGGTCTAATTAAGGAAGGATCAGGGAAAGTATTTTGGAAGGAAGTCGGCCTGTTGAAAGTGCACATGTTGAAAGGGACCCTCCCGGCATTTGCCTGGGGGTGAAAATGGGAAACCACGCAAAACCATATTCAGAACGGCCGAGGTGGGATTCGAACTCACGCTCTCCCGGTACCCACAAGGCACGAGGTAGTGCGTTAGTGATTTCGGCCACAGTGGCCGGTAAGATTAAATATCAAACTACAGTGAGTGCCTTCTCTCAAGAACGGAACCTCACAGGCACCGTGTGACAGCAGAGGCACTGTGCATGGCCACCTGTCGAGCAAGGCACTGGCACTAGTAGCAGCGTAGCGCCCAACTAGATCAACAAATTTACACTTTTACACGTAAATAACCATCGTTACTTACGTGAATTTCAGAGTAGTCGAACCTTTTGTTTAAAAGTAAAAATCACACGACGCAGAAATTTACGAACACATTTACTTATTTATTTATATATTTGCGCACAACAGGATTTTCATCCCAATTACAGTGGCATAAAGATTACACAGTATGTTATCTTATAACTTATACTAACTTAAACTAAACAGCAAGGCTTCATAACTTAACATAACGAAAATGGTTGTTTGGGTAGATTATGTATAACAAAATGGGTCTTGGTCACATTGTGGTCGTTGCGTTTCATATCTGGACGTCATTTGTATCGCATGATAACGTTACTGGTCCTTATAACGTTATTCTGATATTGGTTATCGTAGAAACGAAATAGTATTGTCCGACAGTAATAACGTTATTTGAATAAGTCTCTCGAAAAATATCCCCTAATACAATTATTCGGACTAATAACGTTATTCGGATATCGGTTATCATAGAAACGAAATAGTAGTGCCCGCCTGAAATAACGCTATTGGAATACATATCTCGAAAAAATATCCTAATATTGTTATTCGGATATGGGTTATCTCAGGAACGAAATGGTAGTGCTCGCCTGAAATAACGTTATCGGAATACATATCTCGAAAAATATTCCCCCAACACCGATATTAGGACTAATAACGTTATTCGGATATCGGTGATCTCAGGAACGAAATGGTAGTGCTCACTAGAAATAACGTTATTTGAATAGATCTCTCCAAAAATATTCTCCCAATACCGTTATTCGGACCAATAACGTTATTCGGATATCGGTTATCGTAGGATCGAAATGTTAATGCTCACTAGAAATAACGTAATTTGAATATATCTCCCGTAAAATATTCACCCAATACCGTTATTAGGACTAATAACGTTATTCGGATATCGGTTATCGCAGGAACGAAATGGTAGTGTTCACTAGATATAACGTTATTTGAATACATCTCTCGAAAAATAGACCCACAATACCGTTTTTCGGTTTAATAACGTTATTCGGGTATCGTTTATCATAGAAACGAAGTAGTAGTGGCACCAAAAATAATGTTATTTGAATACATCTCTCGAAAAATATCTCCTAATACCGTTATTCGGACAAATAACGTTCTTCGGATATCGGTTATCTCAGGAACGAAATGGTAGTGCCCACTAGAAATAACGTTATTTGAATACATCTCTCAAAAATGATTCCCCCAATACCATTATTTGGACTAATAACGTTATTCGGATATCGGTTACCGCAGGAACGGAATGTAGTGTTGCCAGAAATAATGTTAGTTGAATAAGTCTCTCGAAAAAGTATCCCTTAATACCGTCACTTGGACTAATATTCGGATATTGGTTATGGTAGGAACAAGAAAGCAGTGCCCGCCAGAAAGGACGTTAATTAAAATCTTCGCTCCTATGAAAGATCACCTTAATCGTTTAATGCGTACTAATAACGTTATTCAGATATCAGTTTATATCAGTGGCTTAAAGGCCATATAAATCACTGAAGCCCACAGTTCTGACATTCTGTGGAACATCACTGAAAATCACAGTGAATATCCACTGACCTTTCCAGCAGTGAAAATCCACTGGAGTTTTCAGTGAAAGTTTACTCGCCTTTTCCGGGCTTATTTATCCAATTTTCCAGTAAACTAACGATAATAGTTATAAATAACCATGTTTAATGAGATGTACAAGCCTTAATAATCAATTTGGTTAAATATAAGACTGGAAAAAAAAGTATAGCAGGATTTGAACTTTGACCTGTGGGTAGATTCATGGAATCGAAGTTGAAAGCAGACCATATTGTGTCCATTGAGCTAATGTTGATAACTTGGTGAAGGATATGGCAATAAGCACACATGAAGTTCAGTGCAGCATATAATATCACTGATACTCTCACGGAATGTTTCACTTTAGGATCAGCGACTAACGTACTGATGTCTCAGTGACCGACCCAAGACCACTGAACTCCAGTGTATTTACACAGAAAGTCAGTTAAAAAGCATTTCGCTGAAGATTTCAGAAAATATTTTCCCTGAAACATTTTAAGAGAGCAAGCGCAGTGAAACTTAACAAAAGGTTGTAAAATACCGTGTGTGCTCAACCATGACGAATAGAAATAAACAGTGTCATCACTCCGCTCCTTAAGCATTGTAGTTCATGGTCCAGCCAGTGTGTGGCACGAAAGTCGCGCCGAACCATAAGCACGTGTGCCAAGTAGCCCACGAGGTGCGCGAGAAGTCATATTATGCGAGGGAATTTTGCTTTGTAATAGTTTACGAATGTCTGTCCAGTGCTTTGTGAGTGCAAACAACTAAATTTTCTACTGTTTCGGGAAAATGTATTGTTTCGTTCCTGGATGTAAACCGGGTTACGGAAGAAAATCTGATGGTAGATATGTTTTCACACCACCAAAAGAAACAAATCTGATTGCGAAATGGGCGAGAGTTATTCCGCGGAAAGGTAAGCAATTGTCGATCAAAAGTAGAATCTGTGACGTGCGTTTTTCGGAATATTTAATTATTATAAAGGCGGACTGTTTCGTAGTGAACTGTGAGAACGTGGAATTTCCTCGCGTGAAGTGGAAATTAAAACCAGGAATAGTACCTCACATTTTTTCAAAATTTACCGAAATATATATCCACTGTGTTAAAATCACGAATGCGCCCAGTAGGGTAAGGAATGAAGGCAGCCTTCCATGGTTACGTGTTCTACTTCGTGCCATCCTTACTTAAAAAGAAAAATTATATAATCCGTCTTAATAGTAATAGGCCTAAAATAATAATAGTTGTTGATTCTTTAGGGAATTTGCGACATTGTGGTCACGTAGCCCCGTGTGCTTGGGTATGTGTGGAATTTGTCTGATAACCTGTGTCGTTGTGATGTCTGTAGTAGTGTGTGTATTCGGAATTGAGGTAGGATTTGGGTAGGAAGCGGCCGTGGCCTTCAGTTAGGTACCATCCCGGTATTTGCCTGGAGTAGAAGTGGGAAACCACGGAAAACCACTTCCAGGATAGCCGAGGTAGGAATCAAACGCGCCTCTTACCAGTTTTGCCTCACGAGGCTGAGTGAACACCGTTTCAGCTCTCAGACCAGAATAACATTTCTTTGCAGAGCTTGGAATCGACCCGGGCCTCCGCGGTGATAGCCAAGAATGAGACGGACATATAATAATAATAATGGCCAACCTGCCAATAAAATAAACGGCCATCCAATTCTTCGCTTGCGTTACCGTCCTCCTGATCAAAATCATGGTCAGTATCCGAGTCTTCGGATCTCGTTTCAACTTTGTCTTCAGTATCAGTCGCAAATTCCTTTGAAATTACTGATTCATGAACTAGAGATTCGTTATCTTTCAGCAGAAGGCGACACACTCGTGTAGAGTTACTTTTAGGCTCGTCATTTTACAACTCCAGGAAAATGCTTACTAAGGTATGGTGTATGATGTCCCGAGACGATAAGATTATAACTTGAACTGTTGGCTTGATATTGCAACTAAAACGAACCACGGAACTATCAGACCAATGCGCGACTAACGGAAGGTTTTAAAAGATAGTTCTACATGGGGACTGAGAATATTAATAAAAACTTCTTCGCGGTAACTTATTATTCATAAGTCTAAACAAACAATTTTTTGTAATCGGCGTAACCGCAACCTTCGTAAAGAGGTTTACGAAGCCCAGCGCGTATCCCATATTTGAACAGCTGACTGCGTCTGACTGTGTAGCGTTGGGGGTCTGCGCCGCTAGCGCTAGCCAACAGCGGGGCGCGCTTGAACTCGGTCAGTGATAACACTATGTATTCTATTCGTCATGGCTCAACTATCATCTCGTGCCAAACGTTCACGTGCTTCGGTGCCCCAATAAACAAATAGACGTCTATAGACGCGTCAAAATGCCACTGAGCTCTAATAGGCATCTAAACGTCTGTCTCTAGATGTCAATAGAATAGCATTCAATTACATTGATGGCCGACTTTGATCAGTTTTCATTTGAAATGCTGCAGTCATTGCTTACAACAGTCGTACCTGATACAGTCTAAAATTCGTATAGATATCGTCGAAATATCGTCTTCTATAGACGTACTCGACGCGTCTGCAAGTTCAGAGAAAACTCCCTATAAAATTATGCGTATTTCTCAAAGATGTATGCGTATGTCTTAGGGGTTCAAACAGGTACCAGTAACCGGTACTAGTCCAAAATTTGTCGGAATGTCGTCTTTCCTAAATATTCGACGCGTCCATGAAATCATATAAAAAGGGTATAATCAAACCATAACTGGCTCGGTTTATCAGTTTTCCAGTCGGATATTTTCCGCCTCCCCAATGTAGGCTACTTGTCGTCTACAGTTAGGTAACCAGCATTGTACACTTGTGAGGTATGCAATTTCGCTGCTCTAGATGGGTAGCGAGATGGTTAGGTATAACGTGTACTACTCGACATTTGATCAGTATTTTGAAGTATAACTTACTGTAGTATCTCAGTTTTCAGCTTCTCGCGCGAAAATCGTGTAGGATATGACGAACGTCACTAATATCAAATCCTGCTCAAAACTATCTACTCTATCCATTTTACCGTGGTGAACCATCCCGTAGCTTGTTCGTTTTTTCTTGTTTGTTTTGGTTTTACGGTAGAATTCCAGACGTACCGGTAGATAGCTCGATTTCTCTCCCCTAAACGCGGTGACGTTATTGGAGCTGTCTATAAACCATGGTGGACAGCTTGGGGGAGGGGGCATCAAATGCCCGCTGTTGTCCACGAGGGGGGAGGTGCTATCGTTACTCGTCACAGGTAACGAACATGCCAAATCTGCTGCTGGCAGATGTGAGAAGCGAACTCGGGACCTCATGGTTCGTAGATTTGCGCACTAGCATCCACGCTACGAGGCGAACACGAATCGTGAAGCACGCATTGTCAGTTCACGGTCACCTTCCATGCCAGACCGGGTAGCGGGCAAATAGACACTTCCATAACGTTATTGCCGAGAATCTTTTCTGAAATAACGGAATCAATTTCTCCGCTTAGAATAACGTTATTGATAGCGTATAGCTGGTAAAAATCGTGCGTATACCGTTACTAGACTTATAAAGCTGTTGGTGGGTTCGCATTTCTAAATAACGGAATTAATTTTTCTGCCCAGAATAACGTTATTCATAGCGTATAGCTGGTAAAATTCGCTCGTATAGTCTACCATTACTAAACTTATAACGTTATTGGTGGGTTTGCATTTCTAAATAACGGATTTATTTTTCTGCCATGAAAAACGTTATTCACAGCGCAAAGCTCGTAAAAAGCGTTCGTATACCGTTACTAAGCTCATAACGTTATTGGTGGGTTCGCATTTCTAAATAACGGAATTATTTTTTCTGCCCTGAATAACGTTATTGATAGCGTATAACTGGTACAAATCACTCGTATACCGTTACTAAGCTTATAACGTTATTGGTGGGTTCGCATTTCTAAATAACGGAATTATTTTTCTGCTCTGAATAACGTTATTGATAGCATGTAATGTATAAGAAAGAAATATAGTATTCTTAAAGGCTTCAGTTATAAGCCAGGTGGGATTTCTAGAAGTTGAAACAGAACAGGCAATCTTGAGTGTACGAAGCCTGAGATGAATCATGACGGTGACGACGTCCACACGTGCACGAGGTGAGATTACGCCCATGATTCAGAGAACGCAACGACCAGAGGAACTTCTTACGGTGACTAAGAGGTAGCAAATGAGCAGGGAAATCCCCTCTCAATGCTCACACAAGCATTATTACACCGATATTAGCGGTAGGCGTTGCTAGTAATGTTGTGAAATAACATGGATTTTGAGTTTAGAGGAAAATTATTAACATTGAAATCCACCACAGTGATGGACAATTAGAAAGAGAATTTTTAAGATTATAAAACTATCTAATTATTGAGCGGATAAGAAGTGCCGACGTAAGCATTACGCCATGGAGTGAAGGTGGGTGCATGTAGCGCAGAGATACGAGTTAAGAGAAACGCCCACGCTGAATCAAACTACTTAGGGAATTTTTGAAGAGGAATTGAACGATCGATTTCAGAATCAAGAGATATTCTTGGTACCTAGGTACTCTGGGGAGTACAGGAGTATTCGCTACGAGGATTACTTCAAAAGTTAGTTTTCAAAAGGAAGAGATGAACTACATTTTTACCAAATCAAATAAATAGGCCGTTCGCCAGAGAAGAAGTATTCAGTATCTCGTGAAACCCCGAGGGGTTATACTGTTTCGTCAATATAAACATTCAGTCTTCAAGAACACCGAGAGGGTGTCGCACTGTTTCAGTATTCAGTCAAACGTGAACACCGAGAGGGTGTTATACTGTTTCACCAATGCAGAAGTACTTAAGTATTTGTGAACCTTGAGAGGTTACGCCGTTTTAGCAAGTACGTTGTAAAAATCCTAGTGAGTATTTCAAGTGATAAACATTTATACGTGGAACTAGATTGAGGACCTCATATTGCGAAGTGCCAGTTCAAGACTAGACTGCGGTTATAGAGGAACGTTGTTTAAAGAGAAACAAGGCAAAAGAACATTATCGTAGCCTAAGGGAAAAGGCATCGCGCCAGTACAAGTAAAGTCAGTGCCGATAGAGGCCCGAATATAGACATTGGAAATAGAACATACCGAGGTGAACAGGGCACCATCGGGTAGGAGTTCAGAGACTATCATTCATTCAAGCAGATGTTTAGGACCAGGGTAGAAATACGCTAACACCTACAATTCTTGGATGAGACGAATGCAGAGAGTGTGAAACGTGTGAATTAGAGAAATATAACCACATGTGTTGAAAATACCTTATTTCATGCCAGAGTGGAAAATTTTGTGTAAATAAATTTTATAAGTGTTTTATAAATGTTATATAAGTGTTTTACAAGTGTATAATTATAATCTAATATGTTCAAAAACCCTAAGAAAGGGAAATCAAGTGAAATGAAAATGTGTGTAAAAGTTGTAAATTGCGGAATGAAAATGTATGTGAAAAGTGTTGCAATGTTGAGTACGGAAGGTTAAAAATACCATTCTGGTGGACGAAACGATCCATCACCATTGGTGGAAATCACCTGATATGTGAGTACTAAACTTTACATTATGAAGTGTTTTTGGGGTTCGTGCATCCTAAAAATCGATATGTCACAAGTTAGCGGGAAAATATAAATATGTGTAAAATGTTGTTGTGTGGGAAACGGATTTGAATCGATGTTTAGCAGGACGAGTTGAAAATTGTGAATTTGTAAAATGATAGATACCCAGTTTATTGTGATAATGGTAGGAATCCCTTAAGATAAAGATAAATAAGTTGTGGAATTGTTATGTTCATGACAGTTGAGCTGTTTGTTAAGTTGATAAAGTAAAGTTAGTTGTGGGAAGACTAAGAACGGCTTGAAGGAGTAATAATTCTTCATGGAAGGCTTTAAAGGAGAAATATTGATTGATACCGCTGAAATAAGCGAGGAGTAATAGTAGAATCAAGTGATTTTACCAGGAATAAGATCAGGAATATTCAATTATGAGTGTAGTTGTAGCGGTATGAATATGACGGATCTATGTCGTCGTTGGAATTGGGGAGCAAATGTATCCGCCCAGAGGACTGACGTGAGTCCCACTCTGGTTGCATGAATTAATTACCGTTATGAGGACTGAGACGTGTTCCGCTCATTTTGGGAAGGTTGTGGTGTGTCCTACTTCCTCGGTATCTTCTAATCTCCCAGTAGAAGTGGTTGGACCATTGGGATTGATTATACGTTAAACCGTAAGTGGTTTAAAATTTGAGTAGCCCCCGAAATTAAAGACCGCATATTTTTCCGTGCAATGCTGATGCCCATAGATTGATTCAATTACCTGGATTTTGTTAATTGAAGGATGGCACGGCGACCCATGAAGTAGTATTAAATGGGAGAGAGAAAATTGGATTGGTGTTAACCATAGTTGAGATTATTATTAACTTAGAGGTAAATGTTCGTTACACATTTTGAGGAACCCAATGCTAAAGAATTAAAAGTTAAATCATTTGTAAATGAATAATGTTACGGCTGTGAGTTTGTGTCATCGCTCGCCGCATGAGTCACAACTGCCCCAGGGCTGGGCTGTGCCCTGCCTCGTGTATTGCGTACGCCTTATGCAACAAGGCTACTAGGACAAAGGGATGGTCCAGAATATTCGTGACTTAGCCAGCGATGGAAACCTCGGGAAGCCGTGAACCCTGGATGGATCTAGAAGCATTTATTGAGTCACCGGCGTGCTATATAAGTGCGACCTATCAAGCAGTGGTGGTTGTTGTGTTTTACGAGCGAGTGCGAGCGCTTATCCTGAGCGACAGAAGTGTGGTGACTTGCGAAACCCCTAGTGAAGCTGATTCTCTTGACAGCGAAGGGAGTGAGGAGCTTACAGGGGACTGCCTGTGTTTTGAGCGAGTGTGCTTACTCAGTGCGAGAGAGGTCATTGTGGTGAGTTGCAAAACAGTGAGTGACAGACCTAGTGCAGCTATTCCTAGCCAGCGTACGGGACCGGACTCATTAGCGAAAGGATTAACTGTGGTCTGTTGACAAGTGAAAGGAGAAGTATTCTCGACGTGAGGAAACTGGAGTAAGGTAATAATTGCTAGTATTTGCTGTTGAGGAGTGTATCTTTCTGGCCAAAATAAAGTTAATTATTTCTTTAAGCAGTAATTGGTGTTGTGCCTTCTTCCCACCGTAATCCAGTTAACAAAAGTGCCACTAGGGGGGTGGCACGTAACAACTGGTGTCAGAAGCGGGATTACGAACTCAATCACAACACCTGACGGTCCTGGTTTCAAAACCCGAGCAGGTCATTTTCTCTAATTTTCTTGTGAGTGCATGCCCTTTACAAGACAAACAACTAAAATGGAGGCGCAATTGGCAGCATTACTAGAAAAGTTAAATGGCATGGAAACCAAGATGGAGGACGGCCAGAAGAATTTAACCAAGGAGTTAACTCCCAAATTAGAAGACAGCCAGAAAAGTTTAGCCGAGGACCTAACTTCCAAATTAGAAGAAGGTCAGAATAAGCTAGCACAGGACCTGAAGGACGGCCAGAATAAGTTAGCAGAGGACCTAACCGCCAAATTTCTGGATGGCCAGAAAAATCTGGAAGAGTGTCTGCTGACGAAATTAGAGGAGAGCCAAAGGAAATTAGAACAGGGCCTACGTGAGGAAGTCGCAGCAGTGGAAAAGAAGTTCGACGCCTTACAAGTGGAAGTTGCCGAGCTGCGCCAACGCCCGCTGATGGGGGTGGAGGAGAAATTCAACGCCTTGCAAGTGGAAGTTGCCGAGCTGTGCCAACGACCGCTGATGGGGGTGGAGGAGAAATTCAACGCCTTACAAGTGGAAGTTGCCGAGCTGTGCCAACGCCCGCTGATGGGGGTGGAGGAGAAATTCAACGCCTTACAAAAGGAAGTTGCCGAGCTGCGCCAACGCCCACTGACGTGGGTGGAAGAGAAATTCAACGCTCTACGAGAGGAAGTTGCCGAGCTGCGCCAACGCCCGCCCACCGTTACACCGGGAATATCAGGAACGGGATATAGCAGAGTGACGCCCCCATCCTTCGACGGAAAGGTCCCGTGGAGCACCTACTTACGTCAGTTCGAGGCGGCCTGTTACATAAATAACTGGAACAACACAGAAAAGGCTACAGCTCTCATTGTAGCGCTGAGAGGTGACGCCCTTAACATCCTTCAGGCCATCCCGACTGGATCTCAGGACTACGCTTCACTGATCGCCCATATGGAGTCCCGATATGGAGATAGCCATCTTCAGCAGGCCTACCAGATGCAGCTCCGGACCCGGGTACAAAAGAACGCGGAAACCCTGCAGGAGTTCGAGATGGACATCGCACGCCTCGTAAGGCTCGCCTACCCAACAGCGCCGGCCGACTTTCTGGAACAGATAGCGACGCAGACCTTCACCGACGGGCTACGGGACCCGGACACCCAACAGGCGCTGCGACTCGCGCGCAATAAGACCCTGGCAGATGCGCTGAGCCACGCACTTGAGTTCGAGACGGCAAAGCAGGTATCTAGAATGCGCGCGCGGGTGCGTCAGGTGGACGTCGACGGATCAGCCAAAGCCGGCAAGACCAAGCCCCTGGCCGATGAACTGATGGAGGCGCTAGGCCGGTTCTTCAAGAGTCGCAGTACCACCAACAAAAACGTAGCCGAAGGACATCTGGAGAGGCGGCCCGGAAGAGGACTACCGACCTACTGGACCTGCCGTAAGAGTGGCCACCTGAGCAAGGACTGCGGTGATCGCCGCCACCAAGGGTTTCCGTCGGGACAGTCAGTCGTAGGGAAACCGCGCGGCCCAGGAAAGCAAGTATCAGCCAGCCTTGAGGGGCAAAGGTTGGCTTGTGACAGTCGTCAAGCCCCGGCAGTCCAAGTGCGTGTGACGCAGTTACGGAGGGATAATAGCAGCCTGATGGTCGACGGAGTCGTCAACGGAGAGAGATGGCCCATGCTAATCGACACGGGAGCATCGAGGACCATCGTCAGTCCTACCGTGATCCCGAAGTGGAGAGTGCAACTCACACAAAGGAACCTCCAGCTAATAACCGCGACCGGAGAGACCGCACCGGTACATGGCGAAGCATCTCTGGAGTTCGTCATTGGTCGACGGGCGATAAAGCATCCAGTGCTTGTGGCTGACGTATCAAATGAAGTGATCATCGGACTGGACTTCCTGGACCAGAACAACATCATCTTGGATCTGAGTACCAACACTCTGCACTTCGGAGGTGAGGAACTTGCTTTGCAACCTGCGCACGAGTCCATCACCGCACGACGAGTAAGGCTGAGAGAAGACGTCATTGTTCCCGCCAGGACGGAGGCCAGCGCCGCCGTAATTGTCGACGGAACTGCTGAGGGAGAAGCGGCTGTCATCGAGCCAAAATATGAGGACATCCAGACAAAAGGATTGCTAGTTGCCAAGACTCTCATCAACACGACGTCACGGCCGTACGTCCGCCTGTCCAACCTTAACGACTACGATATTACGGTTCACCGGGACACCAACCTAGGAGTCTGCGAGCCCGTTACCTGGATTGCCCGCATCACCGACACGACGGACGGACACCTGCAGACGGACAACCGAAGAAGACGCGCCCTGCCAGAAGAACTACAGAAGCTGTACCAAGGATCCCAGGACCATTTAGACGAGGAGCAATCAAGCCAACTTCGGGACCTGCTACACGAATTCCAGGATGTCTTCTCCGTGGTGAGCAAAGACTTCGGCAGGACAAGCTTGGTTCAGCACAGAATCGACGTTGGGGACAGCGCACCGATTATGGCCCCATTCCGACGTGTCCCGCTCGCCAAGCAAGCCGAAATCGACCGGATGGTAGAAGAGATGAAGGAGCAAGGGGTGATCGAGCCATCACATAGTCCTTGGAGTTCTCCGGTCGTGCTAGTGAAGAAGAAGGACGGTTCCACCAGGTTCTGCGTGGATTACAGGCGGGTGAATGACGTCACGAAGAAGGACAGCTACACTCTACCCCGGATCGACGACACCCTGGACACCATATCAGGGTCGAGATGGTTCTCCACCTTGGATTTGAAGAGTGGCTACTGGCAGGTGGAGGTCCACCCTAAGGACCGCGAGAAAACTGCGTTCTCTGTGGGCAGCGGGCTCTGCCATTTCACCGTCATGCCATTCGGTATGTGCAACGCCCCTGCGACCTTCGAAAGGCTAATGGAGTCCATTCTGAGGGGACTACACTGGAAGACCTGCCTGATCTACCTAGACGACGACATCGTTCTGGGGAGAAGCTTCGATGAGCACTACAGCAACCTGAAGGAGATCTTGTTGAAGCTACGGGCTGCCCAGCTGAAGTTGAGCCCCAAGAAGTGTCAGCTCTTCCAGAATCGGGTCCAGTACCTTGGGCATATCGTCTCCGAGGAAAGGGTGCGCACCGACCCAGAGAAGACCGCAGCTGTGAGGGAGTGGCCAGTTCCGAAGGACAAGTCCCAACTACGAAGCTTCCTGGGACTCTGCACTTATTACCGTCGCTTCGTGAGAGGATTCGCCGACATCGCCAAACCTTTACATCGACTGATTGAGAAGGACCAACTCTTCACGTGGACAGCAGAATGCCACAGTGCCTTCGAACAACTCAAGCAGGCTCTGTGCACCGCGCCTATTCTGGCCTACCCCAGACCTGGAACAAGGTTCATCGTCGATACCGATGCCAGCGACTTTGGCATAGGGGGAATCCTGTCACAAGTAGTGGACGGCGAGGAGAGAGTAGTGGCCTACTTCAGCAAGGCCTTGTCAAAGCCAGAAAGGAACTACTGCGTCACCAGGAAGGAGCTGCTCGCCATCGTGAAGACCATTGAACACTTCCATAAGCACCTGCACGGCAGGAATTTCTCATCAGGACCGACCATGCATCCCTGCGGTGGCTCCTGAACTTCTAGCAGCCCGAGGGTCAACTCGCGCGGTGGTTAGAGAGGCTTCAACAGTGCAACTTTGAGATTCAGCACAGGAAAGGCCAACTGCATTCTAACGCCGACGCCCTGTCACGAAGACCGTGCCCCGAAGACTGCACCTTCTGTGCCCGAAGGGAGGAGAACACCGGGATACAGTGCCGAAGGACTACCGTGGAACTTCAAGGGAGCTGGAGCCGCGAGTCTTTCACGCGGGCACAAGCAGAAGATGATGACCTGGGACTGATAGCCGAATGGAAGAGGGCCTGTGTCCCCAGACCCGGGTGGAACATTGTGAGTGACTGCAGCCCAAAGTTTAAGTCCTACTGGGCACAGTGGGACTCGCTGATTGTAAGGGATGGCCTCATCTGCCGTACCTGGGAGAGCACCGACGGGAAGACATCTCGGGAACAAGTCGTCGTTCCAAAGGCTATGACGGAGGAAGTCCTGAAGGAAGTTCATGGAGGATCATCTGGCGGACACCTAGGGATAAAGAAGACCCTGGAGAAGCTGAGAGAGCGGTTCTACTGGATCGGATGCCGAATAGACGTGGAGAACCACTGCGCGAGGTGCCACGATTGCGCAGCCAGCAAGGGCGCAGGACGAAGACGTTGGGGTCCACTGAAGACCTACAACGTGGGCGGCCCCATGGAGAGAGTGGCCATCGATGTTGCTGGGCCATTCCCGTTAAGCGAGGCAGGGAACCGCTACATATTAGTCGTCAGCGACTACTTTACCAAATGGCCGGAGGCGTATGCGCTCCCTAACCAAGAAGCCGCGACGATTGCAGAGACCCTGGTGAAGGATTTCGTCAACCGGTACGGAGTACCCCTGGAGCTGCACTCCGACCAAGGGAGGAACTTCGAGTCGCAGGTGTTCCAGAACCTATGCCAGCCGCTGGGAATCCGGAAGAAAAGGACAACGCCGCTACACCCTCAGTCCGACGGGATGGTAGAGCGATTCAATCGCACCATCGAGAACGATCTCCGAATAGTCGTCAGCGAGCATCAGAGGGATTGGGACAAACATCTTCCACTATTCCTCCTGGCCTACCGTGCCGCCGTGCATGAAGCCACCGGCTGCACACCAGCCCGGGCCATGTTTGGGAGGGAGCTCCGTCTACCTGTCGATCTTGCCTTCGGCCGACCTGGGAATGATCCGATCCCCGTAAGCCAGTATTGTCAAGAACTGGTCGACCAACTGGAGGACGTGCACGCGTTCGCGAGGAGGAAACTGCGGATCGAGACCGACCGAATGAAGACCCGATACGACCAGCAGACGGATGCCGGCGGATTCCACGAGGACGATCTGGTCTGGCTCTTCAACCCATTACGGAAGAAAGGCCTGTCACCCAAACTGCAGAAGTCTTGGGAGGGCCCGTACCGAGTCGTGAAACGGATCAACGATGTCGTCTACAGGATCAAGCGGAGCCCGAGGGCGAAGATGAAGATCGTGCATCGAGATCGCCTGGCAGCCTACGGAGGGACACAGACGGACCAATGATTGATCGGGACGATCAGCCTTTTTAGGAAGGGGGTGGTGTTACGGCTGTGAGTTTGTGTCATCGCTCGCCGCATGAGTCACAACTGCCCCAGGGCTGGGCTGTGCCCTGCCTCGTTTATTGCGTACGCCTTATGCAACAGGGCTACTAGGACAAAGGGATGGTTCAGAATATTCGTGACTGAGCCAGCGATGGAAACCTCGGGAAGCCGTGAACCCTGGATGGATCTAGAAGCATTTATTGAGTCACCGGCCTGCTATATAAGTGCGACCTGTCAAGCAATGGTGGTTGTTGTGTTTTACGAGCGAGTGCGAGCGTTTATCCTGAGCGACAGAAGTGTGGTGACTTGCGAAACCCCTAGTGAAGCTGATTCTCTTGACAGCGAAGGGAGTGAGGAGCTTACAGGGGACTGCCTGTGTTTTGAGCGAGTGTGCTTACTCAGTGCGAGAGAGGTCATTGTGGTGAGTTGCAAAACAGTGAGTGACAGACCTAGTGCAGCTATTTCTAGCCAGCGTACGGGACCGGACTCATTAGCGAAAGGATTAAATGTGGTCTGTTGACAAGTGAAAGGAGAAGTATTCTCGACGTGAGGAAACTGGAGTAAGGTAATAATTGCTAGTATTTGCTGTTGAGGAGTGTATCTTTCTGGCCACAATAAAGTTAATTATTTCTTTAAGCAGTAATTGGTGTTGTGCCTTCTTCCCACCGTAATCCAGTTAACAAAAGTGCCACTAGGAGGGTGGCACGTAACAATAATAAAGTTTGCCAAGTATTGTCGAGTCAGTAGAACTCAGTAAAATAGACATTTGTGGAGATGCCAAATGGAAGTGAAATCTGACGTTATTGGCTCGGTAGAGCCGTAAGAACTATGGTCAGACAGATGTGTATAGTGAAGATTCCTTTTGATTATGCAATAAGTTGATTGTCATTGTAGATTTTGAGTTTATTTTAATGGCATTTATTTGTGTTTATTAATTTGTTTGTAGCGCCTTATAGTTGATAATTAAATATGTTTTTGTGAGATTTTTATATTAATATTTGAGTGTTGACCTGTGTGCTCATGATTCTAAAATATATGTGTCATACCGTGGGAAATGAACGTACCATCCCCGAATCGATTGAGCTAGGCGAAGTATGACCATATACTATTTCTTCAAAGGGTGCAATAGCTGGTAAAAATCGCTCGTATACCGTTACCAGGCTTACAACGTTATTGGTGGGTTCGCATTTCTTGATAATGGAATTAATATTTCTGCCCTGAACAACGTTATTGATAGCGAATAGCTGGTGAAAATCACTCGCATACCGTTACTAGGCTTATAACGTTATTAGTAGCTTTGCATTTTGAAATAACCGAATCGATCACTCTGCCTGAATAACGTTATTGATGGCGTGCAGCCGGTTAAAATCGCTGTCATACCGTTACTAGACTTATAACATTATTAACGGGAACACATTTAAAAATAACGGAATCTTTTCTTCTGCTGGTTTTAACGTTAATACCACACCCTCTATTTCGTTGCCGCACTAAAACCGTTATTCATAGACTTTTTTTGATACGGAAGCAGTAGAGTAACAAAAATTAATTCGTTATTTTTGGCAATTCTGTTTGTTGCTAAACAGTAACAAAATAAAACTGAAAGAGTTCTCCTGAGGAGATAAGTTTCCACTAAGAAAATTCGATGCTTTGTTCTATACCTAACCATGCTCACGGGATACGAGATGGGCTACAGTATTTTCACGGGATACAAGATAGGCTACAGCATTTCACCACTGGTCTTAACTCTCTCAACTAAGGTACCTTGCCAGCTGGGAATGCAATCAAGCTATGACCGCTTCTGGTGCTTCCCAACCCGCTGTTCTGTTACCGTAGATGCTAGTCAACTGTCAGCGACTAATGCTCTCCAACCGTCACACGGCCCCTGTGAGGTTCCATTCTATAGAGAAGGCTCTCAATGTAGAAAGGTACTATTTCAGTTCATTCATCGACAGGAAATTTAATATCACAAGGTTGGTATTAGGATGATTTTTGAATGGTTGCAGTTTGGAGGAAAATAAAACAAATTCTTTGTTTTAGTACATACCTGGTCCACAAGTTCTGCTTTCCCGTAGGTGACGAGTTCATTCTGTAGAGGCAATCAATTGTTTACTCCTCCGCCTCATTACGTAGTGGCTAGCATTCTTGACTGTCACCTCGGAAGCCCGGGTTCAATTCACGGCTCTACCAAGTAATTGAAATCTGGTCTGAGGGCTGGAATGGGGTAGACTCCACGTCGCCTCGTGAGGCAAACCTGAGAAGAGGCGGATTCAATTTCTACCTCAGCCATGCTGGAAGTGTTTTTCCGTGGGTTCCCACTTCTATTCCAGGCAAATACCAGGATCGTATCTAACTCAAGGCCACGGCCGCTTCCTACCTTACAAATACACAAACTAGTACAGAAATCACAGTGACAGGTTATCAGACGAATTCTAAACATACCCAAGTATACAGGGCTACATAGCCACGATGTCGCAAAATCCCTAAATAAGCAACAACAACGAAAACAATTTTAACTCATCTCACCGCAATGCTCCCGATACTGGTGAAATTACATTAGCCGTGGCAGTGCTGTTGAACTTAGCAGATGTTATTTAACAAGCAATCGTGTGATTTCGAAATTTTAGCCTGTAGACTACATCAGGGTGGTAAAACTTGTATCCAACCGTCATTTCTGCAGAGAGCCCCACAAATTACGATTCTTATAGAGTTGTCCAAAGAAGTAATTTCATTCTGGTCTAAGGGCTGGAACGGGGTACACTCAGCCTCATGAGGTAAAAATAAGAACAGTTGAATTCGATTTGTACCTCAGCCAGTGGCTTTCCGTGGTTTCCCACTTCTACTCCAGGCAAATGCCGAGATAGTACGGTACCTATTTTAAGGTCACGGCCACTTCCTACCCAAATCCTACCTCAATTACAAATACACTAGTACAGACATTACAGTGACACAGGTTATCAGACAAGTTCTACACACACCAATAACGTGCCCATCGTCAGTGTTGTCAATTGGAGGGGTAATTGCCCTATTTTCAAGTAAAACCTTGGCCAGTGGGTAGTTTAGCAGGTAATAGAAAATGCCGGGTATTTCTGGGTAATATTAAGTTAGTGGACACAGCCTCTACGAACTGTTTTGACGGGCTTATCTTACTTAAGGTGTACGGAAACGGTCCTTTTACAGAAAATAGTGATTATTATTTGATGCCACATTCAAACACAATTACTCGCAGGGGTGGACGCAGGACTTGTTTTCGGGGGGATCTGATGTCTGATGAGGTGCTACAATTAAAAAATCTGGAAAACTCATCGAACGCATAAACATATATCAGATAATTGTCTTACAGAGTTATACAATTACATTTAAAGAAGAAGCCGACGTGGCTTTGTACACATTTTATCCAGTACTTCTTGAGTTTTAATTTCCACATAATTGTAAATTATATATACAGCCTACAGTACATTAACGCTAGTCCATTCAATCTGGTGCTCCTCAAATATGTCTTCAAATACCGTAATGTTGAGAACGAACGTCTCTGGTGTTGCTGAGGTTACCGGTAAAGTGCAGAAAATCTTCAACGCCTTGTGCACAGAAGGGGAAAATAATTTCATTACATCTATTCAAAGATGATATAAAATCCTTAGGGAATTCATGATACTCATTCTGTTCGAGGAAACTCCTTCTCCACATTTTTAGCTCACTGAAGATTGACTCTGGTGATGCATCAATATCATCCGGCCATTGGTTTACTATGGCATCAACTGCTTTTTGCAGATTTTCATCTGAGGCTTGCACATTGTTTTGGGCAGCAACGTTTGTACGGTTTGTAGGATCCCTTTATGATTCAAAAATCTAGGAGTTTCCTGAAACTGCAGAGTGATTTGTGTCACCGTAATGCCGTAGATATTCATATGATTTGGAATGAGATTATAGGAATCATATTGTATCGTTAACCGCCCTAAATCTCTCTCTACTCTGAATTACGATGGCAGCACATTATTAAAATATATGTAGATATTTCATTAGATGTACATATAGTATTTTATTGAAAATAACTAACGTAGAAATTGCTCAGATTCTTTGAATATATCTGTGAATTAATGTGAATACTTTTCTCTTTTGTTACGTCCTTAATAATTTCCAAATTGGGGGGGGGGGGGGGTACAACACACCCCCTTGGATCCGCCCCCGATGACTCGCATGCGAGCGAGTTCATATGTTGCAGTGTTCTCGTCACTTGTTGCTGCGCAAATGTTCACATCGGCTCACTCTATAGCTAGAGCCGGCTGGCTGGGTGGCTCAGCGGTAACGTTCTCGCTTGCTGAGCCCAAGGTTGCAGGTTCGTATCCTGGCGCAGTCAGCTGGCATTTGAGGGTGCGCAAATGCGAGGGAGCCGTGTCAGTAGATTTACTGGCACGTTAAAGATCCCCTTCGGGGCAAAATTCCGGCACCCCGGCGTCTCTAAAAGCCAGAGTAGTTAAAAGGGACGTAAAACCAATAACATTATTATTATATAGCTAGAGCCCTGCGCAGATAAACAAAACGTTATCTGCATCCGCTCCGCATCCGCACGACCGCTATTCGCATCCATCTCGCATCCACACAACTGTTATCCGCATCCGCCCCGTATCCGCACGACTTTTTTCCGCATTGGCAAGTTTGTTATCCGATCTATTGGCATTACAATAATATTTCTAATTAGATAAAGCATAAATTACTAAAGAAACATATTTAGACTTTTGAGCAAAACGTCGTTCCCTTAGGCTTTGTATGTCATGTGCTTATGTTTTCAATGAATGTTACATAGCCAAAATTGCAACCATTTCCTGTTGGTAGTGTTAATTATGCTCAATAACATAATTTGAATGAGATTAGCTTAAATCATCATCTTACATTTTTCATGAAAAAAAAACATAACGGGAAAAGATGATTTATCATAATTCATAAACATCCGGGTCGTAGTAATGATATTAAACAACTTCGGATTGTATTCTAAAAACTATCGGCAAATTTTCTCCAAACATTATCCGCAGCTTATCCGCTCTCCGCACAGCCATGCAAACTATATCCGCATGGCGGAAACTTTTGCGTATATTCGCGGGTTTATCCGCGGATATCCGCATCCACACAGGCTTTTATTTATAGCATGTTAGTGTGTCTCCCAGCAGCACAGCAGCAGTGACCCCTTCCACTAGCTTCCTCTTCCTTACCCCTCTAAGCTCTCGAATTCACGCAGATTAGCGTCACGAAGCAATAATCGTTCTCTAGCACTTTTGTCTGAATCATACAGTACCTCACCATTAGATGTCATAGCTAGCAAACACTTCCTGGTATACTTTTTAAAAATATTGTGACGCCAACTTGTTTTGGAAGAGTCGCTAAATTGACACACTGTCTATTACCAACCACCTCGTGAACTAGCGGCTAGTATTCTTGACGGTCGCCTCAAAGGTCTGGGTTCGATTTCCGGCTCTGCCAAGGAATATAATTCATTCATTCAATTGGGGGTGTGTCCCCCGGTGGCAAATTGGATATACATAACGAATAAATAATTATACATAACAATTCAATAACAATTAAACTGGAGTATTTACACAAATCGTCAGTCTTTTCTTAAACACACCTATATGTTTGGGAAAAGGCTCTAAGACTGCGGTAGGTAGAGAACTCCAGTTATCATAGGCATGGTTTACGAATGAATATTTACCATAATTTGTACGCTGTGGTCGGACCTTAACTTTGAAAGAATGATCACTCCTACTCATGTAAGTGGGCTTTCCCATACGTTTGCTAAGCTCACCCCATGCTGGTTGATTTGTATACGTGTTGTACATAGCGCAGAGTCTAGATTTCATCCTCCTAGCCTCAAGTGATTCCCACCCAAGTTTCTTTCACATACGGCTCACACTGCTCCTGGGATTAAAGTCACTGAACTCAAATCTAGCGGCCTTTCTTTGTACCATTTCCAACTCATTGATGTCCCCTACTTGATATGGATCCCAAACAGCCGAGGCGTATTCCAGAATAGGTCTTACAAGTGAGAAATATCCTAATTCTTTAGCCGAGGTACTACTTCACTTTAATACCCTCATTACAAAGTAAGCTTTGTAAGCTTTTGAAACTACACATCCTACATGACTACTCCATTTCATATCATTCCCTACGTTAACGCCAAATTATTTGCAAGAATCTTCTTCTACAAGTATTTCCGAGCCAATGTTATATTGAAAATCTTGCCTTTGCACTTTCTCTATTTTTATGAGACTACATATTCTTGTGTTTATTTTAATTTTATTTTCAATCGCCCACTGCGATCAGGTCATCTTGAAGTACTGTGTTATCTTTTGAGCCATGTATCTTTCGATTTATTACACAATCATCCGCAAACAATCGACACTCACTGCGAATCCCATTTGGTAAGTGATTTATAAACGCCAAGAATAACAAAGTGCCGATTACGCTGCCCTGAGGGATACCCGACGTTACGCTAATTTCGTACAAGAATTGGCCTTCAACTTTCACTTTCTGGGAATGACCCGTCAAAAATTCTTGGATCCATAAAATGACTCTTCTATCAATCTTCTTTGAAGCTAATTTATGGAGAAGCATGTCATGCGGCACTTCATCAAATGCCTTCGCAAAATCTATAATTACGGCGTCGACTGAAACCCCATTGTCTAACGATTCGCTAATATCTTGAAAAGTGATAGCATCGGACTCTCGCATGAGAAACCTTTCCGAAATCCATGTTGCCTATCATTAAACCATGATAATGTTTCCCACTGTTCCCTCAAGTAGTCGCAAATGAGATGCTCCATCTGTTTACAAACGATGGACGTAAGGCTAACCAGCCTGTAGTTGCCCAATTCAAGCCTGCTCCCTCCCTTAAATATTGGGACTACGCCCTTTTCCAGTCATCCGGGATTTGCGCATTGTTTATGGACACATTAAACATCACCTCCAAGTATCGTGCTACGGCCCTACCTCCTAGTTTAAGTATTTCACTAACAATATTATCAGGACCCTTCGATATATTGTAACGTAATTTTTGTATTAGCTTTACAATTGCTGACTGGTTTATTTGGAAAAGGGGAGCCCCTGATTCACCGTTAAGGTCCAACACACAGCTATTGGATTTATTGAACACACTACCGTAAAATACAGTTAATTCATTAGCAATAGCCTGTTTCTCAGTAATTAATTTACCGTCACCGGACATTATCATCGACAAATTATTTGAATTTCCCTTTCTGCTCCTAACATAACTGTAATATTTTTTCCACCCATCGCCTCCCGAACCAAGTAACCCTTGCATATAATTGTCATGAGCAGCCCTCTTTTTTAAGACGAGCTCTCTTGATAAGGATTTAAATTTCAACATATACTTGTCATATCTTTTATTGTATAATTTCCTAATTTTCCGTTTTAGACCCCTGATTTCTCGTGTGTAATACTCAGGATCTGGGTTTTGTTTCAGTAATTTAAATGGGACAAATTTATCAATAGCGCTATTGAAAATGTTCAAAAAGTTAGTCAACAGGATATTAATGTGATTTCCTTCCGATGCCCATCCTTCAAATAGTTCATTCACATACCCCTGAAATTTTCAGGTCTGAGGGCTGGAACGTGATACACTCTGCCTGGTGAGGCAGAACTGAGAAGAGGTGAATTTGATTTCCACCTAAGCCATCCTAGAAGTGGTTTTCCATGGTTCTCCATTTCTACACCAGGCAAATGCCAGGATGGTTCCTAACTTAAGGCCACGGTCGCCACCATCCAAATCCTCACCTCAATTACAAACACCACAATAATACAGGTTATCATACACACACAAAGTGCACGGGGCTGAAATGACCACTATGGCCAAGCCTCTAAATGCAAATTCTAACTATCACACAGGGGACAGTGAAACGTAGCTCACTCTCGTCCTCACTCGCGCATGATGCCACGTGGCAGATATTACACGCCTAATGAGTCTTTTAGCCGTTTTGAGAAGAGTGCGCTGCCAACTGTTTACATCTGTCAATCAATAAGAGCAGCAGGACTAGCGTGGGCAAGAGGGAAGGTACTGTATTTTATGTATGCTCCACATCAAGTGTTATTGACACAAGGTGATTGCGTGCTTTTCTGTTTTTAGTACTGCAATAATTTATAATTAATATGAATTTCTGCTGTGCTAATACACTGCTCTTCCGTTAAACGTATGCATGCCTTGAAACTATTTGCATAAATTGAAATGGTTAGCTGCGCGGCTCAGCGGTAACGTTCTCGCTTGCTGAGCCCAAGGTGGCAGGTTCGTATCCTGGCGCAGTCAGCTGGCATTTGAGGGTGCGTAAATGCGAGGGAGCCGTGTCAGTAGATTTACTGGCACGTTTAAGATCCCCTCCGGGGCAAAATTCCGGCACACCGGCGTCTCTAAAGGTCAGAGTAGTTAAAAAGGACGTAAAACCAATAACATTATTATTATTATTATTATTATTATTAAAAAATTGAAATGCCCAACTGACCCAACACAAAGCTCATGCCACAGTGATTCATTGATGCACAGTGCAGACTGTACCAGTTACGTCTCAAAACTCACGAGCTAAAAATAGCACAAATAGTATACATACTCACGACTACAAACTAGTAGCTGAATTAACATTCTAATCAGTTTAAAAATTCACGACTCCGATGACCGCAGGAAGTATGAGCTGTAAGGTGACTCGCACTATGTCCTGGGAAGACCTCAGCCTCGAATAAAAGACTGAATTAAAGGATTTAAACAAGAAGCTGAGAAATCAGATAAGAAGATTACCGGTATGAGGATGGAGTTGAATCTAGATGGTTCAAAAAGAAGAAAAAAATACTTCCAACTCAAGTTGGAATCCAACAAAACATACCAAAAAAATGAGGAAACAAGAAATATTGGTGCATTCCTGTCATCCTTAAGATGGGTTAAACAGAAAACAAGTATTTCCTTGTTAAATTAATCATGTATATACTGTGTAATAATTTATTGCAGCCAATAGCCATACAGAGAGTACGGTCATGTTACAATTTACAAAACATTCAGAATGTGCATAGTGGGACAGAGGTTATGTTCTTCGTGTGCACTCACGCAGGTGATACGTTGGACATTGTAGACCGCTGATTACACACACAGAGTCTCTGGATGGTTCACGAAAGTCTTTCCTGTTACAGATGCGATGACGAAACCCATGTATTGCACCTGTCGTTAATCATGTATATCTAATCCAATTAACATAAATAAATAGTAAACAAATAGTTCTGTGACGAACTAAAGAGCCTACTTTCTTTAAATCTAAGATGCATACCAATGAATGTATCGTGTTCTAAAATAATGACGAAATTAGCATGGCAATACTGGCATTTATGACTTGTTCGAAATATACCAGAAGTATTGTAGCCTAATAGAGCACTACAGTTTGCTTGAAGTAGTTTCTTCCCGTCTATTCTAAGATACTGAGAGTCTACGCCACAAATACTTAGAAGAGTTATTAGGTAGTTGGTACGTCTGTTGCCTCTGAAAAAGGCGCACTATTACTGTATATCCCTTAAACATTGAAGCTATCAGCATAGGAAGAATTATGTTGACAACACTGCCACGTGTGAGTTGCTCGAAATGGATCTACATACATATTGTTTATACACATGTGCCAAATTTTGAACTGTTTGCCTGCATACATTGAGACTAGGGTTCAAAATAATTATGGACAGCCTTTATCAACAGTTAGTACCCCTGATAAGCCCAAAAGTATGCCGAGTTATATCTCTTGAGACATACACTGCATAGGCCTATATGAAATTTGATTGAAATCCATTTGTTAGTATATGCAGTTAAACGTTGATGCTATACACGAGCATATAATTGTTTTGGTACCGGTAGCACTTACAGTGACAATTTAATCGAAACATGTCTAAAGCATCTTGTACTTACAGTTTGCTAAAATTGAAGTGTGATCCGTACACAAATTCCGAGATATTGATTCTAGAGGTCAAAAGAGATTATTATACACAGTTGGCGGCCCTGCTGACTCTGATAATAAGCACAATTATATATCCTGAAGCATATATTGCACGTACAAAATCCATTCTTTGGTATGAATGTTTCGTGCAGTTATGCATTTAACCTATCAACACGCATAGAATCATGTTGGCAACAATGTCATGGTGTGGGTTACACAAAAATTAATCTGGAATATTGTGTTTTAAATGTTTGCAAAATTTAGATATGTTCGCCTGTATACATTCTAATCTACTAACACTATGGTTCAAATTTATAAGAGCATATATCAACAGTTGGCAGACCTGGCAACTCTGAATATATTCTTAGTTCCACCACTTAAGGAACCGGTACACAATGCGCATGAAAAATTTGGATGGGGTCCAATGGAAGTTGCATGTATTTAAACATTGAATCTAACAGCATGCGTATAATAATGTTAGGAAAACTGCCATACGTGGGTTGCACAAACTTAAATTGAAATATTGTGATCTATGTATGTGCCAATTTTGGAAGAAATCGATTTATTAGTATGGAAGTTACATGTAATTAAACATTAAACTTATCAGCACGCGTACAATCATGTTGTTAGCACTGTTGTATATCGCTTACTCAAAATTAATCTACATTTGCACGTACTATATGTATTCAAAGTTTAGAACTGTTGGCCTGCATACTTTCTAATGCATTGGGATTAGGATACAAATTTATAGAGTGCATTTTTCAAATGTTCGCAGCCCTTTTCACTCTAAAGAAGACACATCCTCATATCTGTTTCGCTGCCCAAATCACATACCAAATTTGGTTGAAATCCAACCGATAGTATGGACGTTACATGTATTTAAAGATTGGATCTATCAGCAGGCACAGAATCATATTGGCAAAACTGTCATGTGTGGGCTCCTACAAATTAATCTGTTGTAATATTAACTATATGTGTATTGTTACGTGTTGCCCCTAGTGGCAAGTTCGTTAACTGGAATACGGTGGGTAGAAGCACAACACAATTGTTCCTTTAGAGAAATATTAGCTTTATTGCAGGTCAGAAATATACACCGTACAATAAGCCAATAGAAAAAATAGCTGTCTTACAGAAGCTACCTCCTTTATGGAAATCGACTCACCCTTTCACTCGGTCTTGCAGTTAATCCTCTCACTAATGAGGTGGTCCCGTGCGCTGGCTGGAAATAACTACACTCAGACTGTCACTCACTGTTTCTCTATACCGTACTACACTCTGTTTCGCAATTCACCACAATGACCTCTGTCGCACTGGAAAACACACACTCTTCAAATACAAAGGCCCTCCGTATGATTCACACTCCTTCGCTGTCAAGAGAATCAGCCTCACTTGGGTTTCCTAATTTCGCACGTAACGTCACCAACTACCATCGCACTCGCTCAAGAACACTGTCCTCAATAACTCAGTTCATCCCTCGCTGGCCAGGTCGCTTTATATGGGGAGGGTGGTGACTCAATGGATGTTGGATGTTTCCAGAGTAGGAGAGTTCACGGCTCCTCCCGAGAGTTCCATCACCAGGTAGGCCGGGAACATTCCAGACCATGTATTTGTTCCCGCTGCGCAAGTAGCCGGCCGACAGAGACCAGAGGTAGCATCAGGTGCCTGTGAGTCACGCGAGAGGGAATGAAGCAGTCCCGCTTTCGTAACACCACCCCCTTCCTAAAAAGGCTGATCGTCCCGATCAGTCATTGGTCCGTCTGTGTCCCTCCGTAGGCTGCCAGGCGATCTCGATGCACGATCTTCATCTTCGCCCTCGGGCTCCGCTGGATCCTGTAGACGACATCGTTGATCCGTTTCAAGACTCGGTACGGGCCCTCCCAGGACTTCTGCAGTTTGGGTGACAAGCCTTTTCTCCGTAATGGGTTGAAAACCACCAGGTCGTCCTCGTGGAATCCGCCGGCATCCATCTGCTGGTCGTATCGGGTCTTCATTCGGTCGGTCTCGACCCGCAGTCCCCTCCTTGCGAACGCGTGCACGTCTTCCAGTCGGTCAACCAGTTCTTGACAATACTGGCTTACCAGGACCGGATCGTCCCCAGGTCGGCCGAAGGCAAGGTCGACAGGTAGACGGAGTTCCCTCCCAAACATGGCCCGGGCTGGTGTGCACCCGGTGGCCTCATGCACGGCGGCGCGGTAGGCCAGGAGAAATAGTGGAAGGTGTCTGCTCGCTGCTCGGAGATGGTTCTCGATGGTGCGATTGAATCGCCCTACCATTCCGTCGGACTGGGGGTGTAGCGGCGTCGTCCTTGTTTTCCGGATTCCCAGCAGCTAGCATAGGTTCTGGAACACCTGCGACTCGAAGTTCCTCCCTTGGTCGGAGTGCATCTCCAAGGGTACTCCGTACCGGCTGACGAATTCCTTCACCAGGGTCTCGGCGATCGCTGCGGCTTCTTGGTTAGGAGGTGAATACGCTTTTGGCCAGTTGGTGAAGTAGTCGCTGACGACCAATATGTAACGGTTCCCTGCCTCGCTCAATGGGAATGGCCCAGCAACATCGATGGCCACTCTCTCCATGGGGCCACCCACATTGTAGGTCTTCAGTGGACCCCGTCGTCTTCGACCTGGGCCCTTGCTGGCTGCGCAATCGTGGCACCTCGCGCAGTGGTTCTCCACGTCTGCTCGGCATTCGATCCAGTAGAACTGCTCTCTCAGCTTCTCCAGGGTCTTCTTTATCCCTAGGTGTCCACCAGATGATCCTCCATGGACTTCCTTCAGGACTTCCTCCGTCATAGCCTTTGGTGGCTGTGAGTCACGCGAGAGGGAATGAAGCAACCCAGCTTTCGTAACACCAAGGTTCGTGGCCCGTCCCATATCGGAAAGCTCGAGAAGGTGTGAACCCTGGTCTAGTCTAGAAACATCTATTGAGTCTCAGCCCCGCTATATAAGAGCGACCTGGCCAGCGAGGAACGGACTGTGATTTTGAGGAGTGTGTGTTTTCCAGTGCATTTTTCAAAAGTTGGCAGCCCTGTTCACTCTAAAGAAAACACATCTTCATATCTGTTTCGGTGCCCAAATCACATACCAAATTTGGTTGAAATCCAATGGATAGTATGGACGTTATATGTATTTAAAGATTGGATCTATCAGCAGGCACAGAATCATATTGGCAAAACTGTCATGTGTGGGCTCCTATAAATTAATCTGATGTAATCTTAACTATATGTGTATCAATTTTGGAACAGTTCCCATATACTGCTCGGGTCCAAGCTCTATGAACTTGCGGGATGAGGAGAAAGAGCAGAGAAAAGTCAGGCGAGAAGAGAAGGTTCTGTCAACAGCCCGCCGTGATATCTGATATTCCTTTCTATTCCAATACTGCTAACATAGGGTCGTTGCTCAAACCACTGTGGTGTTACGAATGAGTGAGTGAGTCACCGACCAATGTATTTGGCTCTGTACTATGCACGGACCGAGAAACCTCATCACTCGTCCACACCACTTTTCATAGTCCTCGATGCACATTCCTCTCAGGTTAACGCAGCTTAGACCCGAGCTGTATACCGTTCAAGATATCCAACATGGAGCTCAAATTTCAATTGCGATTCTTCAGCAGTTGGTAGCACTGACGTCATTTTCAAGTAAGGCCGTGAGAAATTCAGGTAGGCTATATATTTTTACTCATACCAAATTTTGTTTTCATGGCTGCAGCCAGGGGCGGCTCCTGACTAAAATTTTAGGGTGCGCCAGATGATATTATTGTTGTCTCATATTAAATATTGTTTTATACTTGACATTCATTGTTGCTAATATTGCCATTAACATCATTCCACACAACGCAACATTTGAAACAAGTTTTAATAAATACTTTATGCATTAAAAACTGTACTCACATGTTTCCTCTCACGTAAAAATTTTCTCGACTCATGTGCTAGGATGAAGCAAATTTATCTATCAGCTTGGTTCATGAGGTCCTATTTTTAAAAAATTTCTAACTTTGTGTTAAGCGGTATAGTACAAAAGGGATGCGTAAATAGAAATTCCACTTTCATTTTCCTATTTCACACACAATCAGCATATTAAATAACTACGTACCGTAACACAAAAATAAAAAACACAATTGAAATTAATTTCATCCACAGAACTCACTAAGACTCATACTGTACTTGGAACATCAGACAACTGAAAACGTATAAATATAGTTTTGTCTAATGTCATCCAGTTGCGAACAATGGCTGAATACCTGCTTAAGGGCGGGGGATGGGGTGGACCTTTCTCCCGTCCTCCGGTTTGACCATCAGAGACAGAAGCAGGAAGTGAAATGGAGAGATCTTCTGTTTCGCTTCAAACCAGTAATATGGGCCAACTCCCCAGGCCCTTGAAGAGAAAATAAATCCCTTTACAGCACAGAAGAATTCGCGTGCAAGAAAGTGCTATGTCCACTGTTTTCTCACCCGGCCCATCAAGCCATATAATTTACATGGGACTTTCTGTGGAGCGGCTCTCGCTATGACAATACACCGTATGAGACTGTCAGGATCTTGGGTTAGGGATGAATAGTGTATACTAAATTCTTTTTAGAGATTCTAGGGGGGAAAACACATATTTTAAGTAAAATATCTGTAATTTAAAGTAATTTTTAAAGACATAAATTAAACAAATTTTGTGCAATACGGCCCTGTGTGGGCGGGCTCCTTTCGGCCCTTAATGACGCATCGCCCCTGGCTGCAGCTATTCAGGAGATGATAGGGGGACACATAAACACACACACACATACAGATGGACAGACAGACACACATCTGCCCGTATCTATGCCACAAGTCTACTTTTTCCTAATTTTTACAAAATGTGAAAAGTAGGTTAAACAAATAGTTCCGTGAAGAACTAAAGCCTATTTTCACGTATCCTACTTATGTTAATTGCCTCTATCGACATACAAAATGTCAGTTCGATTACTGTAATAAATTCGTAGAAATTGAGAACGGTCTAAATATTTCGGATGGTCGCCATGTTGCATTTTTATAAATGTAGGTATTACTGTAGAGTAATGTACTATTACATGACATTTATTGTGTAGGTGTAGTATTCAAACTTCAATCGCTTGATTAGGACACAAGAAATAAAAACGAGATTTTAAAATTTCGCACAGCTGCCATCTTGTGGTTATGAAAACAATTGAATTAAATTAGATGCTAGTGGACTAAATCTTGTATAAGCATTTACCGTACCACGATTCACTAAACTCGGATGATTAAATCGCGAGAAACGTCCATTTAAATATTCATATTTCGCGTCACCGCCATATTGGATGTGTGCTCACCAGGTTATTGAAAGTACCATAGGTGAACTTATGTTCGTAGCCTCTATGAACATAAAGAATTTCTGTTTGATTGGTGAAATAGATTCGTAGGTATCGAGAACCATCTAAATATTTCGGTTGGTCGCCATGTTGGATTGTTATATGTAGAGGCCATAAAGTTATGTACCATTAAATGAAAAATGTTGCGTAGGTTCATTATTCAAACTTTCACTTCGATTGCATGATTACGACACAAGAAATAAAAACTTCATTTTAAAATTTCGCACATCCGCCATCTTAAGGTTATGTAAACAATTGAACTAAATTAGGTGCCAGAGCATTACAAGGTGTACAAACATTTATTGTACCATATTTCACTGCGCTCAAATAGCTAAATCGCGAGAAACGTCTATTAAAATGTTTCAAATTCGCTTGGCTGACATGTTCGTTTTTTACTTTACAGGTTTTTGAAAGTCACATAAGTGAATGTTTAGTAGTGCCCTTTGTCGCCGTACAAAATTTCAGAGTGATATCAGTAATAGTTCCGGAGATATAGAATGTCTGTGAAATATTTCGCACTACCGCCATCATGAGGATATGTAAACAATTCAATTGGATTACATGCCAGTGCATTGTAATGTGTATAAACATTTTCTGTGCAAAGTTTCGTTGCGTTTGAATGGTTAAATCGTGAGAAAAGTCTATTTTAATGTTTCAAATTCGCTTGGCTGCGATGTTGGTTTTGTAGTTTACAGGTTTTTGAAAATCTCGTAAGTGAACTTCTAGTGGTGCCCTTTATGACCGTACAAAATTTCAGGGTGGTATCGGTAATAGATTCGGAGATATGCCGGTGAAATATTTCGCACAGCCGTCATATTGGATTGGTGAGACGTAATAAAATATGAAGGGCACGGTCGGGGTCGGCCAAAACGGTGCTATGACCTTACCGAGTTTCAATGAATTCGGTCTAGCCGTTTAGAAGTCTTTAGGGAGGGACACACACACACCGACAGACGGACAGACACATATACGCATACACACACACACACACACACACACACGGACAAAAGGTGACCTCATAAGCCTATTTTTCATAAATGAAAATAGGCTAAAAATATAAAAACAATTAGTTCCGTGAAGAATATTGGATGGCTTGACAGACAGAAGAAGAGTCAAAGACAATCAGTGACGCCCTTGCCATAAACGCATGGGTTGACTGCATGGGGCTGTTCTCTTTTTGATAATACGACCACCTAAATTTGGAAAACAAGTCGTACAGGGGACTAAACACATTTTTTGAAAAACCCAAATCCAGTCCTTCATAGGGAAACACAGCTCCGTTGAGGAAAAGACGTGCATTTCTCAATTGCAGTTGATCAAATTGCGTGACATCTTCGGTTTGTTGATACTTGCGATTCGTTTGGAAACCCACGATAATGTAGAGAGGTCTCTCTGTATAGCGGGCTGTTTTTACAGACCAAATGTGTGTGTTGGTGCTGGGCATTAGCGGGTACTCATGGAGTGCCCAGCTTCTAAATTCCATGGGTATAGTCATATCTCTTCCCACAATCTGAGTATGTCCAGTTTTTTTTGCTATCGTCAAGTGTCACATAGGGTACTTTCCATGGCATGCGTTGTAGTTGAATTTTTGAATCTATGGGTGCATTGTGGACTCCCTTGAGTGCATTATTATCACTCCTGTCATTGACCAGATAATGCACTTGCCTTGCGTTGACCACAATGCGCTGGTGATCTTCGGCAAAGCCTAAAATCAGTTTAAGAGGTAAATATCCAGTAAAGGTGACATCGGTGTGTACCATCCAGTCATTGATCGAGTCAGGACACCAACCTGCCATGCAAAGTGTTTTACCTTCTTCCTCACTATAAGAGGGGTATAATTTCACGACAATGGAAATTCCCACATTTCGAGTGCTATCCACAACGATATCGTTAATCATATAGCGCACCTCAGAAAACAGAAAGGCAAAAGCATGGTTGCCTAACTTGGATCCATCTCCAAGTTAGACAACCATGGGTGTAGAGCCATCGGCTTTGGTGAGCCGGCCTTCAATCTGAATGACACTTTCATGAGGTAGGCTATAAATATCTTGGTTGTTGATAACAAATTGAATTTCATAATTGTTATTGAGTCCAGGTGTTTGAGCTTGTTAGGAATGGGGATCAATTCTTACCACCCCTGGTTGCTCCTCGATGTGGTTCACTACCTCTAGGATAGAATTCTTCATGGGGGTTGACGGGGTAACTCAAATGCTGTAAAATCTGCGTGTCCTTAGATGTTAACGTGTATTCACGTGGTAAACAAATAACGCTATTCCTAGACGGTGTTGTTGCTTTATACACCAACTTCATAGTGGCTTTAGAACCAACTTGTAAGTCACTGGTGTGGTAGAATCTCGATAAATGAGACGTTGATCTCTACTGATCAGTCTTAATGTTATATTACTAATACCATCGACAGCTACAGAATGAAAAAGCACCACTGGAGGGTTTTCACGAATAATATAGCCATTGTGCGATGTCATAATAAAGTCATAAAGCGAATGCGATGGTTCTTGATTGGTGTATACTTGGCTAATAATATTACACGTTACCGACACATCAATTTTACTTCATTGTCTGATTGATGTTTTTTGTTGGGCTCCAACACGCGTGGTTGAAATCCTAGTAAAGGACCAATGTAATCGGGTTGTGTTTTAAAGTAAATCTTAAACTTGGAGAAAGTACAGCAGCGATGAGTGTTGGTATTTCCTATAAGTTCAAACGTGAGCGTTAATAGGGGAGCAGTAGGAGTTCTGTCTCAATATAGAACCCTCCTCACCCCACTACTAAGCCTAGGCCATGTAATATTTTTCGATATCTCTCGGACCCATGGTCCGATTTCGACACATGAGGTGACATAGGACTCGGGCTGACGCCCTCTTTCCAATAAACCACTTGTCATATTTTTAATTTTAAAAAAGTTTTTGAAATTAGGCGATATTTTGAAAACCAAACATGATAGAACGCTGTGCAATAGCTTAAACAAAAGGTCTCTATGTCTTTTATCGTTAGAACACAAGTTTATATATTGTTTTGATTTTTTCTAAAGGCCAATTATGAATGTGGCTATATTTTGAAACTAGGGATTCCACATAAAACGATGTTTGACATAAATTGATGGTCATTACCCCATCTATCCACATACCAAATTTCAAGTGTCTAGGATATAAACCTGTGCAGTAGGGGGCAATACAGGAGCTAGATCACATCCTACTTTCCTACGAACTTTGGCGATATCTCCCGAACGCATGGTCGGAATTGGACGTGTGACGTGTCAAATGGCTGGTTTCGATGCCCCCTCTATATTGTTAAGAGGCTAAAGTTTTGAGAATGAGGGAAACAGACTTTGTTGGGGGGGTAAAATCATGATTTTAGACGTTTTGTTATATCTCGCAAACCAATTATGCTGAGACGTGTACGAGGTGTCAAATGACTCGGGCTAACGTCCCCTTTTTGAAAGAATTTTTGAAATTTTGACAAAGGTCCTAAATACACTTTCGCTGAAAAAAAAATTTCTTTACCTGTTTTAAATGTTCATGAAGAGTGGTTGTTGAGAGAGACGATACTGCTGTGCATGTGTTTTAACGAGACTGTCGCCGGCCAAGGTGGCTGTGCTCAATAGAACAATGGATATTTCGACGGGACGGTTTATGACAGGGCGAGGGTTCGTTTTTCCGATATTTTACCCTTGAAGAGGATCTTTAAAGTGTTAACGATGACGAGTTACATGACAAATGATAATTCTATGATTAGATAAAGGACAAACAGAACTAGGTTATATGGTTGAAGCGAGTAGAGAAAACAGAATTGCTGGAGAGGGGGACAGACTAGCAGGATGTGAATGTCATTTGAGCTTATTGGAATGCGCTGATCTGACTTGACAACAGGTGCAATGGAAAACTACACAGACGCAGAGGACGCTTGAAGGTCAAACAATCTGACAGCCGTCGTGGGATGAGAGAGCGAAATGCACGTGAACACGTGTGAAACCACATGTAAGCTAACAATTCACATCCTATTTGATTCGTACGTGAGAAAATGCAAGTTGATGTGTAATATGACCTGACACAGGTGTTGGTTGACCCTGGACGTTAGCTGTACACGTGCACGATAACAGCTAAAAAGTCACATTCTGTTTGGTTTGTACATGAGAAAATGCAAGTTGAGGCGTAATATGACCAGCCACAGTTGTTGTTCTTGGACTTTAGCTGTACACGTGTACGATAACAGGATGTGCAAGTGTGTAAATTGTTGAGTTAGTAAAAATGTAATAGGAATGACATAACAGCCAATAGCTAGGCGAGAGCTGTGGGCAGCAGTGGTGAGAGGGGGGGGGAGGAGAGGCGAGGGGGAGGGGGGAGGGCGGTCTACGCGAGAACACTTGTGGAGAGAGAAAGAATTATGTGTTGATCATAATACATGTGGAGCTGGGGACTGTTCACATTGGGCTTTAGGTGGTGTACAACATGAGTTAATAAATAAATAAAAGGCACATGAGTTCACACGACATGTAATTTATTAATCCAAGAATTAAAGGCTGAGCTAAATCCTAGCCAATTTACATATAGTTTATTTCCTTTCTGTTTCAACACTTTTTCCACGAGGTAATGTATTGGATACGCTGTTTTGTGGATTTCTTGGAGATAAAACCTGCCTCTTATAGGTAGACGGTTGAGGTCCTCAAGTAAAGAGGTGACTGGGCTGTCCAGGTTGACTTGACGAATTCGAAATAGTTCAGTCCCCCAATTTGGTGTGTAGCCCTTATAAAAGCCAGACTTAAATTTGCTTACACGAACATGGTCCCCGATACTGAGGAGGTGACGTTTAGGGTCTGCTGTTTTTATGGATTTAAACAGTTTGTCCAGTCGCGGAATATTTTTGGTTACCAGTCGTGACTTGGTCCCAGTGGGTCTGTGTTTGGTGTCATTGTAACGTGACACTAGCTCAGGTAACATGTCCAACCAGCGATAAGAGCCCTGATAGTAAACGCTTTCCACATATGAGTTTTCAATGTTCGGTTAAACCACTCTACCACACTGGCTTTGAGTTTGCCTTACGTGGTGTAATGGTGAATATCCAAAGATTTGAGAAAACTAGAGAAATCCTTGTTGAAAAATTCTTTCCCTTGGTCGGTTTGTAACAACTGAGGTTGACGTTTTGATTGTTGAATAATATGTTGAAAGGCCTTGGTGACTAGTGGGCCAGACTTGCGACGCACAGGTTGAACAAAGGCCATTTTGGAATACACATCAATGACTGTCAACATATAGCGTACACCATTGTTAACACTAGCATAGGGTGGAAAGGGGTGATTGGATAGCACCCCAACTGGGAAATAGAGGATTAGGTTTCGGGCACACGGTGGAATTTAAATAGAGCGACGAGGAAGAGACCAAACATTGATAACTAAAGTTTAATACATTTATTTGATTTTTGAATCAATAACAAATATTTTCATTTAGAATAATAATTAAACGAAGGTAATTAAAAATGCAATGTTTCTCCAGGAAACTCAGAAAAAGTAGGAATTAAAATAAAAATGCATAAAAAGGCCTTATAAAAGGCGATTAAAAAGTATTTTCAAGAAAAATATCCAAAAACAAGCAAGAAGCAAGAAAAAGGCTTGGCCTTGAAGAATGTGTTAACCAAGTGAATGAAGTTCGCGTTACCAATGATTTGATACTTTATACCGAGTATTTGGCCCGCAGGGAGCGGGTCGTAAAATCCAAACAAAGGCTTCCTCTAAGATGTCTCGGCATGCCTTCCGAGAAAGATAGATTGTGGCTCCTTTGCCGAAGTGTACCCCGCAGGAACAGATCTCTTGGTAGTGATCTGTCTGGCGGATTACAAGCAGTTACAGTTTCTCATCGCCGAGTTGTAGGGAGCTAGCGGGCTGACTGAGTTGCTGAGATGAAAGTCGTTGACTCATGCCTCGCCTAGCACGACAGAGTCCAAGTGATGAAGCATGCCACTTGGCGAGGTTCCAGCCACACGATGTTTACTAACAGGGCCGACCCAAGAAGGGCCTTGTTGTGGACAGGCAGGCAGCCGTGGTCAGACGTAGATCCATGCAGGCAGATGTAGACAGGCCGCAGGACGGCGATGCGGAGAATATATAGTAGAAATGACGACAGCGCGCCGAACATTCCAGAATGAAGGAGGGGTGTCAAACAGCCAATCAACGCACAGCCCCATGCACATTGCAAGGGTTGCTGCTGAGGTGAGCACAGTACCTCATGAGAAAGTGTGACAGTATGGTGCGTCTAGAAAGACACTTCAGAAAAAAGGTGAGTTGACAAGAATAATAAAGAACAACAATTCAAATGAAACATAAGATAAATAAATAAATAAATAATCAGAACACCGCGTTCATACTGTAATTATAACGAAAAAAAATAATGGGGCAGAATAAATGAACGTGTGTTTCAAACCGTACGGGAAACGTAGCCTACAAAAAAACATTCGCAAAAGCGAACATGCTGGGAGGGGCGAGATAAAATTGCAGTAAGAAAGCGCAGAAGTTAGGCCTCGCGTGGCAAAGGGGCAATCATAGTGATTGGCCTGAGAAAATGACCAGCAGAAGTCTGCAGTTTTACCACGCGTACCCTACCATCTCTGCCAGGAAAGCACTCAACAACCCTACCCAAATTCCAGACAAGAGGCGGACTAGGGTCTTTCAAAAGGACCAAGTCCCCTACCTGAAGGTTAGAGCAGGAAACACGCCATTTATCACGCTGCTGAAGCAAACCGAGGTATTCCAACCTCCAGCGGCGCCAAAAATTGTTGCGCAAAATTTCAATTTTGCGCCAAGAAATGGCTAAAGAAGATTCAGAATTAGAATATAACAAAGGGGGAGAGGCAGTCAACGGACCACCGATAAGAAAATGGCCTGGCGTTAATGGCAGATCTGATGGATCATTAGATAAGGGTGATAAAGGACGAGAATTAATTATGCCCTGAAGAAAAATAATTAAGGAATGAAATTCTTCATGAGAAAGGGGGGTGTGGCCACAAACATGTCTAAGGTGCTTCTTGGTGAGTTTCACACAAGACTCCCAACGCCCACCTTGATGAGGTGCATAAGGGGGGATGAAGTGCCACTTGAAATTTCTCTGGTGAGCATATTCAGTAATCCTTTCCAGCGCTGAATTGTGAGTAAGAGATCTCTTAATTTGTTTAGAAGCTCCGATAAAATTTTTAGCATTATCTGAGAATACTTCTGAAGGAAGACCTCGGCGAGCAGAAAATCTGGCAAAAGCTGCCAAAAAGTAAGCAGTAGAGGCGTTGGTAACTAATTCTAAGTGAACTGCTCCGGTGACCATACATACAAACAGCGAAATATAGAGTTTTCCAGAAATACATTTTTTGGCCTCAGGAGAATTTCTTCTGTAAAAAAAGGCCCGGAATAATCCACCCCCGTAAAGGTAAAGGGTCTAGCAGGCGCAGATCTAAAGTTGGGAAGATCACCCATGAGCTGAGCGGTAATTTTAGGGTTGGATTTAAAACATGGAATGCACTTCCGGATAACAGAGGTAACTTCATGCACTCCGTTTACGGGCCAATACCTTTCACGAATGACATAAAGTAATGTACGAGTTCCAGCATGAAGATGCTGGTAATGATACTGACGAATGATTAAGGAAGTGACATGATGCTTTGAGGGAAGAATAATGGGATGTTTTTTATCCTCAGAAAGATCAGCCAAAGATAAACGTCCTCCTACTCTTAGTAAACCATCAGTATCCAAAAAAGGGGCGAGTGAGGAAAGCCTACTCGATTTCTTAAGGGATTGACCTTGGGACAACACCTAGCATTCTTCAGAGAATATTTCTTGTTGAGTAAGCCATAAGATTCTTGTAGTGGCTAAACCTAATTCAGAAAGGGTTAAATATGGCTTAGGAAAAAGGGGTTGTTCTACCACAAAATATTTCCATCGAAGGAGATAAGCCATAACCGTCACCAATTTATGGAAAGAGGAATATCGCTGCAAGAGAAGGGGAGAGTCGGAAACGAGAAGAGAAGATCCAGTAATCTTACCAGCATCCGGCAAGTCTGATAACTCCGGAAGAGGAAAATTTGGCCAAGCGGAAGGTTCTTGCAGAAGCCAACGGGGACCGTGCCAGTATAATGTCAAGTTAGCCAACATAAGAGGGGAACATCCCCGAGAAATGACATCTGCAGGGTTCTCCTTGCCAGATACATGATGCCATTGTTCAAGGTTAGACGATTGTTGAATTTTGGACACTCTATTAGCTACAAACACCTGCCAATGCGAGGGAGGTTTGGCAATCCATGCCAACGTGATGGCTGAGCCACTCCAAAAGTAAGTTTTAATAAATCGGATTTTTAAAGATTGACGGATTTTGACCGATAATTCAACCGCCAGAAGAGCAGCACAAAGTTCCAGTCGTGGCAAGGATAAAGATTTAAGACTTAGCGCAAATTAAATTGGAAAAGAAATATGATTGGACAAGATTACGGCAAACAATATACGCACAACCTCCATAAGCTTTCAATGAGCTATCGGCAAAGATGTGAAGTTCATATCCTCCACAGGAGGGAAAGGGAATAATCACTCGCGGGATAATAACATTAGAAAGATCTTCCAAACTATTTCTATAAGAAATCCAATTTTTTTGCAACTCTGAAGGAACTGGTTCATCCCAACCAGTTTTCAAGGACCAAAGGTCTTGCATGAAAAGCTTTGCCGTGACGATGATTGGCGCCAAAAATTGGAGAGGATCAAATATCTTTGCAATCTCAGACAAAATTTGCCGCTTAGTTTGCGGTTGGATGTCACTGTGATTAATTTTGAAAAAGAAAAAATCCTTTTGAGTACTCCAATAGATGCCTAGAGTTTTGATAGAATTACTTTCATGAAGAAGTTCTACTGAGTCGTTATAGACTGAAGTTAATGGAAATTTAGAAAGGAATTCCTCCGAATTAGAGTTCCATTTGCACAAGGAAAATCCGCCTCCCAAAAGCAAAGTTGTCAAATCCTTAGAGACTTGCAGTGCTTCAGATACTGACTCAAATGAATGAAGAAAATCGTCAACGTAAAATGATGATTTTAACACTTCAGAAGCCTTAGGAGAATACAACGGGCCATCCTGTTCAGCAAGTAATTTCAACGTACGTATGGCTAAAAAAGCAGAAGGCTTTAGTCCATATGTTAATGTTTTTAGTCGAACAATCTTGACAGGTTTAGTAGGCTCGTCGCGCCAAAGAATTCTCTGAAGGTCGCGCTGTTGTTGATCGACCAAAATCTGTCTATACATCTGTTTGATATCGGATATCACTGCGATAGGAAACAAGCGAAAATTCATCAAAACAGAAGAAATGTCAGTTTGAATTGGAGGGCCTGATAATAATGTGTCATTCAGAGAAGTTCCGTTGGCATCCAATGCAGAGCCATTAAAGACCACTCTTATGTTTTCCTTTAAAATTTCATTCTTCCAAACAGGATGGTGATTGAGGCAAATGACTTCAGATGGGGTATAGGTAGCATCATCTTTCTTGGTAACAACCTCCATGTGATCGAGTGCCTCATATTCCTCCATAAATGTGGAATATTGAGTTTTAACAACAGGGTCACGTTTAAATTTGCTTTCCACAGCATAGAGTGCTCTAAGAGCCCTAGGGTGTGTTTCAAATGAAAGAGGTGGATTATCCACACGGGGCATTGTTACGACAAATCTACCCTCTGAATTGCGTTTGGTTGTTTCGCGAAACAGTTTTTCACACATTTCATTTTCAACTGGGGAAGGTGAAACTGAATCTACAGTATAGTTTCGATTTTCCAAAATCTTTCTAGGTTGTAATCGAGACTTGCATTGACAAAATGCCATTGTGAGAAATTTTGAAATGACTTACGAGGGACTTGACCCGTTACTAACCAACCTAGCTTGGTATGATGAACAAACACTCCTGGTGATATTTTGACCTTAGAGCTAAGGAGACATTGCCAAAATACTTGGGCACTGAGAAGTATGTGTACTGGAGCGCTCGTATTAAATGTTGGATCTGCCAACTGAATGTTATGAGGAAATTGCCAATTTCTAATTTCAAAAGAATTACTAGGGGTATTACTGCCAATAGTATCAATGGCAAGACAATTCAACTGAAATGTTGTGTTACAATTAACAGCATCTTTGATATGAATACGAACAAAATGCAAAGATTTAACATTGCTATTGTTAATACCGGTAACCTGAATTAATGTAGGTTGCTTGGGAAGACCAAGTTTCTTAATGAGACGCTCACTTATGAAGTCATGGGTGGCGGCATTATCCAATAAGGCACGTGCTTCAAGCCATCTACCAGAGGAATCTTGAACTTTTAATAACACGGTTGATAGTAGCACCTGGGAACTACGAATAGAGCTAGAGCTCTGAGTATAAGATTGCGCATTGACTCCTGGGGATGTATCTTTAGAACTTCCAGGGGAAGGAGCCTGACGTGGCTTTTCAAACTTATGAAGCAAGGTGTGATGTTGAGCCTTGCAATGGGAACAAGTATTTTTAGATAAGCAATCAGGAACCATATGCCTAGCTGACAGGCAGTTGTAGGAATATCTTTTTTGAGCGATTAATTTGCGTCTTTCGTCGGTAGAAAGAGCTTTAAAGGCAACGCAGGAATATAACCTGTGAGGCGCTTTACAGAGAATACAATCTGTTGAATTATGTTGAACAGTAAAAACAGCAGATTTGTTTATTTTAGTACCGACTGGCTTGACAACATTAGATTTGTTATCTGCACTTCCTGACGTATGACAGGCTACGGCTGACAAAACCTGACATCTATTGTTTATAAACGTAAGCAGTGAATCATAGGTATATGGCGTGTCATTTGTTATTTCCCTCTCCCATGCCTTTAAGGTTGATGGATCAAATTTAGAAGTAACCAAGTGAACTAAGAATAGATCCCAATGCTCGACCGGTTGATTCAACCGTGCCAATGCTCTGACGTGTAGTTGGACCGTGTCACTTAAGGCTCGCAGTGATGCCAAATTGTCAGCACGCAAGGCGGGCAGGTTGAATAAGGCTTGAATATGCCTTTTTATACATAATCTTTCGTTGAAATAACGGCCTTTAAGAAGCTCTATAGCAATGTTATAGTTTTCTCCTGTTAAGGGGAGTTCTCTTATAAGTTGAAGGGGTGGGCCCTGCAAAGTGGATTTTAAGTAATGGAATTTCTGAATTTCTGGAAGTGTGGCATTATCATGTACTAATGAACTGAACAATTCAAAGAATGATTGCCACATCTCGTCCTTTCCGGAAAAATGCGCAATTTCGATTTTAGGTAGCAATGGTTTGACACTATTCCCATTTTCGCTAATTCTTCCTTGAGTCTCCTCTACCTTCAACGCCAGGGTCGAAGTTCTAACTAATGGCACAGCCTGAGCGTGTGTATCAAAGTAATTACTTTCTACTTCTTCCCTATCTGACTGATGTTCCGGACTTTTGATTTCAATTTCAAGTTGCACGAGATCATATTTCTCGTACGCCTGTTCAAAAGCTTTTAAACGTTGAGATATAATATCAAGGTTTTGTTCCTCTTTCGGTAGAGTAGCTAAATATTTTTGAAAACGGGTGAGTTGGCCCTTGTAGGCCGCCCGACAGTTTAACAGTTTTTCATCTATTATTACTGGCATGGCTGGAAAGTTGGAATAACTCACTCACCAAAGCTGCTTGCAGCACCAGACTGAGATCCGCTTTCCGGAAAGAGAACAGTTGTACAATATGCTGGGATTGTTTCGGCCTTCCCGCAGATCTCCCGCGCTAGCCACGGTATACTGAAATGTGTAAGACAAATGTTAGATTGCACAAGTTTTTTTTTAGAATAGAATTTGTGGTCTCAGAATGAAAGTTCTGGGTTCGATCCGGGGTTGAGGTACCATGGAAAGGGGTGATTGGATAGCACCCCAACTGGGAAATAGAGAATTAGGTTTCGGGCACACAGTGGAATTTAAATAGAGCGACGAAGAAGAGACAAAACATTGATAACTAAAGTTTAATACAGTTATCTGATTTTTGAATCAATAACAAATATTTTCATTTAGAATAATAATTAAACGAAGGTAATTAAAAATGCAATGTTTCTCCAGGAACTCAGAAAAAAGTAGGAATTAAAATAAAAATGCAGAAAAAGGCCTTATAAAAGGCGATGAAAAAGTATTTTCAAGAAAAAGATCCAAAAAAACAAGCAAGAGGCAAGAAAAAGGCTTGGCTTTGAAGAATGTGTTAACCAAGTGAATGAAGTTCGCGTTACCAATGATTTGATACTTTATACCGAGTATTTGGCCCGCAGGGAGCGGGTCGTAAACTCCAAACAAAGGCTTCCTCTAAGATGTCTCGGCATGCCTTCCGAGAAAGATAGATTGTGGCTCCTTTGGCGAAGTGTACCCCGCAGGAACAGATCTCTTGGTAGTGATCTGTCTGGCGGATTACAAGCAGTTACAGTTTCTCATCGCCGAGTTGTAGGGAGCTAGCGGGCTGACTGAGTTGCTGAGATGAAAGTCGTTGACTCATGCCTCGCCTAGCACGACAGAGTCCAAGCGATGAAGCATGCCACTTGGCGAGGTTCCAGCCACACGTTGTTTACTAACAGGGCCGACCCAAGAAGGGCCTTGTTGTGGACAGGCAGGCAGCCGTGGTCAGACGTAGATCCATGCAGGCAGATGTAGACAGGCCGCAGGACGGCGATGCGGAGAATATATAGTAGAAATGACGACAGCGCGCCGAACATTCCAGAATGATGGAGGGGTGTCAAACAGCCAATCAACGCACAGCCCCATGCACATTGCGGGGGTTGCTGCTGAGGTGAGCACAGTACCTCATGAGAAAGTGTGACAGTATGGTGCGTCTAGAAAGACACTTCAGAAAAAAGGTGAGTTGACAAGAATAATAAAGAACAACAATTCAAATGAAAATAGCCTCCGTGGCTTAGGCGGCAGCACGCCGGCCTCTCACCGCTGGGTCCGTGGTTCAAATCCCGGTCACTCCATGTGAGATCTGTGCTGGACAAAACGGAGGCAGACAGGTTTTTCTCCGGGTACTCCGGTTTTCCCTGTCAAAATTTCATTCCAGCAACACTCTCCACTATCATTTCATTTCATCTGTCATTCATTTAATCATTGCCCCAGAGGAGTGCGTCAGGCCTCGGCAGCCGGCACAGTTCCTATTCTCACCGCTAGATGGGGCTTCATTCATTCCATTCCTGACCCGGTCGGAGACTGGAAGCAGGCTGTGGATTTTCATTTGATAATTAAAATGAAACATAAGTTAAATAAATAAATAAATAATCAGAACACCGCGTTCATACTGCAATTATAACGAAAAAAAATAATGGGGCAGAATAAATGAACGTGTGTTTCAAACCGTACGGGAAACATAGCCTACAAAAAAACATTCGCAAAAGCGAAATAGGAAATAGGAAATAGGAATGACATAACAGCCAATAGCTAGGCGAGAGCTGTGGGCAGCAGTGGTGAGAGGGGTGGGGAGGAGAGGAGGGAGGGGGGGGGAGGGCGGTGTAAGAGAGAACACTTGTGGAGAGAGAAAGAAATATGTGTTGATCATAATACATGTGGAGCTGGGGACTGTTCACATTGAGCTTTAGGTGGTGTACAACATGAGTTAATAAATAAATAAAAGGCACATGAGTTCACACGACATGTAATTTATTAATCAAAGAATTAAAGGCTGAGCTAAATCCTAGCCATTTTACATATAGTTTATTTCCTTTTTGTTTCAACACTTTTTCCACGAGGTAATGTTTTGGAAACGCTGTCTTGTGGATTTCTTGGAGATAAAACCTGCCTCTTATAGGTAGACGGTTGAGGTCCTCAAGTAAAGAGGTGACTGGGCTGTCCAGATTGACTTGACGAATTCGAAATAGTTCAGTCCCCCAATTTGGTGTGTAGCCCTTATAAAAAGGCAGACTTAAATTTGCTTACACGAACATGGTCCCCGATACTGAGGAGGTGACGTTTAGGGTCTGCTGTTTTTATGGATTTAAACAGTTTGTCCAGTCGCGGAATATTTTTGGTTACAAGTCGTGACTTGGTCCCAGTGGGTCTGTGTTTGGTGTCATTGTAACGTGACACTAGCTCAGGTAACATGTCCAACCAGCGATAAGAGCCCTGATAGTAAACGCTTTCCACATATGAGTTTTCAATGTTCGGTTAAACCACTCTACCACACTGGCTTTGAGTTTGCCTTACGTGGTGTAATGGTGAATATCCAAAGATTTGAGAAAACTAGAGAAATCCTTGTTGAAAAATTCTTTCCCTTGGTCGGTTTTTAACAACTGAGGTTGACGTTTTGATTGTTGAATAATATGTTGAAAGGCCTTGGTGACTATTGGGCCAGACTTGCGACGCACAGGTTGAACAAAGGCCATTTTGGAATACACATCAATGACTGTCAACATATAGCGTACACCATTGTTAAAACTAGCATAGGGTATCATTTCCACCAAATCGGCTTGCCAAAGTTCATCCACAACCCCTTAAATTACCTTGAGTCCCTGATAGTGACGTCTAGCTGGACGATGCAAATGGTGAGCAATGCCCATTTAATGGGTGAGGGCTTAAACAATAATTTTGGCATTTCGAAGTTCTTGTTCAATTTCTTGAATTACCCAATCGTGACCGGTATGGCCAGCTTGAAGTAAAGCATGCAACAGCTGTAGCCGCTGGACGAGCTTATTGGGATTATGCAGGTAGGTAACATCCACAAGGGGTTTCGATGGTTTTAAGTTCACTCCCGAAGCGCACACTTTACGACGAGCACATTGACGGATTGGAAACATTTTTGCAATGATGGTTTTATATTTTTGAGATATATTGGCATTGACTTGTTGAGGGGGATTATACTGTCTTTGTGGGCATGGGTGTCCAATAAAATGGATTTATATTTGACAATGTCCTCCGACGTATTATCATGGGAAGAGGGTGTCCAAGAGAATGGTAGCTTTAAGAGTCCTGGTGCTAATTTATAGTTGATCTTTTTAATGACAGCACTAGTACGAGGAAATTTAATCGATTAATCACCAATTTTAAAACTATCATCGTTATAGCGAACACCATACGTGGTATCTCTGTTTCCAATAAATAGATTGGTGAGATACGGTTGCAGTGTTGCTTCATAATGATTGATTAAAATGTTTTTGAGTTGAGCTTTATGTTGAGGCGTAGCCAAGAGTTGTGAAAACGGAAACGATCTGGAAGGGCAGGGTGTTTCAGTCATGGCCAAGGATTTCTTTTTTTCTTAAAAACTCTGCAAGGGGTGAGGATTTTTTGAGGCGTATACGCTTGATCATTATCATCCTCATCCTGAACCTCGCTAACACTAGTCAATGCTTCCTGTTCCTCTTCCTCTTCCTCAGGGTCCTCGTGTAGTGTCTGCGTGGCTTGTGAAACAGTGGGTAGCGTTTCACGTGACTTGAAAAAGGGTTTAAGCATGGCCTTTAGCGGAGGTACTAAATGTTGTTGAATAAACAATGCATGATCTGCACGCGATCGTTTCAATAGACGAAACTTTTGGCGAATAGTATTTTTTGCTCGAATAATATGCTTTTTCAATTGACTTTCTGCTAACGCCATGGTGTCTTGACAACTGACTTGAGATGGAATGAGACAGTGCCTTAAATAGTAATGAAATTATCAAACCATAAGCGATAACGTCCTTGGTGGAGTTCACATTGTTTGTCAATCACCAAACAGGCATGCCGTTGAGTGTTCCAGCACTTGGCACACATTTCAGTAATCATTTGAAAGGTCATATCAGGATCCACATGTTCATTATAAATGTGGCGACTATTCCTTTCATCCTGACGAAATAAAGCAATGACATTGGCATTGTCACGAATCAGTTGTTTGGACATTTAGGAATACGTTTGTCCAAGATAGAAGCATTCGATATGTTTGTGACGATCCATGCTGAAATAGCTTTGAATGATGCCTTGCCGTTCAGTGTATACATCATCGAAAATCATACCGGGTGAGTTAGCCGTGGTCGTTACGGCATGACTGCTGGCAGTCGCTCACATCCGGAAGGCGAGGACGTTCGAATCCCCCCGCCGGCAACCTTGAAGATGGTCTTCTGTGGTTTCCCATCTTCCTTCCAGGCAAATGCCGGGGTTGGTCCCTAACTATAGGCCACAGCCGCTTCCTTCCAACTCCTCGACCTTCCAATCCAACTTTCCTCCCTAACGGTACTTGTAGCTCACCATTGGGTGTCCGTCTGGAAGCAGCTACAAAACTGGCGAGCCGAACATGTCCTCGGACACTCCCGGAACTAAAAGCCATACGCTAATAAGAAAATCGAAAATCATGAGTGAATCAGCATTTACCTCATCCGGAGCAATAACAATTTCTTGCATGGAAAAGTGAAATAACACATATTCTCGCTTTGTAATCCAGACATGACTTTATCCAGAACACGTTGGTAGAGAGATTTTGCAAAAATATAAATATTTTGAAAACGGAGACCATTGGGCGCTGTAATGGGTGTAAGCTAAAGATTTGTCTTTCTACATCCCGAAGGCCCCACAATAATGCAGCGAATGGAAGATGGAAACAGTGAACCATGGCGTTGTTCACGTGATGTGGGATGGAGATGGGAAACCATGTCCCCCACGGGGAATGACTCTTGCTGTTTAATAATCTTCATATCAACTAAGGTTTAGAGAGGCTAGCAGGCTGTCTATATACATGGAACCGAGCCTTGTCATAGAAACAGTATACCTCTACTACAGGTTGACGATGGATGTCTATAGACGTGCGTTGATGGCCACAGCTAGGTCTGCCCCCTTACATGATTCTAAACAAGAAACAGATCCTGCTAATAAACACTATGTGGATAGGTCTGTGGTGCCACGCACTAAACAGGGAGATTATGACTTTAAGTGAAAGCAGTTAATCCATGTGAAACATCCTCAAGTGTCTACAGATGTCACTACAAAAAGTATGTGTATAACAAGGGGCACGAGTTTTATGACAAAGTGAATGGCTATACCGCTAATCATCACCGTATTATTCACGTGGAAGATCCACAAGACGAGGAGGACGTCTGCACGAAACGTTACGTGACCTATGAAATGAAAAGGCTTTATAAATTTATCCCATTCATATTTTTAGTGAACCTTATAAATGAAAAACCTGTGAATGACAGGAACCATTTACCAATAGTCCATGACCAGCACCTGACGTATGTGCTTGCTTCAGGTTTAGGACACTATCGATTACGCTATGATGAAACCATTCACATGAAAGAATCCATGCCTGATGAAAACCATTTTCATGTAGAGATAAACGGTCATAGGATGTTGGTTCATAACCATCAAATGGTCAATGCAGGTGACGAATTATCGTTTCATCTCATGCTTACATGTGATGAAAAGCAAGCGGGAAAAAGTATAACCGATTTCCCACTTTATGTGGAACTTGAATATACAGCCATTAAATAACAACTTCACGTTAGTTGTCACTTAAACTTTCTTGTGAAAGATTGTTGGTCATCATTACAGTATGGTGAAACAAAGATATGTAATGAAAAAGACTAATAAGAAGACCCTGTCATTGATAAAGCATGGGCTTAAGGCATTAGTGGACAAGCCCTTGCGAATGAAAAATGTAAAAAATAACGTGTTGACCATAAGGATAGCCCTTCGAGCAGTACAGAGACGCCTTATTCCAAAACGTCGGCGACAGGTTTCAAAACAAGGGCGAGTAATTCATGTCCCCAAACGAACGGGATTCTTACCTGCATTATTCGCCGATCTGGCTGCTCTGGGATCACTTTTGGGCTGTGCCAGTGCGGTGGCGAAAACCATTAAAGCTGCACAGCAGGGCAAGCAAAAACTAAAAGAAAGTCAGCGACACCATGAAACGATGGAAGCCATTGCTATGGGGCCAGAAACGCCAATTTAAAGCCAGCCTTTTATCAACAACGATTTGGGATTTAACCATCTCGAAGTAAAAAATAATAATAAAACTTAAACCTGAGCCATAGCAAGACATGCCCTGACTCATCAACAAGTGGAAAGGTTTCTCATTTTCGAGGTGTGTTTATGCGTCATCAATTACCCCCACGACCTTGGAAACAGGAATGTGCTGTTCTAAATTAGGATGATCACCGAGGACGAGGAACGCATTATGTAGCCTATGTAAAAGAGGGATCCACGGTATGGTACTCTGACAGTTTTGGGAATCTGCCCCCGCCCATAGAACTAGTGACCTATTTTGGAAACAGGACCAAGATATATTACAGTATAATGTGAAACGTGAGCAAACGTTTAACAGCAAAGGGTACGGACGTTTGTGTTTATTTTTTTAATATAAGACACAGCATGAGCAAAAACGTCAACAGTATGTTGGCAGAAAGTAAAACGTTTACACTGCATGGACGTGGACCTGAAGTCAGCCTAGAATTTTGCCCGCCTATCGAATTGATTGAACGACCTTATGGTTTGGGACTTGTTTCTCTTGAAACGTACAATCGAATATACAACATACCTGAAAATGTGAACAACAAGTTTTACTATGATGAATCTGTGCTCTCCCTGAACTCTGTTGGATATACGATAGGTGATATTTATGAACACATTTATGTGGTGTTGATCAATGAATATGGTTCAAAGTCATTTCTCGATGGAACGCACATGTTCTAACTTACAGGAAATACCAACACTCATCGCTGCAATATTTTCGCTACGTTTAAGACCGACTTTAGAACACATCCAGATTCCATTGGTCCTTTACTAGGATTTAAACCACGCGTGTTGGAGCCCAACAAAAAACATCAATCGGACAATGAAGTGAAATTGATCGAGGACCATCATGAGTCGGTGACGTGTAATATTATTAGCCAATTGTACACCAAGCAAGAACCATCGCATTCCCTTTATGACTTTATCGTGACATCGCCCAATGCCTATATTATTCGTGAAATTCCTCCAGTGGTGCTTTTTAATTCAGTAGCTCTTGATGGTATTAGTAATATAATATTAAAACTCATCAATAGAGATCAACAACACATTCAACTAGATTCTACCACAGCAGTGACTTACAAGTTGGTTGTAAATCCACTATGAAGTAGGTGTATAAAGCAACAACACCGTCTAGGAATAGAGTTATTTGTTTGCCACGAGAATACACGTTAACATCTAAGGACACGCAGATTTTACAGCATTTGAGTTACCACGTCAACCCCCATGAAGAATTCTATCCTAGAGGTAGTGAACCACATCGAGGAGCAACCAGGGGTGGTAAGAATTGATCCCCTCCTATCAAGCTCAAACACCTGGACTCAATAAAAATGATGAAATTCAACTTTTTATCAACAACCAAGATATTTACAGCCTACCTCATGAAAGTGTCATTCAGATTGAAGGTCGGCTCACCAAAGCCGATGGCTCTACACCCATGGTTGTCTAACTTGGATGTGGATCCAAGTTAGCCAACCATGCTTTTGTCTTTATGTTTTCTGAGGTGTGGTGGATAGCACCGAAATATGGGTATTTAAAGTGTCATGAAACTATACCCCTCTTATAGTGAGGAAGAAGGTTAAACACATATGCATTTGGTGCCCTGACTCGACCATTGACCGGATGGTGCACACCGATGGCACCTATACAGGATTTTTACCCCTTAAACAGTTTCCAGGCTTTGCCGATGATCACCAGCGCATTGTGGTCAACGCAAGGCAAGTGTTTTATCTGGTCAGAGACAGGAGTGATAATAATGCACTCAAGGGAGCTGACAATGCTCCCATAGATTCAAAAATTCAACTACAACGCATGCTATGGAAAGTGCCCCATGTGACCCTCGCCGATAGCAAAAAACTGGAATGCTCAAGATTGTGGGAAGAGATATGCCTTTACCCATGGAATTTAGAAGCTGGGCACTCCATGAGTACCCGCAATTGCCCACCACCTACACACACAGTCTGTCTGTAAAAACAGCCCGTTATACAGAGAGACCTCCCTACATTATCGGGGGTTTTCAAACCAATCGCAAGTATCAACAAACCAAAGATGCTACGCAATTTGATCACCTGCAATTGAGAAATGCACGTCATTTCCTCAACGTAGCTGTTTTTCCCTATGCTGGACTGGATTTGGAATTTTCAAAGAATAAGTTAGGCCCCCTGTACGACTTGTTTTCGATATTTAGATGGTCGTATTATCAAAAAGGGGACAGCCCTATGCTGTCACCGCAAGTGTTTAAGGCAATGGCGCCTCTGATTTTCTTTGACTGTTCCTACTTGGAAGAGTCTGCCAAGCCATCCGATATTGACATTCGACTAGATTTTGAAACGCATGACTATGTTCCAGCCAATACCACCGCATACTGTTTCATGATTCATCACAAACAAATCAAATATTATCCCCTGTCCAACCAGGTGACGAGTGTATAAATAACGGGTCAACCCACGTCAAGCAGCTCAGTCATGCCTTGCTTTAAAGCATCAAGAAGTGTCACACCCATGAATTTAAAATCTGAGGAACAACGTTTCAAGACCTTTGCGACGTGGCCTGTGCCTTTCATGAAGCCGCCAAGGCCACTGGTTTCTATTATTTGAAAAGAAGAGATAAAGTGAAATGTGTGTTTTGTTCAATTACCATAGACCAATGGGAAGAGAGTGATGAACCTATGCAAGAACAACAGCGCTGGTCACCAGCCTGTCCCTACCTGTGTAAAATGGAGGTGGGTAATATACCCTGTCATTCAAGCTACCCCTCACTAGTGCCTCTAAGTCATGAAAAATTTATGATACGTGTGGACATTATGGCGTCAACGGTGCTTCGATGAGGAGCTCACAGTCAAAAATACCCAGTTTAGAGGCATTGGAGTATCATCGGTGTTATGGACGCTATAAACACAAAAGACTATTGTTGTATGAGTTGGTACTGTCCCTATACCAAAATGACAAAAGCATGTAAAACTTGTTATGCCAATAAAATCAAGTAATAAAAAATAAGTGGTTGTGGTTATTATTATTTCTCTCATGTCCCCTGTCATACCCTAACCTCAATTTTTTTAAACTAGAATGGGATGTACGTCAATGTCATGGGTACATGCTAGTCATTGATAGACAGTATGTGGTCAGTTTCACTTGGTTCAGGCAAGCGTCAACATGTTGCGCACACTGATTGTGGATTGTCAAGGGTTTAAAATTACAGATAACAAATTTATATTTAAACTAGTAGCCATCATCGATTGTTCCAACTTTTGGATATCACAAGCTACCCATTTGATATTTAAACCACCCTATGCTTTTGATTTGTTGTGTGAAAAAGACCGTAAACAAACCCAGTGGATTGAAACTCATAGGCAACTAGAGTGGAATCAAGGATAATTTCATATAAATATTTCGACATGGTCATGAAAGCCCACTTGTCTTCTGCCCATGTGGTATTTGTAAAAGGTAATGAAAAACGCCAATGGCTACAATCATTTTAGCACCTTACAGTCAATGTATTGATGTGATGAACTTGGGATGCCCCTTCACTGCAAACACTCATGGACCGCTGTCCCTGTGGCAACATTATCCATAAAGCCCTGGCCCAGGTGTGGCATCTCTTTCATTGGTTAACCACCAATGCCTGCTTGGAGTTGGTAAATAAAATTAAAATTCAAAATTTTCCTAGGGATGACACCAGTGAGATTCCTACAAGCGACGTGTAAACATCTACAGGACGTGATACCATGGAGAAAGGGGATACTACCGATAAAGCGATTGGACTTTGTTTGTGTGAAAAAAGAAACAAGACAGTTTTACCTAAGTTTTATTGGCGCTCCCCAAGTCGTTCATTTATTATGTGGCAGCGAGTGCAGAGATAGAAATCTGGCAAAATGTACCAAAATCATGGACTCAAGACCCTGTGTTGAGTGAATTGCAACCATGTATGGTTTACGATCACCATAAGCAAGTGGCCATGGCAAAAATACCCTCTATGTGACAATGTGCTTCTTGCTAGCTGGTCAAACTGTATCACGGTCATAAAAGTCAGTGTAAAGACTTTGTGTCATAATTCCATGGATGTAATGGCGAGAAAAAGCAACAGCAACAACAAACATTATCCACAGAGGAGGAGGAAGATCAAACCTTTTCACCATCGATGGAAAAGTGTATGCCAGACCTGTACTGGCAATGGCGTCATTGACCAAGTCATTCGATACTTACGTTTTGAAACCCATCTTCCTGGTTATCGTTATTTGTGGACCTGGAACTCATCTTGAAAAACGTTTGCAGCGTGGTGATGAACCCATTAATCTTTTGGATCAAGCATGCAAAGAACACAACCTTTTTTATCGCCATATTCATCCTGGTTTAAGCCATGTGGCAGATAAAATATTATTGAAAAAAGCTAAACAACGTTTGACATCCTGTGATGCCTCTGTAAAAGAGAGGTTGACAGCCCTAATTGTGATAAGTGCTATGAATGGAAAGTTAATGGTGTGTGGACATGAACATTGAGGAATTGAGGATTAAATAATTGGTATTTCTTTGTATTCTATTTTTTGTAAATCTCTATTGCTATCAAATAAAAACACAGTTTACCAGAGCATGATGTTTTTTAATTTTAAAAAATAATGATAACCATTGCAATTTGCCAATTTCCAATTTCCACTTTTTAAAAATGTCAGTTTAAAGTTTTTGAATTTTGCTGACATGGAAACTTGGATTTTCCCTTTCGTTGTTTACACATTTGTCAATTTCCCATTTACACTTTTTAAACAATGTCAGTTGAATGTTTTTGTATTTTGTTGATATGGGAAAATGGATTTCCTATTTTTGCATATCACTGTTGACACGTTTATGATTTAGTCCATGCTGAAAGTTTAGTTTTATTAAACATACATTTGCTGATTTCAAGTTTTTGAAATGGTCTTGATGAAAGTGCTTGGCCATGGTGATAGTGCACTCCCTTTCTGTTTGTTTCCAAAAACGCAGAGGCTTACTACTGCTACTACGGGTAAGACTGTTTTACAAAATAATGCCCATCTACCACTGCATTTCAGAGAAACAAAACTCTTGAAAAAAAATACTATTTACCATTTGGTATATACATTAATTTTCACACCACTCTACCTCGCTGTGTTTTCTGTGGTCAAGCAATCAATGCTACCTACACACAAGCTTTCTCTCTCTCTCTATCTATCTATAGGCATGCATTCACACAACCATGCCTGTCTTTGGAAACAAATACAACCAAGCTATTTATTTCCAAAGAACATCCTCGACATGCACACTCATCGCAAAGAACTTTTAGTTTTCCATTTAACATTTTACCGTTACAAAAAATACTCATTTAATATATACAACAAATAGCTCTTTTGTATAGCCTTAAAAATTAAAACATTTTACCATTTACCGTGACCCATTTTCAAATTCCCAACCCAATCAAGATTAAGAAATAAGTTTGCACAGAGCTTTAAAGAGCAAAAGGCCTAAGCGGTTTCCACAATTTACAAAATCACAATTTACTATTACAAAAGAACAAATATTTACAAAATACAAAATACTAAATCTACTACAGTAGTTACAAAAAGCTATGTTTCTAAACAATCAAATACAGAAATCACACCTCCTCCTCCTGGTCATACCCCCATTGCAGGCTGGTGAGCAGGTCATCCGTCCACACACGTTTGTTATCCATTGAGGCGAGGGTGCGTTTTCTAAGTTCCACAAGATACAAATTATTGTTGCTGGATTGTATCCCGCACTGTTTATGCAACATAGCTTTGGCAGGTTGTAAAACCGCTAGGTAGTCGTCTACACATAGCGATTTTACCACTGCTCTACCTACGCCTTTTGCTCTTTTGGATTCCTTACAGTCTAGTGTGCGATAGGCATACACCTTGGAAGCCAAACCTACGAATTCCGTCATGATGGAATCACCGCATTCATCGTTCATAACACCCATTACGTTCTTTTTTTTATGGTCAGCTGAAAAACGTTGTCAGCGCTATAAAAAGAGGTGTCGAACCAGCCACTATGTTCCTTCATGGCCACATAGGGGTTGCAGTGACGGATGTGATAAATGAATGAGTCCGGATCCATATACAAAAGAGAGACATCCTCAAAATATTGTTTGGCAAACTCGTAGTGGAAACGATACATGACCGATTTGGAAAAGTCTAAAATGACTTAACCCTAGGGCTTATCGATGATCAGGCTGGTCCTACTCATTTCAATAGTGGCCAAATTATCATCGATAATGTTGATCGATTTGAAATTTGGCTTGGAAATGTACCGCCGGGCACCGTAACGTCCTTCCCAGTCATTAACCAATTTAATGTCACGGTATTTGCGGACATCTTCCATGGACTTGCCATAGATGCAGTTGTTCATCAATTTTAACAAAATTATTTCAAACTGCTGTGTCACCATTTGTCGATGCTCTGTGTTCAGGCGCATGTATGGCTCAAGCCATGCTTTTTGGGCAAAGAAAATACCCCTGTGAATTTTCTTTAACACTAAGCCTTGGGTTAGGCAATGCACCAACATTTGGATATGTAACACATACCGATTTTTGTTGTAAAGCGTGCCCATCAGTTTTTCAAATTTCACGTTACTCCCAGGGGGAACCATTCGCTCTAGGTAGAATGGGAAATCGGCATGTTTATCATACAAGGATAAGGGATATTCAACATCCACTTCTAACACATATCCACGGCCTGTTTCTTGGTTGGCCTTGTTCACATCAAATTGTGACACTTGTTTCTCTGTCAGCCTAGCAAACTCCCCACAGGGTGAAGGCTGGCTCATGGCATAACCATACAAATTATTCACTTCGTAGTACATTAAGTACGATTCTGGTTTGTCTTGTGAATAATCAGGCATGTAGGCATTATTCGCTTCGGCATGGCGCTGGTTAAGCGACACAAAGCCGCCCCGAATGCCCTTTTCAAAGAATAAGACCATGTCTACATCCGTGAGTAAATCCAATCCCACTTGTGTTTATTTTAAAGCTGCATCAAACGACAGGCCAGGACTTATATAATAGAGAGCAGGATCAAGGCCATAAATGTGTTGACACAACTCACAGAATTTTTCAAACACATCTGTCAGCAGCAATACATCAATTTTTAGGTAATGCATAGCATATTCACCTAGCGTCATGATATCAAACACTCGGCAAACTTGCCATACATGTGCATAGTCTTGATCGGAAACGGTACAGCGTGTAAGCTTTGAGTAAAATTTCTCTTGTGGTGCGAGAGATTTCTGTTCTAACACGTCCAAACTGTTACAGAAATCATAGGGAATAATACCATTCCGAATGCACAATTTAAATTGCTCAGGATTTTCAAAATGCATTCCGGTGTATTTTAAATCCTTTTCATCCAAGCCGTTGACGAGGCTGTATAGCAAGTATGCCATCAACTTAAAGGAATCTAGAAATCGAATGCAAAATTCGCCCAATGGCCATGTGAAGGCTGTAAAATGTTCATGGTTTTGAGGGATAATTGAAAACGATCCCTTGCTGACATGACCCAATTTACGAATCAAAACTGAATATCGTAATTTGCCAGATTGTGGAAAAACACACTGATAAATCAAGAAGCTGGGTAATTCATATTATATTTTTGGTGGGCGGCTCCTCGAAACTCCCCTAAAAAGTGCAAGTGATCACGAACGGTGTCTTCAGCACTGACCAGTGGCTTTACACAAATATGGCATGTGGTGGCATGCTCATCCTGTTGCTGCTGTTCTTGTGTTAGACTCATGGGTGCTTGGTTGTCCAGTAACCTTTGTACATGATCCGCCAATTTGACAAGTTTGTCCAAAAACCATTTCGCCCAATCTGGTCCCTTACGGGATTCGTAATAGGATTTTGTGGGGTCATAGGCACACACCACGTTAAATCCTATAGCAAAGGGTTCATGTTTTTGAATGGGTGTGGTTGAGATGATGGTGGGTTCTGGTTCACATCCTACCATGGGTGTAGTGAGAGCTTCAAAATCTGCATACACCACAAAAGGCACTGTGTCACGCTTGTGAATTGTCTTAAACTTCAACACAGCATTGTCCCCTTGTGGCAATACTAGTCTCACTGCTTCCTGAGATAGACAATCTACCCTTTGGCATTCCAAAAGCGCAGGGGTTGTAAAATATTGTAAACAACGATCACAAATATGCCTTTTACCATGTGCTTTGAACGCTTGACTGCTTAGCAATCTACTCAAATTACTAATGAGGCAATAGTGATTCACCTCTCCTACAGACAAATATAAAAGATGAATGTGGTGTCGTTTCGGTTCTTTTGTAGTATAAAGAGAACCCACAATATCATCACCGTCAAGGCAATACACCACGAACGAAAAGTCCTGGTTATCTTGTTCAAACCTATGGATGTCGGTTAAGTCCCTAGGGAACGATACACGAGTTAAATTTAAGATTTCTTTCAATTGCTTAAGCATGACCTTGTACTTTCCTGGTCTCTCAAAAATGCAGCTACACACCACAGAATGCATTCATCGTCCTTATTTTCAATATTAATCACAGCCTTTTTCAATGCAATTGTCTTTGGTGTCCGAATAAAGCTAGACCCAGCATTGAAAGGAATTAATTGACAAATGTGAATTTGTGAGTGACGAATTTTGTCTACGCTAGACCTCTGAGTCCTTGTTGCAGTTTATCAAATGTAGCTTTCAAGGCATTGACCACGTGGGTTTCATACCACTGTTCCAAATTATGGGCTATGAAAAGCTGTTGCATTTTACTGCAAATATAAAATGTTTCTTTATGCTCCACGTCCTCTTTTTTATATACAAAATCACACACCAGTTCTGTATTCACCTTTAAAGCTGTATGCAAGCCTTGCGCTGTTCAAATTTCATTTTTAAAAATTTCAAAATATGATTCTAAAAATAGTTTGGGAATTAAACTTTCCCTAACATTAACCATGCGACCACAGCACACACGCGATTTGAAACAACTGTTTAGGGGTTCCCAAGCTAACGTATATGCAGCAGTAAAACACATTAATTTGAAGGAACACACTCACCTGAGTTTTCAGCTGTAGACTGCTTGACAATGGTCCCACTCTAGAGCCTCTTCGTGTTCAACTGTCGTGGCTATAGCAAAAGCCTTTTTCCAAATATCTAAAAAGAAATAAAATAAACCACCATAAGTATATCAATTCCATATAGTTTATGCATGTCATAAACGAACAAACAAACAAATCAAACAGGTTAAATATAAGAAATGAATCTCACCTTGACTTGTAATGCTTTGCCTTATTCCAGTTTCGTGGACTAGTATGGTAATTGTTTCTGTCCCTCTTTCTGTCCGTCTTTCTCTCTCTTTCAATCTCTTTCCCACACATAACAGGTATACACGTTATCTGCACACAAATAAATAAACAAAAATTCATTTATCACCTTATCAATCAATAAATAATTGCTTGTAAATATAGAAATCAATAAATATATAAACAAATACGTACCCCACAATAAGGTTAAGTATTTTCCGCCAACACCAAAACTGTTAAACAACCCCAAGTGTTTCACACAACGCTGCAGCGTGTTCAAAGATAGTCACATAAGTGCGGGTGGAAATGTAAATGACGAGTTTTTATATATGTCACGTTGCATGTATAATCATTTTTTTCCTCACGCTTTTACCATTCTGTTATTATACACATGTACGGCTAACGTCCAAGGTGAACACCTGTGCCAGGTCATATTACACATCCACTTGCATTTTCTCACGTACGAAGCAAACAGGGTGTGACTTGTTAACTTAGATGTGGTTTCACACGTGTTCACATGAATTTCGCTCTCTCATCCCACGACGGTTGTTAGATTGTTTGAACTTCAAGCGTCATCTGCGTCTGTGTAGTTTACCATTGCACCTGTTGTCAAGTCAGATCAGCGCATTCCAATAAGCTCAAATGACATTCACATCCTGCTAGTCTGTCCCCCTCACCAGCAAGTTTGTTTTTCTCTACTCGCTTCAACCAACATATAAACAAGTTCTGTTTGCCCTTCATCTAATCATACAATTATCATTTGTCATGTACCTCATCATCGTTGACACGTTAAACATCCTCTTCGAGGGTAAGCTAACGGAAAAGTGAACCCGCGCCCTGTCATAAACCGTTCCGTCGAAATATCGATTGTTCTATTGAGCACAGCCACCGTGGCCGGCGACAGTCTCGTTAAACACATGCCCAGCAGTATCGTCTCTCTCAACAACCACTCTTCATGAACATTTTAAACAGGTAAAAAAAGTTTTTAAAATTAAATTTTTTCAACAAAAGAGTAGTTAGGACCTTTGTCAAAATTTCAAAACTACATTCAAAAGGCGGCCTTAGCACGAATCATTTGACACCTCGTTCACGTCTCTAGCCTAATTGGTTTGCAATTTATAACACAAAGTCTAAAATCATGGTTTTACCCCAAAAAGTCTGTTTCCCTCATTGTCAACAACATAGAGAGGGCTTCGAGACAAGCCATTTGACACGTCACACGTCCAAATCCGACCATGCGTTCGGGAGATATCGGCAAAGTTCGTAGGAATGTAGGCTGTGATCTAGCGCTTGTATTGCCCCTAATACACAAGTTTTGTCCTAGACACTTGAAACTTGGTGTGTGGATAGACGGGATAAAGACTATCAATTTATGTCAAACAACCTTTTTTGTGGAATTCCTAGTTTACAAAACATAACCACTTTCAAAATTGGAATTATTGAAGAATAAATCTAGAAAATATATAAACTTTTGTTCCAACGATAAAGGACATAGTGTAGCCTTGAATAAAACAGTGTTTAACAAGATTCTTTCTTCGAGGTTCGCATTCTGTCCTGTAGGCTTTTACTGGAAGGGGGGCGTGGTGGCTCAGCGGTCTAGCAGTATGCCTCTCACCACGCCGGTCCGGGTTCGATTCCCGGTCAATGCATGTGAGATTTTCGAAGTGAAATGCCATGTCCTGTGGTTCGGATTCCACGTAAAAAGGAGGTCCCGTGGCTCATGATCTCAAGATTAACGGTCACGTTAAACTACAAGCTTCCTTGCTTTTACTAGAGCTCAAATACCAAACAACTGCTTTACTAGCCTCAAGGATCATAAGAAAAAAAACAACTAAAAACATGGTTTAGTAACTGAATCAACAAAAATATAAAATAGCAACAAATAAACAAAGTTCCTCCCTGAACTTGACTCCCACTGAACATAAGTGCGAGTTGAAATCTTAATGACGAGTCTCTATATATGTCACGTTGCATGTACGAGTGGCTTGGAAATGACCACTCCTGAAAAATAAATGTGGATTAGAAAAATCCATTAGTCTGGTTAATGTGTATGCGTGCGTATAACTATGCTAGAAATAGAATAAGTATATTGATGAAGATTTGCTCACAAATGGATCAGCCAAGTTGCTCGCAAATCCTCATGCTGCAAACCATTATCATGGCTTTGTGGGACATATACTAAGAATGGCTGTACAAGAATATAAATCTACTGACACACGCAACCATTTAAAAACTACATAATTGAAAGATCTCCAACGAGATAGAAAGTGTGCCAGAGCACTCCAAACAAACAAGAGCTCGCCCTCTGGGATCATATGCTCATACAACCAAATGACAACAATGTGACGGAACATCAGGACCACCCGAGGTCAATGAACATGAAAGTAAACAGACCAAGAAAAACAACATGCCTAAACAGGCTAATATCTACATGAAATAAGAGCAGGGATAAGTTAACACAATGGGAATCAATAATCATAGCGCGAACAACTCCCATTTATCGATTAAAATATATTTATAATTATTCAGGCTTTCTTTTAAAATTGAAACCAACATTTACGAAGTAGAAGCCTCCGTGGCTTAGGCGGCAACACGCCGGCCTCTCCCCGCTGGGTCCGTGGTTCAAATACCGGTCACTTCATGTGAGATCTGTGCTGGACGAAACGGAGGCAGACAGGTTTTTCTCCGGGTACTCCGGTTTTCCCTGTCAACATTTAATTCCAGCAACACTCTCCACTATCATTTCATTTCATCTGTCATTCATTTAATCATTGCCCCAGAGGAGTGCGTCAGGCCTCGGCAGCCGGCACAATTCATATCCTCGCCGCTAGATGGGGGCTTCATTCATTCCTTTCCTGACCCGGTCGGAGACTGGAAGCAGGCTGTGGATTTTTTTCATTTACGAAGTACGGAAACCAAGCCCGTTTCACTAATGAGCACTGCTTAACCTTATCTGATCTCAGTCGGCTGGGTAGAAATTCCTCCCTTCCACTCAACAACATATGAGTTAGCCAGCCCCCTCAAGCTTTGTGTCACGCTATAAATAACAGATGACCTCCACGGACCCGTTTACTCCAAGCCTGAAATTGCGTATACATAAATTCACACAAGATCTCGCCAATTCGTTTGAATTGCAAGAACATCACATAGGGGTTCCCTACATTCGCCTCGTAAGTTTAAGAATGTGGAACCAGGATAGCGGCAGTCAGAATGTGGTCATTCCCGCAAGCAAATATCCCATAAAACAAAACACATTGCAGACACAACAAAGGTTGGGCTGATATAACACTGATCTACCACAGGCCGGCACTTGATCCAGATATCCCAAGTTTCGTGTCCTGAGACACTCCAAGTATTTAATTCAAAGTCATAAATTTGAGTGGGCAGGTGGCCCCTTATATGAGAATTGCGACATGGCAATGAACAACACTAGTCTGAGTAACTATAAATTCTAGGCACAACAAAGACATCCCACCAATTCCATTATTTATGTTAATTAATTCAGTTTCGCTTCTGCTATGATACCGATTCCCAAATCGTGCTGCTTAGCCGCAACTTACGGTAGCGTACTCACACCTGGTCGTACGTGTGGCCCCGTGTACTTGAACATCACAAAAAATCACAATAATATTACAAAATACAAAATCGTCACGCTGCTACATGCATTAAATATTGTGTGCCAGTAACAAAAAAAAAGACTCTACATTTAAAACACACAAAACAAATATTTACAAAAAATTAGTCCCATAATAGCCACAAACTATTTATCCCTCCCTGCAACAGCCTCAGTTCACATCGCCAGACATCCACCCTTCAATGCGTTTAGCTCATGTTGGCCCTCATGAGGCTGAAGAAACGCTGGTTCGAAGATTTCTTCTGGATCTGGAGTTCCATCTTGATGCTGAATAGAAATGTTTATTATAGTCACACGTTAATATTTCTAGCTACATTTTGCTAAAGGCAACTAACTAGACCTATTGTCCTTTGCAAAATTATCCGAAGGAACTGTCCCTAATACTTGTAGTCATGGTTAACTACCTAAATTTCACAGAATCTACAACTTTCCACAGTAACCTGCGCGCATACAACTTCATAATCCAATGTTTCAAAAGGTACAAGTGCCCACTGACACTTTCAAACAGAGTTAGTATAACAACTGTGTCCTTGGACACCTAAAAAGTATAATAGTAACGTGCCCTCAGACACCTCCAAGAGTAATATTAGTAGTCGTCTCATCAACTCAAATGACGATATTTATATGGTTCTGGCGGATATTCGAAGGGTAGGGGAAATCTTAGCACTAATTTCGGTAATTTGGCGATTTTGGCATGCGACAGATATCAATCAACTCGTAATTAATCACAGGTCACAACTGAGCCGTCGTGCTTAAAAATCGATCGTGGAATTCTTCAATCCTTAATTCCCGCTTTTAATCAACAGGCCCGCGTCTGATGCATCTTTGGCACTGAAATACGCGTCCCTCTCCTGATTGGTTCTTCACAAAGCCAAAGTTGCAGATTTGAACAGTAGCACCTCCCAAAGGAGTGGTTAAAAGTTCCTCTCATCTCTTTCTTCTCTTGCATCTATCTTTCTCCTGACGCTGTGGTGACAAAGAAAGTACGGTTAAAATGAGTCAACTCCCAAACCACCTTTGTATCTCAGCTGCACCTGTCAATGCATTCTAATCTAGCGTCACCCTTTGTTTCATAGCTGGGCACGCCCGTCCGAACTGTCTCCAGTAAAAGCTCATGATTTCGCAATACTCTCTGGTTTCTGAGTGTTGCTGGCAGTAACATCAGAGTATAATGAATGAAATAATTAGAATCATTTATATGCGTAGCTTATAAAGGGTTAACAACACTCCTAGTTGGGACAAATCGAACTTAGGATAAAGTAGATTTTTCTTCCTTAAGTCACATGGTGCAAATAAGTGAGTTAGCCTACCTTCAAAGTTCTTAGTCAGTCCGCCCCTGCTCCCCGACTAGTGTCTTCGTTCCAATGTTTACAATCTCGCCCATTCATTCAGACATTCCAGCCTGCTGCTTGCTCGCCCGGCGCATCGCCTGGGGGCACTCCCCGCTTGAAGACTATCCTCCTCTCTGTTACTCGGCATGCGTCACTCTTGCTAGCCCTGCTTCCTTCGGTTTGTAAACAAACCAGACGCTGATTACTTCCTCGTTGTCGTGCAGCCTTGTGCTTCTCCCCGTATTCTTGAATGATGTTGGCTGATCACGTACTTAATTCGCTGCATTATTCCTGTCTTCCCAAGGTTCTCTGGTGTGATAAATTTTTAGGTTTGCAGTATTGTACACATACATGGTTCCTGTGCCTAACTCTTTGACTCTATAAGCATTATTCCCGAGATTCCTCATTATGCTGAACGGTCCAATATACTTTGCACAGAACTTTTTAAATATCTTCTTCGCTGGATCTGATACTGCTGGGCGTCGTACTAAAACAAGCTCGTTTATTCCAGCTCACGATGGAATCTCTTGTTTCTCACGCGGCGAAGCCTCCTGTCTGCCTGGTTCCTCACGTGAACTCTCGTGTTCTCAACTCTTAAATCATGTGTTATATTGGGATCTTGTGGGCAGTTATTGATGATGCTCCACGATCTCTCTGGGTACTGGTCATATGCAAGACCATAGAATCTGGCCTGTCGATTCATGCTTTCTAGAGTTTATGCACGTCTCTACAACCTTGATCCTGTCCACCCACTTGTGATTCTCGTTCGGAATGATGATTCTTAGGTATTTAGTTACGCATTTAATTTCTCTTTCAGAGGGATTAGCTTCAGCATGCCTTATGCTTGATAATATATGTTTTACACCCATGTCCTCCATACCATTCTTAAATTCGGCGCTCGTAAATTAGCTGCCATGATCTGATAATATAAATTCTGGTTTTCCAAGGATGGGAATGACTCTATTTCGAATGTGGCTGAGTACTTGTTTTGAGGTAGTTTTCTGGATTGGACAAACTACTACAAATTTGGAAAATACATCCATACAAACTAATAAGTGGCGGCATCCTCGCCTTCCCTTAGGAATTGGGCCGAAACAGTCGAGAGCCACTAGTTCGCATGGTTTCTGAGGAAGCAGCGGTTTGGGGTACTGCTTCATCAGATAATTATTTGGCTTTGTCCTCTGACACGGATCACATGTTTTAATTACGTCACAAATGGTCGTTCTCATGTGCGGCCATGTAAACGTCTCTCCAATGTTCGATTCTGTCTTGTCAATCCCTATATGACCAAGATTCTCGTGCACGTGCCATGTCAATCCTCGCTGTAAAGATGCTGGTACCATGATGCGGAATCCACAAATTTATGGAGTAAATTGTTGAAATAGTGAAACTTTCCTTCTCTAGCTCTGGCTTCACGAAATGCGGGTATTCCTGGCGGTAATTGTTTTCTAAAATACTGGATCATCTGATACATCCAGGGCTCGGCTTCCTGTTCTCTCTGAATCTCTCGTAGTTCCTACAAGAATTCACGATCCTTCGTTGTTAACTCGATGTGTTGAACGTCCAATCAATGAGGCATCCGCCTGGATTATGAACTTACGGCCATAGTCCGGATATCCTAGTTTAATGTAGATTTCCAGCATTAGTTTGGTTGCTTGGAACGACTTTTCACATTCGGCATTCCAAAGCCATGTATTGTTCTTTTTCAGCATCTCTTGCATGGGTGCTACCGTTTCAGCATAGCCAGAGCAGTTCTCCTTAAAAAATCCCATTATGCCTAAGAAAGCTCGGATGTGTTTAACTCTCGTAGGAGTAGGGAAATTCTTTATAGCCTCGATCTGGCAGGGTTTGGTCTCACTCCTTCCAGGTCTATTATGTGGCCTAAATATAAGATCTCGCTCTTGAATAATTGCGATTTCATCAGGTTGATTTTAAAATTTGTAGTTCTCAGATTTTAAAAAAGTTTATCCAAATTTCTCATGTGTGTGTCAATGTTATCTGATGCTAGCAGAATATCATCAATGTAGCGTACAGTCATCTCCTTCACATCCTCAATAAGATTCCGATCTAAAGCTCGTATCAATGCGCACCCAGCAGTCCTCGCGCCGAATGGCATACGGACAAAATAATACATCTGGTTATCAAATAAGAAGCCAGTGAGTAGCTGTGACTTCTCATCCAACTCAATATGGTGAAAACTTGAAGTTAAATCAGCTGACTTGTAAATGCTTTTGTTTTTTAAAACCCTTCAAGATATCTCTGATGATCGACGCATTGTCGTACTCCGGAAATATACGTCTCACGTAACTGGCTTGGTTACTGCCAAATTTGGTATCTTCCCCGGAACCGTATCAAAGACCACCTTGTGCCTCCGTAAAATTTCTTCTAACTGCTTTTTATGCTCACTCCCAAGTTCTTTGAGCCGCTCCTGTAATATTTCTTCAAAATGTGCCTCGTTATCTTCTCCTTCCGTCAGTAAGGACCATAGTTCCTGGGACTCGCCCTCCTCAAGTTCTACAAGAGCTGTGTCAATGGCGTCATTCTCGGCCGCCTGCACCTCTTCGTCGTCCCTTCCTGGATATCGCTTCCAATGCCCAGGAACTCTCATCTTTTCCTGTGGTGATTTCATCCATATGCAAACCCACGTTCCTTAAATTCTCAAACTCTCTGAAACTGACTGTATTCTTGTGCAGATCTATCACAGCTTGATAGTCGCAAATGAAGTTGGCACCAAGAATAATATTAAAACTCATCTTTGCCATTACGATGAAGGTCTGTCCAAATGTGTGCTCTAATATATCCAAATCAAGGTAAGCTTGATTTTTGGACGTGACAGAACGTCCTGGAATTACGCCTCTCACTTTGAGTTGTGGCACGGGAATCATAGCAATATTTCGACTCCGTCCCAACTCTCGAACCATGGCCTCAGATACTAGACTAATCTGCGAACCCGTGTCCATTAAGCACCTGACCCTTAATCTACCAATCCTGGCATATATAACTGACAAATATATAATAGTGTCGTTCCGCGGTTTCACCGTCTCCTCCAGGCAATCCTCCGGTAAAGTGATCCATTCCTGGATGTGCGCGACGATCCATCCTTCTTCCTTCATATGCTGTTGTATTCCCAGGCTATCTCCATTCTCACTCATCGGACTTTTTCTTTTTACATACTCGACCTCCATCATCCTGGAGTCAGGCACGGTCCTGACGGTCTTGTTGCCGCTGCTGACTTTTAGCTCCCTCGGTATGAATGTCGGGATTATTTCTGTTGTGAATATCACTTTCCCAACGTCCTTGCTCATCTCCCCCATTCGCATGAATTTCTTCTAAGTATCGCTGCGATTCAGCGTGCCTATCATTCCAGTAATCTCGGTAGCTGCGGGAGTCCTCTTGATCCTGAAACCTGCGGTCACGCCATCTCTGATTTTCATTATGTTCTCCCCATCTCCTGTAACGTACATCTTGTCTCCGATTGATCCTCCTTTGTGGAAATCCCCGTTGCTGGTATCTATTCTGACCTTGGAACTGTCTGTTATTTTTACGGTTATTCTCATAACGTTGGTGCGGTCTATTTTCTGTATTATCCTGATTTCTCCTGGGTGTTGACACTTTGGAATTCGTAGCCTGAAAGCTTGTATTTACCTGGCTCGGCTTAATCACCTCGGTCGTGTTTACCATTTCGAGCTGTCTTCCTCCTTTATTGTGTAAGTATGATGTGGTTTCATCTACCTGGTGCAAGATCTGCTCGGCATGTATTGCATTTGACACGTTGGCTGCGACCAAGACTTGTTGAACATTAATGGGAATTTGGCGTCCGATTGTCATGATTAACTCTGCCTCATTTAAAGGATTATCAAGATTTTTAAATTTTAATAGCTGCGAGGAAAGGAAGTCTGAGTACTTTCCTTGTTGTTTTGACTGGTATTTCCTGGAGTACAGTGCCATTCGTAATCCCTGTTGATATGAAGAAAACCAATATTTCTTAAGGAAAGCTTCCTTGAATCCCTCTAAGTTTTCAAACGTGTATTTGAAGCTCAAATACCCCGTTAATACGTTCCCAGATAATACGTTTTCCATCATGAGCAGTTGCCGCGAGGGAGCTACATTGTTGTCATTGTAATAATCCTGGACATCTCTTAGGAATGTCTTAGGTGTGACTCCTGAATTTTCCAAAAAATTTGCCGGTTTTGACTCATTGGAACGGATAACCTGTATAAGTTGAGTGTGCGGATTACCGTCATGTGGGGTGAAACTTCTGCCAATGTGATTTCGAAATTCTTCTGTGTCCCTAGTGAGCGGTCTTTCCGTGTTGACTTGACTACCTGCTAAGTGAACCGCCTCCGGGATATCTCTGTCTGCATCTCTCCCCTTCTCTGCTAATGAGCCGCATACCGTGGCATGTTCCATAGAACATAATTCCTTTTTAATTATTCTGCCACCTGTTTTTAAATTTGGCCTCATCTCTTTCTCCAACGCCTGTATCCGGGTGTGATTTTCCCCGAGTTTTTTAATTACTGCCAATCTTCCTTCCTTGCTATCCTTACTTAATTTTCGCCAGTCCTTCCTAACATTTTCTATGTGTTGCTTATTAGCATCCTGGCTAACCTCGATCTTTTCCAATCTACCATCCAGGCATAAATTATTTCCTTCGATGGTGGTTTTTAATTCCTCTTGGTCTAATTCTAAGCTTTTCCAGTGATCGGCTGACTGGATTTCGAGACGATCTATGTCCTTTACGAGGCCGGTCACGTTTTCATCTACCGCCGTTAGTTGCTCCTGAATGACTACTGTGTTATTTTCCACTTTATTGAACCTGTTTTCTAGCCTGTCCTGTGCAGTTTTAACCTCGCTATTGTTAGTCGTGCATGCCAACTCAATCTGTGCCAATTTCGCCAGAACCGTGTCGTCTAAATTATTTAGTTTAGTGTTAAACTGTTCCTCAAGTTGCATTATCTGTTTCTCATTGTTCTTACTGACATCAAGGGCAAGTTGTAGAAGATGTTCCCTTGTATGTTGCTTCATCTCTGCCATAAAAATAGCGAGTTGCTCAGTATTGCGGTTGTTCTGTGCATCAAGTTGTGAGTTTATCGATTCACTTTGTAGTGTCAATTGTGAATTAATAGTTATATTTTGTAGTGCTAATTGTGAATTAATCCATTCATTTTGTAGTATTAATTATGTACCAATACTGTCACTAATTTGAGTTTTGATTTCAGATGACTGTTCCGCTCTACAACTGTCCATTTTTGTTTTAAATTCGGCTGACTGTTCAGCCATACTACTGTCAATCTGTGTTTTAAATTCGGCTGACTGTTCAGCACTATTATTGTTCATTTCAGTTTTAAATTCGGCAGTCATCTACTGCCGTAACAACACCAGCTGTTCCTGAGTACGTGCCGTAGCACTCTCTATAACTTCCTTAATTTGCTCCAACGTAGCCATAATCACAATACACTTGAGAAAATAGGGAGAAAGCCAAATGGCGATGCTCTCCGATACGCGCGTACACTTTAACACACATTTGTATCATTTTAAACATACTCAGTTCGTTTAAATTCTACCAAAACCACCCCACTAATCAAATGGCATCCCTGAGTATTTCTAATTTAACATAATTTTAAATTTAACCCACACATTCAGTTATTAAATTGCTAGCCTTACATAACGCTAAAAAACAGACTAATTAATCAAGTATTAATTGTCTTGGTAAGGCTACACGCCGTACTAATATATCCATGGAGTCTGTCTTTCTACACAAAGCTAACTTTTAATCAATAATTTGGGCGCCCAGTCTCACGGATATTATTTTTTATAAATAATGCAACAATTAAAAACGTGGACCGTATTTTACATTGCAAACTCCTGATTTTACTGTATAATTCACTCATTTAAGGGTAACATCTTCGCCGTATTTACGTTACATAAAATTTCTCCTCCGGTGATTAAAATACTGTCACTTTTTGCCTCCAGTCGTGGCATGTCAGTTTATCAAAAGGTGCGCTAGAAAAGCCCTAAAACAAGTAAAAATCCCCACGATGGCCACGCCAGCTATACCTATGTACCCTTGAATAAAACAGTGTTTAACAAGATTCTTTCTTCGGGGTTCGCGTTCAGCCCTGTAGGATTTTACTAGAGCTCAAATACCATAAAACAGCATTACCAGCCTCAAGGATCATAAGAAAAACTATAAACTAAGAAATGAGTGAAAAGCAGACAAAATAAAACACCATGTAATAACTGAATCAACAAAAATATAAAATAACAACAAATAAGGAAAGTTCCTCCCAGAACTTGACTCCCACTGAACATATAATTACATAGATATGAGAAGCGTAGAAAATTCCACTCCTGAGAAATTAATGTGGATTAGAAAAATCCATTAATCTGGATAATGTGTATGCACGCGTATAACTATGCTAGAAAGGGAATAAGTACATTGATGAAAATTTGCTCACAAATGGAGCAGCCGAGTTGCTCGCAAATCCTCAGGCTGCAAACCATTATCATGGCTTTAAGGGACTTATACTAAGAATGGATGCAGAAGAATATAAATCTACTGACACACGCAAACATTTAAAAATTACATAATTTAAAGATCTCCAACGAGATCGAAAGTGTGCCAGAGCACTCCAAATAAACAAGAGCGCGCACTCTGGGCTTAAAGGCTCATACAACAAAATGACAACAACGTGACGGAACATCAGGACCACCCGAGGTCAATGAACATGAAAATAAACAGACCAAGAAAAAAAACATGTCTAATATCTACATGAAATAAGAGCAGGGATAAGTTAACACAATGGTAATCAATAATCATAACGCGAACAACTCCCATTTACCGATTAAAATACATTTATAATTATTCAGGCTTTCTTTTAAAATCGAAACCAGGCCCGTTTCACTAATGAGCACTGCTTGCCCTTATCTGATCTACGTCCGCCTGTTAGAAATTCCTCCCTGCCACTCAACAACATATGGGTTAGCCAGCCCCCTCAAGTTTTGTGTCACGCTATAAACAACAGTTGACTGCCACGGCCCCGTTAAGTCCAGCCTGAAATCGCGTATACATAAATTCACACAAGATCTCGCCAATTCCTTTGAATTGCAAGAACATCACAGAGGGTTCCCTACATTCGCCTCGTAAGGTTATGAATGTGTGACCAGGATAGCGGCAGTCAGAATGTGGTCGTTCCCGCAAGCAAATATCCCATAAAACAAAACACATTGCAGACACAACAAAGGTTGGGCTGATATAACACTGATCTACCACAGGCCGGCACTTGATCCAGATATCCCTAGTTTCGTGTCCTGAGACACTCCAAAATTTAATTCAAAATCATAAATTTGAGTGGGCAGACGGCCCCTCACATGAGAATTGCGAAATGCCAATGTACAACGCTAGCCTGAGTAACTATAAATTCTAGACACAGCAAAGGCATCCCACCAATTCTATTCTGTATGTTAATTGATTAACGGTCACGTTAAACCACAAGCTTCCTTCCTTTTTATTTGTATTAATTAATTCAGTTTCGCTTCTGCTATGATACCGATCCCCAAATCGTGCTACTTAGCCGCAACTTACAGTAGCGTACACACACGTGGTCGTACGTGTGGCCCCGTGTACTTGAACATCACAAAAAATCACAATAATATTACAAAATACAAAATAGTCTCGCTGCTACATGCATTGAATATTGTGTGCCAGTAACAAAACAAAGACACTACATTTAAAACACACAAAACAAATATTTACACAAAATTAGTCCCATAATAGCCACTACCGATTTGACAAATAATATGCATTATTTTGTACTTATCCCTCTCTGGAACAGCCTCAGTTCACATCATCAGACATCCTCCCTTCAATGCGTTTAGCTCATGTTAGCCCTCATGAGGCTGAAGAAACGCTGGTTCGAAGATTTCTTCTGGATCTGGAGTTCCATCTTGATGCTGAATAGAAATGTTTATTATAGTCACACGTTAATATTTCTAGCTATATTTTGCTAAAGGCTATTAAATTCACCTATTGTCATTGTCATTGTAATCATGGTTAACTACCTAAATTTCACAGACTCTGAAAATTTCCACACTAAGCTGCGCGCATACAACTTCATAATCCTGCCCACTGACACTTTCAAACAGAGTTAGTATAACAACTGTGTCCTCGGATACCTAAAGAGTATAATAGTAACGTGCCCTCAGACACCTCCAAGAGTAATATTAGTAGTCGTCTCATCAACTCAAATGACGATATTTATATGGTTCTGGCGGATATTCGAAGGGTAGGGGAAATCTTAGCACTAATTTCGGTAATTTGGCGATTTTGGCATGCGACAGATATCAATCAACTCGTAATTAATCACAGGTCACAACTGAGCCGTCGTGCTTAAAAATCGATCGTGGAGTTCTTCAATACTTAACTCCCGCTTTTAATCAACAGGCCCGGGTCTGATGCATCTTTGGCGCTGAAATACGCGTCCCTCTCCTGATTGGTTCTTCACAAAGCCAATGTTGCAGATTTGATCTGTAGCACCTCCCAAAGGAGTAGTTAAAAGTTCCTCTCATCTCTTTCTTCTCTTGCATCTATCTTTCTCCTGATGCTGTGGTGACAAAGAAAGTACGGTTAAAATGAGTCAACTCCCAAACCACCTTTGTATCTCAGCTGCACCCGCCAATGCATTCTAATCTAGCATCACCCTTTGTTTCTTAGTTGGGCACGTCCGTCCGAACAGTCTCCCGTCAAAACTCATGATTTCGCAATACTGTCTGGCTTGTGAGTGTTGCTGGCAGTAACATCAGAGTATAATGAATGAAATAAATAGAATCATTTATATGCGAAGCCTATAAAGGTTTCAATAGAGACCTTTCGTATAAGCCATTGCACAACGTTCTATCATGTTTGGTTTTGAAAATATCGCCTCCTTTCAAAAACAAAAATTTTAAGAAAACATTTAAAAATGTAACACGTGGTTCATTGGAAAGAGGGCGCAGACTGATGGGTTCGAGAGATATCGAAAATATTACATGGCTGAGGCTTAGTAGTGGGGTGAGGAGGGTTCTAGATTGTGTCAGAACTCCTACTGCTCCTCTACTTGCGTTCCATCGTGAAATGACTTTAAAACATATTCATTGAAAAGGCATATTATTAGAGCAATAATTACTATTCGCCAAAAGTTTCGTCAATTGAAACGATCACGTGCGGATCATGCTTTGTTTATTCAACAACATTTAGCACCTCCGCTAAAAGCCATGTTTAAACCCTCTTTCAAGCCATGTGAAACGCTACCCGCTGTTTCACAAGCCACGCAGACGCTACACGAGGACCCTGTGGAAGAGGAAGTGGAACAGGAAGATTTGACTAGTGTTAGCGAGGTTGAGGATGAGGATGATAATGATCAAGTGTATACGCCTAAAAAAAAAATGCTCATCCCTTGCAGAGTTTTTAAGAAAAACATCATTGGTCATGGTCGAAACACTTTGCCCTCCCAGATCGTCTCCGTTTTCACAACTCTTGGCCACCCCTCAACATAAAGCCCAACTTAAAAACATTTTATTAAAATATTATGGATCAACACTGGAACTTTATTTCACCGATCTATTTATTGGAAACACAGACACCACATATGGTGTTCGCTATGAGAATGATAGTTTTAAAATTGGTGATTAATCGATTCAATTTGCTCGTACTAAAGCTGTCATTAAAAACATCAACTATAAATTAACGTCAGGACTGTTAAAGCTGTTATTCTCTCGTACACCATTTTCCCATGATTATACGCCACAGGAACTTGGCAAATATAAATCAATTTTATTGGAAGCCAATGCCCACAAAGGACAGTGTGATCCCACTCAACAAGTGAATGCCAATATATCTCAAAAATATAAAACCATCATTGCAAAAATATTTCCAACCAGTCAAAGTGCTCGTCGTAAAGTCTCCGCTTCGGGAGTGACATTTAAACCATTAAAACCCCATGTTGTTGTTACCTACTGGCACAATCCCAATAAGCTCGTCAAGCGGCTACAGCTGTTGCATGCTTCACATCAAGCTAGTCACACCGGTCACGATTGGGAAATTCAAGAAATTGAACAAGAACTTCGAAATGCCAACATTATTGTGTAAACCCTCACCCATTAAAATGCGCATTGCTCATGATTTACATCGCCCAGCTACGCGTCACTATCAGCGACTCAAGGTGATTTCACGATGTGTGGATGAACTTTGGCAAGCAGACCTGGTAGAGATGATACCCTAAGCTAGCGTTAACAACGGTGTACGCTATATGTTGACAGTCATTGATGTGTATTCCAAAATGGCATTTGCTCAACCTGTGCGTCGCAAGTCTGGGCCACTAGTCACCAAAGCCTTTCATCAAATTATTCAACAATCCAAACGTCAACCCCAGTTGTTACAAACTGACCAGGGAAAAGAATATTTCAACAAGGATTTCTCCAGTTTTCTCAAATCTTTGGATATTCACCATTACACCACGTTCAGCAATCTCAAAGCCAGTGTGGTCGAGCGGTTTAACCGAACATTGAAAACCCATATGTGGAAAGCGTTTGCCACTCAAGGCTCTTATCGCTGGTTGGACATGTTACCTGAGCTAGTGTCACGTTACAATGACACCAAGCACAGAACGATTAGGACCAAGCCACACCTCGTGACTAAAAATATTTCGCGACCGTATAAACTGTTTAACCCCATAAAAACAGTGGACCCTAAACGTCTCCGATTGAAAATTGGGGATTTTGTTCGTGTGAGCAAATTTAAATCTGTCTTCGATAAGGGCTACACGCCTCCGTGGGGGACCAAACTACTTCGAATTCGCCAAGTCAACCTGGACAGCCCAGTCACCTATTTACTCCAGGACCTCAACCATCAACCCATAAAAGGCAGGTTCTATCTCCATGAACTTCAAAAGTCAGCGTTTCCTAAACATTACCTTGTGGAAAAAGTGTTGAAACAAAATGGGAATAAATTATATGTGAAATGGCTGGGATTTATCTCATCCTTTAATTCTTTGATAAATAAATTACATTTTGTTTAAACCTGTGCACCTTTTTTTAAATTCATTGACTGATGTACTAGAGACCTGTGTACGGTGCTCAGGGCTTCATGCATATCTACATGTGTTTTTCTTTCTCTCTCCTCACCTCTGTCCCACTCCCTCACTCCCCGCCACTTCCCTCTCATCTCCACGTCCTATTCACACACAACTCGTTGGGCTATTGGCTGTCATTGGTTCTCCACTGCTCCTCTCCACTCCCCGCCCCGACCCTCCCCTTCCCTACCTACCCTCTCATCGCTCTTCACAGGCTCTGAGGTGATCATGTGATTCCATGTTCTCTCTTTGGGTTTCCCCTCTCCCGTCTCCCCTCTGCTCTCGGCTGTTTCCGCTGCTCTCTTTAGTTGACTTGTGCGTTATCAGTCTTACGGTTTTTGCCAAGTCACGTCCTGATAAGATTTCACAATCCTGAACCGCGATAAACATTCTGTCAGCCAGCTAGCCAGCTCGAGCAGATTCTTTCTTTTGTGGTCTGCCTTGCCGCCAAACATAGCAAGGTTCTTATTGTCAACGATAAAGGCCCGCTTTCATTGGCATCACAGAATTAACATTTGTCGATTCACTCATTACTAACACGTTAAACATTTGTTTTCAGGGGTAAAATAAATCTCGACACGCTTTACGTATTTTGGGATTATTCGCCATCATTCATCCGTGATAGGAAAAATTGGAAAGCGAACCCTCGCTTTGTCGTACATTACCCCGCCGAAATAGCGATGATTGTTGTATTAGGAATACCACCACCGCGGCCGGCGACAGGCTCGTTCAAACACACACCCAGCGGTACCGTCTCTCTGTCTACGACCACTCTTTATTTAAAAATTTAAAAAACGGGTAAAAAACTTTTTTCAACTTTAAGCCCTTTGTAATTTTTTTGGAAAAAATAACTATCTCATTGGAAAGAGAGCGTTGCCCAGAGTCCTAGGACCCCTCGTACACGTCTGTAACATGACTGGTTCGACAGATATAACAAAACGTCTAAAATCATGGTTTTACCCCAAAATGGGTTTTCGCTCCTACTCCACACAGGCATCCTCAGCAATAGGGTAGCCGGACGAAAATAATGACATGTCAACTTTTGTTCTAGTCTTAGGTGTTATCGAGATATTACCAAAAATGTTAAATAAACATGTTTTACCACAAAATCCAGTTTCCAATTTCCGCCTATTTTAAAAAAATATCCTCACCATCGGATAGAGCGGAAAAAATACCATTCAAACGATACCACCCAGTCCCCTGTCCGACTATTACTTCACCCTTTTGCAGCATAGCCATACGTATTCAGGCACGCACGCGACTGTAAGCAGAACTCACAACCTCCCCCTACTAACAGTTTTTGTCCTAGGGACTTGACATTTATTTTTGGGGTAGAGGGGCTAAAGACCTTTCATTTATGCCAAGCAAACCTTTTTTAAAATTCTTCGTTTCCAAAATAGTGACCATTTTTCAAAATTCATTTTCTTTTGTCCTACAGACTTGAAACTTGGTTTCTGCCTAGAGGGGATAGGGACCTTTCATGTACGTCAAACAAACGTCTTTATCAAGTTTATCGTTTCCAAAATACAGACAATTTAAAAAAAATTAATAGTACTACACATTCATAGCAAAGAGGATGTCACGCCGACTCCTACAACACATCACACATTCAAATCCGATCATGCGTTCGCGAGATATCGGCAAATTTCACGAGAAAGTAGGCCGGCAAGCAGCTTTCGTAAGTTCCCACTACTACAAGTTTTTGTCCTAGAGACTTCAAATTTATTTTGGGGGTACAGGGGGTAGGGCCTTTCATTTATGTCAAACGAACTGTTTTGTAGAATTCCTAGTTTCCAAAATATATGAATTTCAAAATTTCTCTAAAAGCCGCAGTTGTTAAAAGGGACGTAAAACCAATAACATTATATTAGTTTTCAAAAAAAAAAATAGAAGTTTTATTAAAATAAATAAACACCGATCGTTTAAACCAAGGTACAACGTTCTATCACTATTGTCTACTTTCAAAACAAAAATTTTCGTTTTTTTAATATAATCAGAGGTCCATAGCAAAGCCCCCATCAACCCGAGTTGAACAACACCTCATTCGTGAAACTCCGACCATGGGTTCGGGAGATATCGGCTCGCATTGGGAGTAGTGGTTGTGGGGGTTTAGACCGCTACTACTAACCTACTCGTATTCATGAGGCACGGTAGCATTGGCACCAATGGAAACGAAGGACAAAGTATTGTTGTAATGCCGAATATTCTCTGTGAAATTCCTTGAGATATCATCTCCAGTGAAAAATTGTTAAGCTAAGATGAGATAAGATAAGCCCGTAGATCCCTGATGGGCAAGGGTCTCCTACCGGAGTGGTAGGGGGTGCCAGCCTGTCAAATATTTTATATTTTAGCAGATCAATTTTCCCATCACAACAGCAAAGGCCAAAGTAACCAAGCGTAGATTTCACGCAAGAGAAATACAATCTAAAACAAAGTTTACATTTGATCGTCAAGGACCCTACACTGTACTGCATAATAACTGGAATTGTTTCTGAAATGGCCTATTTATATTGGATTTTAAAAGTTGCTTCGTATTATCTCCGATTTCCCACTTTTGTGCGACCAATGTTATTTTTCGTCGAATGGGTTTATTTGATAGTCCATACAGCATTTTAAATGATTGTATATTTTTCGTCAAGCTTATTATAGACATGGACTATTTATCCCAAAATTAACGTCATATTCGATAACACTATAGTGTCCTGCATCAACTGAGCCGCTAAATATTAAATGGCAAATGATACTTCCATTTCCCAAATCAACAGTGTAGTTAGACTCAGTGCTCTTAACAAATAATCAATACACAATTGGCTTATACAATGAAGTTCAACATGAACAGTGTATTCACCGACCAGAGACTTTCATACTCAAGTTGGATGTTGAGGAGAATGCGATGAGACTGATCGCCAATAATAAAATCCTTTTAATTATCCCTGCCAGCGGCAATTTTTGCAATAGGTTGAAAACGCAGCTCAGGATGACGTTTTTCAATTTGATGTAAACAGTACGAAACTGCTCTAAATAAGAAATTCCCATCACCTGTTATAGGTACAATCCTTTACGTTTCCATGACAGTAAATTTTGCAGGAGAGCATAGAATCACTTCGCCAACTACTGGAATGAGCATAAGCCTAGACTCACTTCGCCAGTCACCGTAATGGAAGCAGTTTTAGAATTCTATGTCCAGTGCAAGTCAAAAATCGTACTAACTCAGGGAAGCCCACTTTTGTGACTACATTCTTGGCTATCGCCCCGGGGATCGGGGTTCGATTCCTCTGCCAAGAAATTTAATTCTGGTCTGAGGGCAAAAACAGGGCACACTCAGTCTCTTGAGGCATAAGTAAGAAGAGGAAGGTTTGATTCCTACCTGAACAATCTTGGATGTGGTTTTCCGTAGTTTCCCACTTCTACACCAGACAAATACCGGGATGGTTCCTAACTTAAGGCCTTGACCGTCTCCTTCCCATTCCGCATCTTAATTTCAAATACACACATTAATACAGCCATCACAATAACACAGGTTTTCACAGAAAATTTTATACACACATATCAAAGTACACGGGGCTGAGTGACCACGATTTTGGAGGCCTTCAAATGAATTATGTTAGCCAATTGTCTCTCATGGCGAAATCGATTGTGGGCACGCGCGAGTATTATCTCAGAAACTGTTGGTTTTAGAGCCTTAAAATATAGTTTTCGGGGACCCTTTTGGGCCCCCAATTTTTGTTTCCGACACCGAGGGGTTGAATATGAGCTTCGTCTCGTCCTTCTGCGCCATAATCTAATAATATAGGGATTTAATAGACCTTCCGTACCACACCCGCACGTGTAAATCGCGTGAAAAAGATCTAGAGTACCCCTTGACCCCCTTAAGCGCATTAAATGTATTGATGAATTTTACAGCTTAATTTTGTTCCTTGATAATGTTATAGCCGTTTGCAAACTTTCACAGTGAAGCCAAAATGTTTAGGTTAGAATTAATAACGCTCCATTAGTTCCAACGTTTGCCACCAGGTGCTGACTGACATGCCATCTGGTAGCCAAGTCCGCAATCTAGGTGTCTTGGACGGTAGCATTTGGTAGCAAAAGTAGGAACTACTTGAAATTACTGTCTGCAGTCCTCACTTGAATTAAAACATATAACACACACTAATTCAGCCATCACAATTAACACCGGTTATCAGACAGATTCTACACACACCCAAAGTACACGGGGCTACATGACCACGTTGTCGCAGCCCCTAATCTAAGAAACCAACCAACCAAACTTTCACAGTAATGTAATAATTGGAATTGCATTGCGTCTTACAGAAATAGATGTAAACTTACCTGTGAGATTCTGTTGCCATTGTTACCGGCTTGCATTCTTTCATTATTTTATTAAATGAAATTAGTTTTCTGGGAATATCTGAAAAACTATTGGTTTTAGGACCTTAAAATGTGGTTTTCGGGGGCCCTCTGGGTTCCCCGAGTTTTGTTTATAATATTGAGGGGCTGAAAATGAGCTTTGTCTCGCCCTTCTACGCCTACTTCAGCATGTATTTTAAGGGGGTAGGCCCCCTTTTATGAGAGGTACAGAGAAGTGTTATATCAATGATTGGTGTCGTGCCTCTGATGGATATCTGTACCAAATGTCACGTTGATCCACCCAGCCGTTCTCGAGTTATAAGGGAACAAATTTGTCCGCAGACAAACAGACAGACACCAATTTTATTTTCGCGCGCATCCGTCATGAAACAGTCTGAAACGCGTTAATAACGCAAATTTCCGTAGAAATTCAGAAAAAACAGACAAACTTTCATTTATATATACAGGGTGTCCCACCTAACTCTGTAACCTCAAATATTATCGAAATGAAACAAGATGTAAAAAATCTACTTGCGCAGGAATGTTGCCACGTCAGGGGGTCACACAATGGAAGGATATGCACAATCCAGAAAATTATAACAATATCACTTTCAACGCAAAGTTACCCTTTTTTGAACGGAACATACATGTTTTTTCTAGCAAAATCGAAAGTACACATACAGTTATTGATAACAGAATTGGTTTCACTTCTCTAAACCTCGCACTTTCTGAAATAACTAAAATTGTAGAGGGTGGTAAAGGAGACACTGTTCGTGACGTTTAACAACAGTGTAGTGCACGCCGTTGGCCTACACACAGCTGGATTGTTTGCATCGCTGTACTAAAAGCTTTCAGGAAACAAGACAGTAACATTACAGCTGCACTTCTCAGTGAACTAGTGGCTCCTGGCCTGGTCGTCTGTGCTTCTGTCAGTGTAAAACAGGTAAAATACCCATTTCACTGTACCTACGAATCTTATGTTTATGTTCGCAATTACTTTGATATTTGGAACCCTATTTTGTTTCTACCTCTTTGTTCTCTTGTTTCGTCTAGTACATACCAGTATGCCGGCCTTCAGTAATGAAGAAAAGCTAGACATTATTTTAAATTACGGCGAATGTCACAGAAATGCAACGACAGCTGTGACATTGTATGCTGAACGCTACTCAGATCGACGGTGTCCGTCGCCTCGTACCATTGCCAATATGTGCAGAAGTCACTCTGAAACAGGAAGTTGGGCTCCCAGAAAACGTCAACGTACAAACAGAGCAACTAACAACGGTAACGAAATCGCTGTTCTGGCTGCTGTAGCTCACAATCCGCACGTGAGTGTACGACAAATTGCACGCGGTTCTGGAATAAGCCGCTCTAGTGTTAGCAGAATTTTGCACAGGCATACATTTCATCCGCATCATATGTCACTGCACCAGGAACTGTACGGGAATGACTTTGAAGCCCGCATTGCGTTCTGTCGTTTTGCTTTGCAGCAGTTGCACGATAATAACGCATTTCTAAGGGATGTTATGTTTACGGATGAATTTTCGTTCACAAATCATGGCAATGTGAATTTGAGGAACATGCACTACTGGTCCGTGGAAAAACCCCACTTACTTCGCGAGGTTGCTAACCAACGACAGTGGAGTATCAATGTTTGGTGCGGTGTCATTAGCAGCCGTATTGTAGGTCCCTATTTTTTATCAGGGAACATTAAACGGACAGCGATATGCATCATTTCTTCAAGACAAGTTATCCCTTCTCATCGAGGACGTGGGATTGGAAACTCGTGCATCATTGTGGTTCCAGCATGATGGGTGCCCCGCACATTTCGCACGTGTTGCCAGAGATGTAATGGATGCGAAGGTATCCAAATCGGTGGATAGGACGGGGTGGCCCTGTGAGATGGCCAGCACGGTCCCCCGACTTGACGCCATTAGACTACATTCTCTGGGGCGCATTGAAAGATGGAGTCTATCAGGAAGTCCCAACTACAATAGCGAATATGCAACAGCGTATTACTGAGGCGTGTGCGGAAATATCTGTGGAAACACTGGGATCAGTACAACGCTCTCTTGTTCACCGTCTACAGAAGTGCATTGATGCAAACAGTGGTCACATTGAACATCTGCTGAAGTGACACATTTTCATTAGTTAAGACGTTGCTGCTTACTTGTGAATGCCTTTTCCGTGCTGGATGTAATTTAAAAATATGACGTTCCCTTAAGCCATAGGCCACAAGTTTGTTTAGGAAATCAGTAATGTACCTTTTGTACAACGGTATGTGTACAGTTCTACACTTGTGTTAAACGTGACAAACAGTGTCTCCATTACCATCCTCTACAACGTTAGTTATTTCAGAAGGTACGAGGTTTAGAGAAGTGAAACCAATTCTGTTATCAATAATTGTATGTTTACTTTTGATTTTGCTAGAAAAAACATGTATGCTCCATTTAAAAGAAGGTTACTTTGCGTTGAAAGTGATATTGTTATAATTTCCCGCATATCCATCCATTGTGTGACCTCCTGACGTGGCTACATTCCTGCGCAAGTAGATATTTCACATCTTGTTTCATTTCGATAATATTTGAGGTCGCAGAGTTAGGTGGGCCGCCCTGTATAGAGATTCCTTATATATATATATCGTGGAAACATCATAGACAATATTCCCCTCCTTTATAATTTTCATAAATAACTATCGCATTAAAAAGCGGTGGACTTCTATCCGCAATGTGTTATGAGCCAAGGCGATACTACGCATGCGTGAGTGCTACGAATTTTGCATTTTTCTTTATTAATAAAAAATATACGGTGACATTTTTATTTTATTTTTCATTTTAAAGACACTCTGCAAATCTACACGGAAGGAGCTTTCGTCTGAGTGCTTCACGAAGTCAATCTGTTCAGCTGTTCCCTAAATCTCGCGATAACAAGATTCACCTTAGTGTTTTAAACATATAGATAAGCCGTTACGACTATTGCTATTGTACCATACTGTTTTATTCGCCCGCAACTTCGCCGTGAGAAAAGGAAGCTTTTAGTTTCACGTGACGTTAATCATGCGATCACAAACCACGGGACCTCCTTTTTACGTGGAATCTGAACCACAGGACATGGCATTTCACTTCGAATATCTCACATGCATTGACCAAGAATCAGCCCATGAGAAGATATAGCACCAACACCGCTCACTATGTGCCAAGCGACGTCACGGTACCTGAGCGGGCAGGAAACATTCGCAACTATTTACCTCGTTCACTTAATACCATGGCTTTCACCTGACAGAAAGCTGGAGTTATGTTATGCCTTATCCTTTACGTAGGGTCATAGTTTAGCAGCCCTGATCAGAACAGTAGCCTACCAATCACAAATTATAATTCCATGATTCTGTGCAGCCAATTTATATCTGACCTTCTACTGTAGTGTACTTCACCACGTCTAGATTTATTTCATTTGCCCCTGTTGCTATATGACTATAGCGTTTTATGCCATTTTGCACAGCTATCATAATCATCTGCCTTGATGTTGCAGGTAATTCCTTATGAAGAATCATGATGCGTGGAGCTGGGATGGCGTATTACAACACGCTTCAGGAAGCGGAAATGGTTAGAAATCGATTTCGCAGCAACACCTGGCAAACCCCTGCCAAAGGCAACAGCGTTGTTCAACGGCCGAAAGGAACTTACCGAGATTCTAGGATGTGGAAATTTGTTGTGGTAGCATGCAAGTTCTGCTATCGCTTCATGGAGACATCCTCCATTCATTCATTCAATCACCTAACTGCCAAGAACAGGACACTTATTGAGTAGTAAGTAATGGGATTTGGCTTCCTAAAACCCTGAGTTGTACCCATTGTAACATTGTATCAGTGTCTACAACATTGAATTAGTCTCAGCATAATATAATCATATATATAAAACGCTTCGGTTCATAAGAACTCGAGAAAATGTCATTTTAAACTTATCATGTTTTTGAGCGTCACATATTTTAACTCACCAATATTCTCTATCACCATACGACATTCAGGGTTATATCTGCGATAGTTTTGGATCTATAGAATGCCGGTTAAATATTTCGCACAGCCGCCATCTTTTCATTGAATTATATGCCAGTAGATTAAATGTTGCATAAGCATTTATGGTACCTTGTTTCACTGCGCTCGGTTGAATAAATCTCGAGAAAATGCCATTTAATTATTTTAAATTCGCTTGGTCGCATGTTGGTTTTGTACTTAACATGTTTTCAATCATCACATAGCTGAACTTACTTCAACATTCTCTATCAGCATACAAAATTTCAAAGTGATATCAGTAGTAGTTTCGGAGATATAGAATGCCGGCTAAATATAACCCGCGGCCGTCTTGTTGGATTGGGGAAACATATTCAAATTTAAAGCACACGGTTTAGATTTGATCAGGGCACACGCACACACACACAAGGACGAAAGGTGATCTCAAAAGCCTATTTTTTCATATGATGAACATAGGCTAAAAATCACTTGACTGCCATGTTGTCCTTTTGTTTCCCAGGATTTTGAAAGTAACATATATGTACTTACTTAATAGATCTATACCACTGTACAAATTATTATTTTGATTACTTAAATAGTTTTGGTGATATTGTAAACCGATGAAATATATCGCATGGACTATTGCATGATATACCAGCAGATGTACTGTATATTATAATGTTCTTTCATTTTACTTTTCTACATTTCTATCACTTGTTTCGGACACGAGGAATAAAAACGTAATTCTAAAATTTTTGTACAGGCATCATTTTTGTTTTCTCATAAAAATTGAACTACAGTAAATTAAGCGCAGATGTATTAAGTTTGAATAAAAATATAACATGCCAAATTTCACAATGTTCGGATGATTGAGAGTGGAAACAGTGAATTTTGGAAAACAGTTTGTTTGACGTTAATGAAAGGGGGATATGCCCTTTAGGTGGGCAGCAAGTTTCAAGGGTGTAGGAGGAAAAAAATGATAGCCTACTTTCTCGCGAACATTGACGATAATTGGCGAATGGATGGTCGGATTTTAACAAATGAGGTGTCGTTGGAATCGAGCTGACGTCCTCTTTTCTATAGACCACTCGTTATATTTTTAAAAGAAAGTTTGAAAAATTTTGTTTTTGAAAGTAAGCGATAGTTTGAAAACCAAACATGATAGAACGTTGTGCCATAGTTGAAACGAATGGTCTCTATGACCTTTATTTTTATTATAAAACTTTTTAATTTTTTGAGATTTTTTGAAAACACTTAAATTTTGAATTTTTACTAATTTGTAAACTAGGAAGTGTACAAATAAGTTTGTTTGACAGAAATGAATGGCCTCTACCCCCTCTACCACAAAAATAAATGTCAAGTCTCTAGGACAAGAACTAAACATTTTTAATTTTTTTATTTTTATTTTATTTTAATAAAAGCGTGTTTGTAGACAGAGAGCCGGTAGCGCTGGGCGTGAGTTTCAACGAGGCTATGACTGAGCATGGTGAATACTGGAAATGGCTATTTCGAGGGGCAGCAGGGCGAGGGAGCGCTTTTTGATATTTTCCTATATGACTAACGAATAAAGATGAATATTTTCCAAAAAAAAACTTATGGCGATCTTTAAAACATGTTAGTAAATGGGTCGTGGGTAACATGACAAATGATAATAATAATGGCATGAGTTGAATGAAAGCGGGAAACGTTTGATAGTTGTTATTAAGAACGTGCTGGAAGCTTCAACGACAAACAGAAAAAAAATTGTTGAGGCTGGCTGGCTGGCCGACCGACTGAGAGAGCCGGGCTAGCAGAATGTATCCTCTTATCATGTTTTAGAAATGTGAGCCAGAGCTGACAATAGGACAATGGAAAATTACAGTGACGTAGAGGTCACTTGGAGGTCGAACAATATCGCAACGACGTCAGAGAAATAATACAGTAAGCTAGTATAACTCCTCCCCCTACCATTGCCATAGCCAATTGCAGGGCAAGAGCGATGTTAACAGCTGTGGTAAGAGGGACACAGGCCGAGGGGCTGGGCGAGGAGAGGAGGGCAGGGGGTATTAGAGTGTTGATCATGTTATGACACACAGTCAGTCATTACTGTTTTAAACTTTGCAGTGTAAACATAGGCTGTGTCTTATCTGTATAAAAGTGATTGCAATCGTGTGCTCAACCCCAGTTGGTTACTATATTGGATACATTATATATCTGAGGTAAGTGTGGGATTAACATTGTTTAGTTTATTTTAATGCTAATGAATGTTTAAATTCTTATTGGTTTACCATTTGATTGATGGATTGTTTTTTATTCTGTTTGTTTTAGATAACCAATATACCTGTTGTTGTGGTCAAAGAGAGAGAGAGAGAGAGACAGAGAGAGGCAAATAATTTCACAGAAGCCTACAAGACAAGGCAGAAAAAGCAAGTTTTTTACAAAATCCAGGTAAGATTTTTTACAATTTTATGTAAAACCTGTTTTTTATTTTATTTTTGTTGATGATAAATGCTATTTGGAATGGATATACTCATGGTGGTTTAATTTATTTCTTTTTAGTGTGTGTTGGAAAACGCTTGACCACTACAACCACTGCTGTTTGTTTGGGACCATTGTTTACCAGGGAGTCTACGGCTGAAAACTTGGGTGAGGTTGTTTTTTTTTTATAAAAATCATGTCTTTTTCCACTGCTACTGATACATTAACTTGGGAGTCTCTCGAGTCCTGTTTCAAATCACGTGTATGCTCTGGCCGCATAGTGAATGTTAGAGAGAGTTTGATCCCAAAAGACTTTATGGAATCATGTTTTGAAATTTTTAAAGAACAAATTTGTACAGCGCAAAGGTTGCATACGGCTTTAAAGGTTAATACACAACTCGTGTGCGATTTCATATATAAAACAAGGACGGTGAGCATAAAAAACATTTTATATTGGCAGTAAAATGCAAGAGCTTTTGATAGCCGATAATCTGAACGAGTGGTATCAAAGCCATGTGGTGTATGCCTTGCTATCAAAATTTGATAAACTGCAACAAGGACCGAGTGGTCTAGCATTAGACAAAATTCATCATCTACAAATCAACATTTGTCATTTCAACCCGTTGAATGCTGGGTCTAGCTATATTAAAACACCGCCAGCAATAGCTTCGAAAAAGGCCGTGGTGTGTGGATGGATATTTGCAGCCAGCACAACATGACAGGAATGTACAAGGCCAAGTTTGATGAATTAAAACAAACTTTAATTTAACTCGAGTATCGTTCCCTATGGACTTAACCGAGATCCATAGGTATGAACAAGACAACCAGAACTTTTCGTTCATGGTGTATCACCTTGATGGTGATGAGATTGTGGGTCCTCTTTATGCCACAAAAGAACCGAAACGACACCACATTCATCTTTTATATCTGTCTTACCGAGAAGAGAATCACTATTGCCTAATTAAAAGCCTGAGTAGATTGCTAAGCAGTCAAGCGTCCAAAGATCAACATAAGAAACATATTTGTGAGCGTTGCCTGCAATATTTTAAAACCCCTACGTTTTTGGAACGCCATAGGGTAGATTGCGTTTCTCAGGAAGCGGTGAGACTGATATTGCCACAAGGGGACAAGGCTGTGTTAAAGTTTAAGGACATTCATAAGCGTGACACTGTTCCCTATGTGGTGTATGCAGATTTCGAAGCCCTAACCACACCCATGGCGGGATGTGAACCAGATCCCACCATGAGCTCAACCACACCCATTCAAAAACATGAACCCTTTGCCATAGGATTTAATGTGATGTGTGCCTATGACCCCACACAATCCGTTTACAAATACCGTGAAGGGCCAGATTGTGCCAGATGGTTTTTGGATGAACTTGTAAAGTTGGCTGACCATGTACAGGGATTACTGGACCAGAACAGCAGCAGCAGTATGAGCATGCCACGACATGTCATATTTGCGAAAAGCCACTGATCAGTGTTGAAGACACCGTTCGTGATCACTCACACTTTACGGGAGAGTTTCGTGGAGCTGCGCATAGTAAATGCAATTTGAACCTTTCAGCTCCTCGTTTCATCAGTGTCTTTTTCCACAATCTGGCAAATTATGACATTCAGTTTTTGATTCGTGAATTGGGTCATGTCAACAAGGGCTCGTTTACCATTATCCCCCCAAACCATGAGCGTTTTTCAGCCCTGACATGGCAGTTGAGCAACATAAGCATTCGATTTTTGGATTCCTTTAAGTTTATGGCATCCTCGCTAGACAGTCTTGTGAATGGCTTGAATGAGGAGGAATTTAAAAAATACCAGAATGCATTTTAATGATCGTAAGCAATTTCAATTGTGCATTCGTAAAGGTATATTCCCGTATGATTTCTGCAACAACTAGGACGTGTTAAAGCAAACAAAACTCCCACCACAAGACAAATTTTACTCGAAACTAACACGCAGTACCGTTTCCGATGAAGACTATGCACATGCATGTCAAGTTTGACGAGTGTTTGACATTAAGACGCTAAGTGAATATTCCATGCATTACCTAAAACTGGATGTATTGCTGCTCACTGATGTGTTTGAAAAATTTCGTGAGTTGTGTCAGCACATTTATGGTCTTGACCCGGCTCACTATTATACGAGTCCTGGGCTCTCGTTTGAAGCCGCTTTAAAATACACTCAAGTGGAATTGGATTTACTCACTGATGTAGACATGGTTCTATTCTTTGAAAAGGGCATTCGCGGTAGCTTTGTGTCGCTTAACCAACGCCATGCCGAAGCGAAAAATGTCTACATGCCTGATTATTCACCAAACAAACCAGAATCGTACTTAATGTACTATGACGTGAATAATTTGTATGGTTACGCCATGAGTCAGCCTTTGCCCTATGGGAAGTTTGCTTGGCTGACAGACAAACAAGTGTTAGAATTTGATGTGATCAAGGCTAGCCAAGAAACAGGCCGTGGATATGTCTTAGAAGTAGATATTGAATATCCCCCATCCTTGTATGATCAACATGTCGATTTCCCATTCTGCCTTGAGCAAATGGTTCCCCCTGACAATAAAGTGAAAATTGAAAAACTCATGGGCACACTTTACAACAAAAATCGGTATGTGCTACATATCCAAATGTTGGTGCAATGCCTCGCCCAAGGCTTGGTGTTGAAGAAAATTCATAGGGGTATTTCTATTGCTCAAATAGCATGGCTCAAGCCATACATGCAACTCAACACAGAGCACCGACAAATAGCAACACAGCAGTCTGAAATATATATTTTTTAAATTAATGAACAACTGCATCTATGGCAAGTCCATGGAGAATGTCCGCAAATACCGCAACTTTAAATTGGTGAATGTCTGGGAGGGGCAGTGAGGTGCCCGGCGGTACATTGCCAAGCCAAATTTCAAATCGATCAAAATTATCGATGAGGATTTGGCCACTATTGAAATGAGTAGGACCAGCGTGACCATGGATAAGCCCATTTACTTGGGCCAAGTCATTTTAGACTTTTCTAAATCGGTCATGTATCGATTCCACTATGAGTTTGCCAAACACCATTTTGAGGACGTATCTCTTTTGTATATGGATACGGACTCATTCATTTACCACATTCGCCACTGCAACCCCTATGACGTCATGAGGCAGCATAGTAACTGGTTCGACACCTCTTCGTATAGCGCTGACAACGTGTTTCAGCTACCCATAAAAAGAAGGAAATGGGCGTTTTAAAAGATGAATGCGGTGATTCCGTTATGACGGAATTCGTAGGTTTGGCCTCGAAAATGTATGCTCATCACACACTAGACTGTAAGGAAGCCAAAAGAGCAAAAGTGTAGGTAGGGCAGTGGTAAAATCGCTACGTGTAGACGATTACTTAGCGGTTTTACGCACTGGCAAAGCTATGTCCCATACACAGTGCAGGATACTATCCAGCAACCATTATTTGTATCTTGTGGAACAGAGAAAACGCACCCTCGCCTCCATGGATAACAAACGCGTGTGGGCTGATGACCTGCTCACCAGCCTGCCCTGGGGTTATGACCGCAAGGAGGAGGAGTTGTGATTTCACTGTTCGTTCGTTTAGGGACATGGCTCTTTGTAAATTGTAGATATAGTATTTTGTAAATATTGGTTTTTGTCATTGTAAATAGTATTTTTGCAAATAGTGGCGACCCATTTTTACCTTTTGCTCTTAAAAAATGTTCTAAGCAACCTTATTTTTATTTTTTATTTTAAATTTAACAGAGTTGCGAATTGGAAAATGGTATATAGTTTGATTCTTTTAAAGCTGTACAAAGTGGTAGTTTTTGTAAATATAAGATAAGTAATATATTTTTTAGTAACTTTAATTATTTTTTTGTAATGTAAATCGTAAATGGAAAAGTAAAAAAAGTTCTTTTGGGATGAGTGTGCATGTGGAGAATGTGCTTTTGGGGATAAATAAAGTGGTTGTGTTTGTTCCCAAAGACAGATGTGAATGTATGAGTAGAGAGAGAACGCTAGTGTGTATGACCAGAGCAAACACGGTGAGTTAGGGTGAGTGGGGAGGGGGGAATTTCCACTTACAGTATATAGTCATTTTGTTTTGTCAATAGTTTTGTTTTTTCTTTAAAAAGTAGTGGTCACTAGACATTATTTTTGTAAAACAGTCTTACCTGCACTAGTCGTAGACCTCTACGTTTCTCCAAACACACATAAACTCACTGCATCATCATCATCATGGTCAAGCACTCGCATCAACATCATTGACAAATCTCAACTTTCGACATACACCAAAGTGAAAAATGTGAAAACAGCAAAATGGAAAATCCATGTTTCGATAACACCAAAATTCAAAAAACGTAAAACAGTCATTTTAAAAACTGGAAATGCTCATGTGTGAAATAAAAAAATTCAAAAACATAAAACGGATATTTTTAACAAGTGTCATCAACAAAATAGAGAATCCGTATCATCAAAAACTCAAAACTTGAAACAGACATTTTTAAAACTGTAAATTGCAAATTGGCAAATGGCAATGTGTGAAAATGTGAAAATGAAAAATCAGCTCATCAACATTATGATATTTAAAAATTAAAAAAACATCGTGCTGTGGTAAACCTTTGTTTTTTATTTCATAACCATTGGGATTGACAAATGAAAATAGAACACAAACACATCTCAATTCCTTAACCTCAATTCCTTAATGTTCGTGTCCATGCATCATCAACTTTCCTTTCAAGGCACTCATGACAATCAGGGCTGCCATCCTCTCTCCCACTGAGGCATCACAGCATGTGAAACGTTGTTTATCTTTTTTCAATAACAATTTATCTGCCGCATGTCATAAACCAGGATGACTATGGCGATAAGATAGGTCATGTTCTTTGCATGCTTGATCCAAAAGATTAATGGGTACATCACCACGCTGCCAACGTTTTTCAAGATGAGTTCCAGGGCCACAAAAACGATAACCTGGAAGATGGATTTCGAAAGGTAAGTACTGAATCACTTTGTCAATGACGCCATTGCCAGTACAGGTCTGGCATATCCTTTTCCATCGATGGTGAACAGGTCGGGTCTTCCTCCTCCTCTGTGGACGATGTTTGTGTTTGTTGTTGTTGCTTTTTCTCGCCACGACACCCGTGGAATGATTCAACAAAGTCTTTACACGGACTTTTATGACGGTGATACAGTTTCACTAGCTGACAAGTCGCACACTGACGCATAGAGGGTATTTTTGCCATGGCCACTTGCCTATGGTGATCGTAATCTGTACAGGGTTGCAATGCACTCAACACAGGGTCTTGAGTCCATGATTTTGTTACATGTTGCCAGATTTCTTTCACCGCGTTGGCGGCCACATAATGAATGAACGACTTGGGCAGCGCTAAGAGTTCCTCTTTGGTAAAACTGTCTAGTTTCTTTTTGCACTCAAAGAACTTTCCGATGGCTTTGTCCGTAGCATTGCCTTTCTCCATGGTATCACGTGTTGTAGATGTTTACACGTCGCTTGTAGAAATCTCACTGGCGTCATTCACAGGTAAATCTTGATTTATAATTTTATTTAACAACTCCCAACGGGCATGGGTGGTTAACCAATGAAAGAGATGCCACGCATGTGCTAGGACTGTATGGGTTATGTTGCCACAGGAACAAGTATCCATCAGCGTTTGCATGGATGGGCAGCCCAACTCCATGAGGTGGATACATTGGCAGTAAGACGCCAAAAATTGTTGCAACCATTCACGTTTTTCATTACCTCTCACAAATACCACATTGGCCGAGGACAAGTGTGCTTTCATGACCACGTACAAATATTTATAGGAAATGGTTCCTTGATTCCAGTCTAGTTGCCTATGATTTTCAATCCACTGGGTTTGTTTACGGTCTTTTTCACACAACAAATCAAAAGCATGGGGCGGTTTAAATAGCAAATGCGTAGCTTGCGATATCCAAAACGTGGTACAATCGATAATGACCACTTGTTTAAATATAAATTTGTTGTCACCAATTTTAAACCCTTGTCTATCCACAATGAGTGTGCGTAACATGTTGCCGCTTGCCTGGACCAAGTTCAACTGACGACTGACTGACAATCAATGACTAAGGTGTGGTCATGCCATGGACTTACCTGCCATGATAGTTTGAAAAAAAAAATGAGGTTAGGGTAGGACAGGGGACATGAAAAATACGAATTTAAGAATTACATCATTTTATTATCATAACACGTCTTAGAGGCTTTTGTCATTTTAGGAAAAGGACGATACCAACTGATACAACAATATAGTCTCTTGTGTTTGTAACGTCCATAACACCGATGATGTCCCAATGTCTCTAAACTAGGCGTTTTTGATGGTGAGCTGCTCACCGAAGCACCATGGACACCATACAGTCCACACGTATCGCAACTTGTTTTTTTTTTCATCACTCAGAGGCACGAGTGAGGGATAGCTTGAATGACAGGGTATATTTCCCACCTCCATTCTGCACAGGTAGGGGCAGGCAGGTGACCAGTGCTGATGTTCCTGCATGGGTTCATCGCTCTCTTGCCATTGGTCTATGATGATGGGACAAAAGGCACATTTCACTTCATCTCTTGTTTTTAAATAGTAGAATCCAGCGGCCGCTAAGGCTTGAGGGTTTATGAAAGTCACTGGCCATGTTGCAAAAGTCTTGAAACGTTGTTCCTCAGAGTTTAAATTCATGGATGCGACTTCTCTTGATTCTTTAAAGCAAGACATGACTGAGCGTCTTGACGTGTGTTGACCTGATATTTATACACTCGTCACTTGGTTGGACAGTGGATAATAGTTAACTCTTTTGTGATGAATAATCAAACAGTAGGCCGTCGTATTGGCAGGTACATTGCCATGCGTTTCAAAATCAAATCGAATGTCAATATTGGATGGCTTGACAGACTCTTCCAGGTAAGAACAGTCAAAGACAATCAGTGGTGCCCTTGCCTTAAAAGCTTGGGGTAGCAGCAAGGGACCGTTATCTTTTTGATAATACGACCATCGAAATTTAGAAAACAAGTCGTACATGGGGCCAAACATATTGTTTGAAAAATCTAAATCCAGTCCTTCATAGGGAAACACAGCTCCGTTGAGGAAAAGACGTGCATTTCTCAATTGCAGGTGATCAAATTGCGTGGCCTCTTTGGTTTGTTGATACTTGCGATTTGTTTGAAAACCCACGATCATGTAGAGAGATCTCTCTGTATAGCGAGCTGTTTTACAGACCAACTGTGTGTGTTGGTAGTGGGCAATAGCGGGTACTCATGGGGTGCCCAGCTTCTAAATTCCATGTGTAGAGGCATATCTCTCTTTATCATCTTGAGTATGTCCAGTTTTTTGCTATCGTCAAGGGTCACATGGGGCACTTTCCATAGCAAGCGTTGTAGTTGAATTTTTGAATCTATGGGGGCATTGTCGGCTCCCTTGAGTGCATTATTATCATTCCTGTCTCTCACCAGATAAAGCACTTGCCTTGCGTAGACCACAATGCGCTGGTGGTCTTCGGCAAAGCCTAAAATCAGTTTAAGAGGTAAATATCCAGTAAAGGTCCCATCGGTGTGTACCATCCAGTCATTGGTCGAGTCAGGGCACCAACCTGCCATGCAAAGTGTTTTACCTTCTTCCTCACTAAAAGAGGGGTATAGTTTCATGACACTGGAAATGCCCACTTTCGAGTGCTATCCACCACGATATCGTTAATGACATAATGTACTTCAGAAAACAGAAAGGCCAAACCATGGTTGGCCAACTTGGATGTGGCGAATGTAGAGCCATCGGCTTTGGTGAGCCGACCTTCGATCTGAATGACACTTTCATGCGGTAGGGTGTAAATATCTTCGTTGTTGATAACAAATTGAATTTCATCATTGTTATTGAGTCCAGGTGTTTGAGCTTGATAGGAATGGAGTACAATTCTTACCACCCCTGGTTGCTCCTCGATGTGGTTCGCTATCTCTAGGATAGAATTCATCATGAGTGTTGACGTGGTAACCCAAATTCTGTAAAATCTGCTTGTCCTTAGATGTTAACGTGTATTCACGTGGCAAGCAAGCAACTAACACCATTCCTAGACGGTGTTGTTGCTTTATACACAAACTTCATAGTGGCTTTAGCACCAACGTGTATGTCACTGGTGTGGTAGAATCCAGATCAATGAGTTGTTGATCTCTATTGATCAGTCTTAATGTTATATTACTAATACCATCGACAGCCACAGAATGGAAAGGCACCACTGGAGGGTTTTCACGAATAATATAGCCATTGGGTGATGTCACAATAAAGTCATAAAGCGAATGCGATGGTTCTTGAATAGTGTAAACTTGGCTAATAATATTACACGTTACCGACACATGATGGTCCTCAATGAATTTCACTTCATGGTCCGATTCATGTTTTTTGTTGGGCTCCAACACGCGTGGTTTAAATCCTAGTAATGGACCAATGGAATCAGGGTGTGTTTTAAAGTCAATGTTGAATGTGGAGAAAATACTGCAGCGATGAGTGTTGGTATTTCCTACAAGTTCAAACTTGCGCGATCCATCGAGAAATGACTTTAAACCATATTCATTGATCAACACCACGTAAATGTGTTCATAAATATCATCGATCGTGTATCCACCGGAGTTCAGGGTGAGCACAGACTCATCATAGTAAAACTTGTTGTTCACATTTTCACGTATGTTGTATATTCGATTGTACGTTTCAAGTGAAACAAGTCCCTAACCATAGGGTTTTTGACTCAATTCGATGGGCGGGTAAAAGTTTAGGCTGACTTCAGATCCACGTCAATTCAGTGTAAACGTTTTACTTTCTGCCGACATACTGTTGACGTTTTTGCTTATGCTGCGTCTTATATAAAAAATTAAACACAAACGTCCACACTGTTGGCTGTTGCTCACGTTTCACATTATAATATATCTTGATCCTGTTACCAAAATAGGTTACTAGTTCCATGGGCGGGGGCAAATTCTCAAAACTGTCAAAGTACCATACGGTGGATCCCTCTTTAACATAAGCTACATAATGCGTTCCTGGTCCTCGATGATCATCCAAATTGACAACAGCACATTCCTGTTTCCAGGGTCGTGGGGGTAATTGGTTTCGCATAAACACACCTCGAAAATGAGAAAGCTTTAGTTGTTTAGCATAGCTTTCCACTTGTTGTTTCGTCAGGGCATGTCTTGCTATGGCTGAGGTTATTTTTTTTTATATTTCGAAATGGTGAAATCCCCCCCCCAAAAAAAAAGTTGGCTTTAAATTGGCATTTCTAGCCCCCATAGCAATCGCTTCCATCGTTTCATTACGTCGCTGACTTTCTTTCAGTTGTTGCTTGCCCTGCTGCGCGGCTTTAATGGTTTTCGCCACTGCACTGGCACCGCCCAAAAGTAAACCCAGAGCAGCCAGACCGGCAAATAAAGCAGGTGAAAATCCCGCTCGTTTGGGGACGGGAATCACTCGCCCTTGTTTTGAACCCTGTCGCCGACGTTTTGGAATAACATGTCTCTGTGCTGCTCGAAGGGCTTTCCTTATGGTCAATACATTATTTATTCTTTTTTCTTTCGCAAGGGCTTGTCCACGAATGTCGTAAGCCCATGCTTTCCCAAGGACAGGGTCTTATTTTTAGTCTTTTTAGTCTTTCTCACCACATACCTTTGTTTCACCATGATGATAATGACCAACAACCTTTCACAAGAAAGTTTATATCACAACTAACGTCAGATTGTTATTTCATGGCTGTATATTCCAATTCCACACAAAGTGGGAAATCGTTTATGGTTTTTCCCGCTTGCTCTTCATCCCATGTCAAAATGAGATGAAAGGATAATTCGTCACCTGCATTAACCATTTCATGGTTATGGGGCAAGATCCTATGACCATTTATCTTTATTTGTAAATGGTTCTCATCAGGTATGGCATATTTGATGTGAATGGTTCCATCATAATGTAATCGATAGTGGCTTAAACCCGAAGCAAGCACATAGGTCAAGTGCTGATCATGGACTAGCGGTAAATGGTTTCTCTCATTCACAGGTTTTTCATTTGTCAGATACACTAAAAATACAGATGGGATAAATGTATAAAGACTTTTCATTTCATAGGTCACGTAACGCTTGGTACAGACATCGTCTTCGTCTTGCGGGTCTTCCACGTGAATTATCCGATGGTGATGAGCGCTATAGCCATTCACCGTAAGCTGAGGCACTTTGTCATAAAACTCATACACTTTGTTATCCACATACTTTTTCGTAGTAACGTCTGTAGACTCTTGAAGATGTTTTACATGGGTTAACCGCTTTCCCTTAAAGTCATAATCTCCCAGTTTTGTGCGTGGTACAACGGACCTATCCGCATAGTGTTTATTAGCAGGATCTGTTTCTTGTTTAGGATCATGTATGAGGACAGACCTAGCTTTGGCCATCAACGCACGTCCAAAGACACCCATCGTCAACCTGTAGTACGAGTCTACTGTTTCTATGACAAGGCACGGTGTCCTCTATATGAACAGCCTGCTAGCCTGTCCAAGCCTTAGTTGAAATGAGGATTATTAAGCAGCAAGAGTCATTCCCCGTGGGGGACATGGTTTCCCATCTCTGTCCGACATCACGTGAACAACGCCATGGTTCACTGTTTCCATCTTTCATTCGCTGCATCATTGTGGGGCCTTCCGGCTGTGGAAAGACAAATCTTTTGCTAACGCTCATTACGGCTCCCAATGGTTTGCGTTTTCAAAATATTTATATTTTTGCAAAATCTCTCTACCAACCCTTCTACGTGTTTCTGGATCAAGTCATGTCTGGATTACCAATAGAGAATATGGGTTATTTTACATATTCCACGCAAGAAAATGTTATTTCACCGGATGAGGTAAAGCCTGATTCACTCATGATTTTCGATGATGTATCCACTGAACGTCAAGGCATTATTCAAAGATATTTCAGCATCGGTCGACACAAACATATCGATTGCTTTTATCTTGGACAAACGTATTCTAAAATGTCCAAACAGTTGATTCGTGACAATGCCAATGTCATAGTTTTATTTGGCCAGGACGAGAGGAACAGTCGCCACATTTATAAAGAACATGTGAATCCAGGTATGACCTTTCAAATATTTACTGAATTGTTAGGCATGTGCTGGAACACTCAATGTCATGCCTGTTTTGTGATTGATAAACAAAGTGAACTCAACCGAGGACGATATCGCTTAGGGTTTGATGATTTTATTGATATTTAAGGCCCTGTCTCATTCCCTCTCAAGTCATTTGTCACGACACCATGGTGTTAGCAGAGAGTCAATTGAAAAAGCATATTATTAGAGCAAAAAATACTATTCGCCAGAAGTTTCGTCAATTGAAACGATCACGTGCAGATTATGCTTTGTTTATTCAACACCATTTAGCACCTCCGCTAAAAGCCATGTTGAAACCCTCTTTCAAGCCATCTGAAACGCTACCCACCGTTTCACAAGCCACTCAGACGCTGCACGAGGACCCTGAGGTAGAGGAAGAAGAACAGGAACAGGATGATTTCACTAGTGTTAGCGAAGTTGAGGATGACGAGGAACAAGTGTTTACGCCTCAAAAAAAGGCCGCACCCCTTGCAGAGTTTTTGAGAAAAAATAAATCCTTGGTCATGGTCGAAACACCTTGCCCTTCCAAATCGTCTCCGTTTTCACAAGTCTTGGCCACCCCTCAAAATAAAGCTCAACTGAAAAAAAACATTTTAATAAAATATTATGGATCAACACTAGAACCCTATCTCATTGATCTATTCATTGGAAACACAGATACCACGTATGGTGTTCGCTATGAGGATGATAGTTTAAAATTGGGGATTCATCCATTAAATTTGCTTGTACTAAAGCTGCTATTAAGAACATCAACTATAAATTGACGCCAGGACTGTTGAAGCTGCTCTTTTCTCGAACACCCTCATTCCATGATTATACGTCAGAGGACCTTGACAAATATAAATCCATTTTATTGGATACCCATGCCCACAAAAGACAGTATGATCCAGCTCAACAAGTGAATGCCATTACATCTCAAAAATATAAAACCATCATTGCAAAAATGTTTCCCACCAGTCAAAGTACTCGTCGTAAAGTGTCCGCTTCGGGAGTGACATTTAAACCATTAAAACTCCTTGTGGATGTTACCAACTGGCACAATCCCAATAAGCTCGTCCATCGGCTACAGTTGTTGCATGCTTCACGTCAAGCCGGCCATACCGGTCACGATTGGGAAATTCAAGAAATTGAACAAGAACTTCGAAATTCCAAAATTATAGTTGAAGCCCTCGCCCATTAAAATGGGTATTGCTCACGAGTTGCATCGCCCAGCTAGGCGTCACTATCCGTGACTCAAGGTGATTTCACGAAGTGTGGATGAACTTTGGCAGGCTGACTTGGTTGAAATGATACCCTATGCTGGCGTTAACGAAGGTGAACGATATATGTTGACCGTCATTGATGTCTATTCCAAAATGGCCTTTGTTGAACCTGTGCGTCGCAAGTCTGGTCCACTAGAGACCAAGGCCTTTCAACATATTATTCAACACTCCAAGCGTCAACCTCAGTTGCTACAAACCGACCAGGGGGAAAGAATTTTTCAACAAGGATTTCTCCAGTTTTCTCAAATCTAGGGATATTCATCATTACACCACGTACAACAATTTCAAAGCCAGCGTGGTCGAGCGGTTTAACCAAACATTGAAAACCCATATGTGGAAAGCGTTTACCGCTCTGGGCAGTTATCGCTGGTTGGACATGTTACCTGAGCTAGTGTCACGTTACAATGACACCAAACATAGAACCATTGGGACCAAGCCACGTCTCGTGACCAAAAATATTCGGCGACTGGATAAACTGTTTAACCCCATAAAAACAGCAGATCCTATACGTCACCGACTGAAAATTGGGGATTTTGTTCGTGTGAGCAAATTTAAGTCTGCCTTCAATAAGGGCTACACGCCTCAGTGGGGGACTGAACTATTTCTAATTCGTCAAGTCAACGTGGACAATCCAGTCACCTATTTACTCCAAGACCTCAACCATCAACCCATAAAAGGTAGATTTTATCTCCATGAACTTCAAAAAACAGCTTTTCCTAAACATTATCTTGTGGAAAAAGTGTTGAAACAAAAAGGAAATAAACTATATGTCAAATGGTTAGGATTTAACTCAAAGTTTAATTCTTGGATCAATAAATTACATGTTGTATGAATCTGTGCATTTTTTATTTATTTATTTATTTTATTGAATCGTGTTGTACGAGAGCTCTGTGTACGGCGCTCCACGCTTCATGCATGTCCATTCATGTTTCTCTTTCTCTCTCCACACCCGCGTCTCACTCCTTCACTCCAAGATGACATACAACTCGTTCAGCTATTGGCTGTCATGGGTTCTCCCACTCCTCCCCTCACCTCTCCTCCGGCTCTCTGGCCCCGCCCCCTCATCACTCTGCAGTGGGTCACGTGATTTCCTGTTGTGTAGAGGTTTCCCTCCTTTCCCCTCTCTCCCCCTTTCCTCTCTGCGAGGCCCCTGCCTGCTGCTACTGCTCAGCTCGCCTGGCTAGCCGTTATCACCTTTTTTTACTGAGTTGCCAAATGGTTCCAACATGTTATCACATGAGAGCAGTGTTGTCAGCTTGACTGACATTCCATTCTGTTAGCCGACTAGCCATGCCTCAAGAAGATATTCTTTCCGTTCTGGCCGCCAGTCAGACATACATACATACAAAGCAAGTTCTGTTGTTGTTGTTGTTGTCGACTATAAAAGCCTTGCCTTTATTCGTCTAATACCATTATGAATTTGTCAGGTTACTGGTCAGTGTTTACTAACATGTTTTAAAGATCGCCATAAGTTTTTTTTTGAAAATATTCACATTAATTCGTTCGTCATATAGGAAAATATCAAAAAGCGCTCCCTCGCCCTGCTGCCCCTCGAAATAGCCATTTCCAGTTTCCTAGTTTTCAAAATAGTAAAAATTCAAAATTTAAGTGTTTTCAAAAAATCTCAAAAAATAAAAAAGTTTCAGTATAAAAAAATAAAGGTCATAGAGACCATTCGTTTCAACTATGGCACAACGTTCTATCATGTTTGGTTTTCAAACTATCGCCTACTTTCAAAATCAATTTTTTTCAAAATTTCTTTTAAAATATATAACGAGTGGTCTATAGGAAAGAGGACGTCAGCTCGAGTCCAACGACACCTCATTTGTTAAAATACGACCATCCATTCGCCAATTATCGTCAATGTTCGCGAGAAAGTAGGCTATCATTTTTTCCCTCCTACACCCTTGAAACTTGCTGCCCACCTAAAGGGCATAGTCCCCTTTCATTAACGTCAAAGAAACTTTTTTCCAAAATTCACCGTTTCCAAAATAGCGCCAATCCAAAAAACAAGAATTTTCATTTTTTTTTTAATACCAACATACATTCTCAGCAAAGAGGACGTCATCCCAACGCCAACAACACTTTGTTCGTTAAAATCCGACCACGCGTTCGGGAGATATCGCCAAAGTTTATATGAAAGTAGGGGGCGGCCTAGAACTCTCCTTACCACACTACTGTCAAGTTTTAGTCTTAGAGGCTTGAAATTTATTTTACCGGTAGAGGGGGGTCAGGGCCATTCATTTATGTCAAACAATTTTTTTTGTAAACACTTAAGTTTCCAAAATATAAAAATTTCAAAATTGAACTTTGTTAAAAAAACATAAAAATAAAAAGTTTTATTACAGAAAATAAAGGACATAAAAACCATTGGTTTGAACCTTGGCACAACGTTCTATCATGTTTGATTTTCAAACTATCGCCTACTTTCAAAAACAAAAATTTTCAACAAAAAATTGAAAAATATAATGGGTGGTCCATAGGAAAGAAGACGTCAGCCCGAGTTCAACGACACGTCATTTGTCAAAATCGGACCATGGGTTCACCAAATATTAATTATTTAACATGAACACCGCCCGAGCAACGCCGAGTGCGTTAGAACTCCTAGTAGCCGCCTACTATTGAGCCACGCGAGAAATCTATTTAATATTCAAATTTTGCTTCACCACCTTGTTGGCTTTGCGCTCACCAGGTTATTGAAAGTCCAATAGGTGAACTTATTTATGATAATGGCCTCTATGAACATATGAAATTTCAGTTTGATTTCGGTAGCAGATTCGTAGATATTGAGAATTGGTGAACAATTTAGGATGATCACCTTGTTGGATTGTTCTATATATAGGACATAGAATTAGGTATCAGTAGATATATATTCCTCCATGGGTTCATTATACAAACGTTCACTTTGATTACATGATTAGGACACAAGGAATGAAACATAATTTTAAGAATTCGCACAGCCGCCATCAAGCTTTTATGGAAACAATTATAATAAATAAGAAGCCAGTAAATTAAATCTTGTACTCAAATTTACTGTGCCAAGTTTCATTGAGCTCGGACGATTAAATTGCGAGAAACGTCCATTTAAATATTTTAAATTCGCTTGATCGCCAATGTGGTTTTGTACTTAACAGGTTTCTAGTGTCTCATAGTTAAACGTATCCTGGTATTATCTCTCACCATACAGTATTTCAGGGTGTTATCTGAAACATTTTTAAGTATATAGGAGTAGAATGCCGGTGAAATATTTCGCACAGCTGCCATGTTGGATTGGTGAAAAATACTAAGGTTTGAAAAGCACCGTCTAGGTCAGACGTGGTAGTAGTGGCACCTTACCAAGTTTCATTGAAACATCTTCAGCCGTTTAGATTTTATTGGCGGGATACACACACGGACTAAAGGTCATCTCATAAGCCTATTTTTAGCCTATTTTCATCATATGAAACAAGTTGTTCCGTGAAAAACTAAACAGCGTATGAATATCTATGACTTTAGTCATTTTTTCAAGTTTTTCCGTATTGATTTTGATAAGTTATGTACTTGTCCACTTTACAATACAAAATATCTTTTTATTTATACATGTTGATACGTGTTTCGGCCCTGTGAGCCTTCTTCAGTCAATATCAATAAAATTCTCCTAGATCATTCTAAAGGTTGGTCTCTTATAAAAATTTTGTAAATCAATTTTACATCGTCAGGATGCTTAAAATACATGAATATAAAATGCTTAAAGAAATTAAAAGATTTAAAAATGCACGAAATTTTGAAACGTGGGCTCCATTCTTGTTAATCTATTTTCAAAACGAGGGACCTGGAACAATAAAAAATTACCTAACAATCTATGGTTCCTACTTGGAAACATGAAGAAATGTTGACTTTAGTTATGTAGAAAACTTACCCCATTGTACAAGCATCTTGAAAAAGGAAAGTAGAAATAGGAATCGAACGTTGTTTATTTAGAGCTTTGACAAAATGTTTTTCAACAACCTGTAAAGCGAAAAACTAAATGAAAATGAAAAATTGAAAAATTGAAATTATAACAAAAACCCACGCATAAATGACCAATGTTTACATACCGCAGTTTGGAAACCATAAACTGTCACCTCACAACTTGAAAGAGCTACTACAAATGTGTCCGTCTTGCTGTTCACCTTTGATCACATGTTGACTAGAATACTGCAAGTGTGAGGTCAACGGTCGCAGAAGGGGAGGTGTAGCATACGTCAGAACCTTATGTTATGGAGGAGGGAGGGCCGTTTCTTGTTTATGTCGGTCTCTTCGCCTTAATTTCGAGATCGTGTTAAATAATATGTTGTCGTTGAGAGTTAATTCGTTCAAATTGTTTACAGGGTCTGTTTTTAGGGCGATATAAATTTCTATGTTCTCTAATACATGAAGTTTTTTACTTTTATTAACAATATGTACAATTTCCAAATCCTTATCTATCGAACTGAAATTATGTTTTTTCTCGTCCATGTGGTTCGCCATGGCCGAGAACTTGTTATATTTTGAAACGTGGGCTCCATTCTTGTTAATCTATTTTCAAAACGAGGGACCTGGAAGAGACCGACATAAACAAGAAACGGCCCTCCCTCCTCCATAACATAAGGTTCTGACGTATGCTACACCTCCCCTTCTGCGACCGTTGACCTCACACTTGCAGTATTCTAGTCAACATGTGATCAAAGGTGAACAACAAGACGGACACATTTGTAGTAGCTCTTTCAAGTTGTGAGGTGACAGTTTATGGTTTCCAAACTGCGGTATGTAAACATTGGTCATTTATGCGTGGGTTTTTGTTATAATTTCAATTTTTCAATTTTTCATTTTCATTTAGTTTTTCGCTTTACAGGTTGTTGAAAAACATTTTGTCAAAGCTCTAAATAAACAACGTTCGATTCCTATTTCTACTTTCCTTTTTCAAGATGCTTGTACAATGGGGTAAGTTTTCTACATAACTTAAGTCAACATTTCTTCATGTTTCCAAGTAGGAACCATAGATTGTTAGGTAATTTTTTATTGTTCCAGGTCCCTCGTTTTGAAAATAGATTAACAAGAATGGAGCCCACGTTTCAAAATTTCGTGCATTTTTAAATCTTTTAATTTCTTTAAGCATTTTATATTCATGTATTTTAAGCATCCTGACGATGTAAAATTGATTTACAAAATTTTTATGAGAGACCAACCTTTAGAATGATCTAGGAGAATTTTATTGATTTTGACTGAAGAAGGCTCACAGGGCCGAAACATGTATCAAAATGTATAAATAAAAAGATATTTTGTATTGTAAAGTGGACAAGTACATAACTTAAACAGCGTATTTTTATATATCCCACTGGTCTTTTCCGTTAAAACTATCCCACTTATTAAAAGGATTTTCCATGTGAAGTACTTAATGGCTATTGGTTCATTAGATCGAGGAATTAAGTGCTATTATATATAGCTGCTAATATCGGTGATTAAGCCTTCTCCCGCGAGCTAGCATATTTCTGTAACGAGTCACGGGAGTTTATTTTAAGAAACGTCAAATACACGGCTTTATGACTTACGAAAACTAAGCTACAGTATTTAGTGCCATTATATAATGATTGTTATAATAGCCTAGCATGCGAATCTTCTCTTTAATCGCTTGAATAACATACGAGAAATTAAAGATAAGTTTTAGAATTTCGAACTGATGCCATCTTGAATTTTTGAAAACAATTGAACATAAAATGTCTCTATAGTAAGCTCTGAAAAAAGATTCGCTGTGCTAAATGTCATTGCTCCTTGGTGATTAGATCGCCAGAAACGTTATTTTACGTATTTGAAAATCAGTTAGCTGCCATGTTGATTTTGTGTTTCTCAGTCCGCAAACAGCACACAAACGTTTAGTTTGAGTGCTTAAATTGATTCGGAGATATTGAGAACCAGTGAAATATACAGGGTGTAATTGATATACAGTACGTGAAGTCCGCTACACTGGTGATAGAAGATGATATTCAAAGCAAATAATTTCATGAAATTTAGTCGTATCTTAATTAGTTTAGGTGGAATTAAATCACAAAAATCGTCGGTCAATGCCTTGGAAAAGGGAATAGCCTGTGTTCCCCTCAGCAGCACAGCTGATTTCTCCCCGCCAGCACCCCCTCCAACACTGTGGAATGTTGGCCAGTGTCTGAAGTTGATTGACCTCCTAGCTGTGTTTTCCAATGGCACAAACCTAGCCTATCAATTGCTCATTCACACCTCTACGAGGAGTGGCCAGCATGACTAGTAAGGTTCAAGGCCACTGCAAGGTGTGCGTTAGTGGCGCTAAAAATTAAGAAACTTGCCAATTGTTGCAGACTATCAGAAAATATTTAACTGTAACTAAACTTGGTAGTAATTTTATCTTAGGGCATTTTCTTTCTATTTACAGCAAATGTGATTTGTGTCGGAGTTTTTAACGCATGAATAGGTGAAGAATATCCTGCTTTCTGCGAGTCCCTTTAAACATTTTAATAATTGTTTAGGTTTTAATGGAGAATTAATAACAAAAATAACATTTAACTTCATTATTAACACTTGATTATAGAGTGCATGTTAAGATATTAGGTCATATTGTACCTTTCTTGGATCATATTTCAGTATTTTAAGGGCATATTTGCCTGCATATTTCTCCTTTCTCTAGGTTCTAAACATCCGAACCTTAATGACTAGTGATGGTGGATCTGTTTAGGATTCAATCAGCCGTATGGCCTATGACATAACTTATTGGTCTACGTTATAGCAAACTACAACCATTAGAAAATTGAAATCCTAAAAATTTGGTAAATTAATGATAGGAAACGTTGGTCAAATTTTGTGCGAAGACAGTGCAACAACTGTAATAATAATAATATTATTAATAATAATAGGTTTTTAGACATACTAATTTTATGTTTTGCGGGGAAGTTGAGTTGCCAGAATTTTGTGTTCACAGAATGCTTGTATGTGCCATTAAATCCATTGGCATAAGGCTGTCGTATATGCTCACCTTCATTTATTATATGACTCAGCCTAGATCGTACCCTCGAGAAGGATAGCACACTACTACCTGAGCTACACAGCCTCGCTATCTTTAATATATAATTATTGTTATTATTATTATTATGATTATGCTCATGTGGTACCGTACTAGTATTAAATCTTGGAAGTAGTTTTGCATGGTTTCCTACTTCTATCCCAGGCAAATGCCGGGATGGTTCCTAACCTAAGGCCATGGCCGCCTTCTTCCCAATCCTCAACTGAATAACAATTAACCACAATACTACAGAAACCACAAAAACACTGGTTATCAGACACATTCTACACACACCCAACTGCATGGGGTGTTTGATCACAATCGCCAAGCCCCTCAAACAAACAATATCAAGTATTTTACGTCCATGTTAAATGCTAGTTCTGAACAGACGATGGGATGTCGGAATTTTGGCCCACTGTATTTCTTTAACGTGCCGGAAGCCAACTACGCACAAGGGCTGATTATTGAAATTATTTTATCCTTTACATCAACATCAATCAATGACTTGCACACTTACAAAGTAGGCTACACAATACTACCGGTCCTATCATTCCAAGCCATTGTGTGCAATTTCATCATCAACAACAACAACAGCAGCAGCAATACAAATTTTCTTACGTACGGATTTTACGTGACTAGTACCGGTACCGCTATCCTCATGCCAGCCGACACCCTCTCCTCCTCACAGGTAGGTCAATGCTCCAACTACACAACAACTTCTCGCCCCTCCCTCGCCACGCCTCACACTACCACGCGCTTCACCAAACCCCCCACTCTTGGATTGCACATTCTGTTTGAACAGTTCCTGAAAAACCTATTAACATTGACTTTTTAATGTTTAATTTTCAATTTAAAGATAGGTGACATATTTTTAACCTAGGAAGCTTAGAATAGTCTCTTCTATCACCAGTGAAATGGACTTCACGTATATCAATTACACCCTGTATGCCATTGACGCCATGTTGGATTGATTTACATATATCCTATTGGCAACTCCAGCTATCTGATATGACACCTAGTGGTGAAAGGGAAAATCTTAATAAATAGGGTAAATTTGTCACGTGGTAACAGTTGTATTGTTTCTTGCATGGGTGAATTTGTTCATGTTTTATACACAATTAATGAGCTTTACTCAATGTCAGATTACAAAATGAGTAACTTTAATATATACCAGCATTCCAACTATAAAACATATTATAACGAAGGATGCTTCAATAAATGTGATGGAGTTGTTTTTATGGTGAAGAATTCTATTGACCATGAGGTAGAAACTGTGACTTACAATGATTTCAAATTCCATAGGCTCAAAATAAATTATGGGAACAATAGAATTGCATTGACAGGCATATACTGTTCATCAAAATATAATAAACAGCTATTTATTAATAATCTTCATGATTACGGTATGTCCAGCAAAAATGCACACTAGAAACCAAGTTGATTCTAGGCGACACTAACATAGACCTATTTGATGAGTATACTCTAATGAATATTTAAACTTACTGCATGAGCATAGTTTTAGATCGTTGTTATAAGGCACTACAAGAGAAATTTCAACGAGCAAAACCTGTATTGATCATGCACTTATTCGTAGCAGTATTTCTAATGATAACATCTTGCCCATTATATCTCAGAGCAGAATTACAGATCACTATCCTATATTACTGTTGACCAGAATATTATGTGCACTTGAATTTGAAGATTGTTTGAGAAGTAACCAATAGACCTACATAACATCCAATAACATCATCACTTTCGTCGTTCTATTTTACGTTAGTTCATGTAGGTTTGGAGTTTTTAATTTATATTTTAATATTTTTTATCGCAGTTGGAACACAAAAAGTGCCCGTTTATAAGCGTGTTTCAACAATGCGTCACATTTAAGAATTATTATCTCACAAACCCGTCATCAGATCGAATCCAAATTTTAACACAATATACATTGGAATGTTGTATAACTTGTTTAATAATTTCAAAATTTTGTGTGTCCAAGAAACAAAGTTGTTATCATTTTTGTAATGTAACTTTTTCTCGGTTGGGGTGGTTGAGAAATGTAGTTCTTGGTTGCGTTGTAATCCTTATACATCAAAAAGGTATGCTGTATGACTGTGAAATACGTAAATTAATTCACTTATTTTATATCGGTTTGTATTTGTACGGGGAATTAAGGCATGGTTCACCAGCTAGCCGCTTCGGGAAATGCTGTACAGCGTTGCTGATATGGAGCCCATCACTTCCGCGAGGCGCGCCATGACGCGTGATGGAGCCCATCTTGGCAACACTGTACAGCTTTCACTGGAGCGGCTAACTGGTGAACCATGTCTTAATTCCCCGTACAAATACAAACCGATATAAAATTAGTGAATTAATTTACGTATTTCACAATCATACAGCATACCTTTTTGAAGCATAAGGATTACAACGCGACCAAGAACTACATTTTCAAACCACCCCAAGCCGAGAAAAAGTTACCTTACAAAAATGATAACAACTTTGTTTCTTGAACACACAAAATTTTAAAATTAATAAACCAGTTATACAACGTTCCTATGTATATTGTGTTAAAATTAGGATTCGATCTGATGACGGGTTTGTGAGATAATAATTCTTAAATGTCACGCATCGTTGAAACACGATTAAAAACGGGCACTTTTTGTATTCCAACTGCGATAAAAAATATTAAAATATAAATTAAAATTCCAAACCTACATGAACTACCGTAGAATGGAACGACGAAAATGATGATGTTATTGGATTTTATGTAGGTCTATTGGTTACTTCACAAACAAACTTCAAACTCGAGTACACATAATATTTTGGTCGACAGTAGTTAGTATAAATCTTGAAATGGGCCGTGACTTAGAAGCAGCTAAGCGTAACATACGTGAACATAGATTTAAGTTAGATAGTGAGATGCTTAAAAATAAATTGAGAAATATTAATTGGGACACAGTATTAGGGAACAACCACTTGGATTCTAAAGTAGATAAATTTATACATACTATCCAAAATTGCATAAAAACTTCTTCAATACCGTACGATTAAATTCAAAGCAACGGAAGAGAAAGGAGTGGATAACGCACGCGCTAATTAAGTCCATTCACACCAGAGATATGTTATAGCAGGAATCAACATCGGCTTTAACTCGAATCCTAGTATAAATCTTATTCCTTCAGTCCAGTTTATGGATGTGTTTACGGTGACTAAAGAGTCCAATCCTGGCATGGAACAAGCGTCCACACAAGTCACATAATATTGCTGGAGGAGGACGTGGTTGGGCTGCTCGAAGTTTCCTAGCTTGACGTTTGGCCTCTTCATGTGTGCGTCGATACCTTTCAAACGTTTTTACAGTATCCGAGGTAGCACGGCGCCAAGTTGAGCGGACTTCAGCCAGCGTGTCCCAAGTTTGTGAATCAAGACCTGTCAATTTCAGGGTCTGCTTAAATTGGTCCTTGTAGCGCCTCTTAGGACCACCATGAGGTCTGGTGCCATAGCATAACTCACCATATAGCATTTGACGAGGTAATCTCACATCATCCATCCGATGGACATGACCAATCCATCTAAAATGGTGACCTATTATGGATGATTCTGTGCTGTTGATTTGAGCCTTTTCAAGAACAGCAATATTGGTAATGCTGTCTTCCCATTTAATCCTCTGGATTGATCGAAGTTTTTGTAGGTGGAAGCGCTCAAGCTTCCTAAGAACACGTCGGTAAAGGGCCCACGTTTCGCAGCCATACAACAATGTAGAAATGACTACTGCTTTGTACAATAAGCTTTGTACTCATGGACAGATCTTTATTAATGAAGACCCTGTGCGCTAATCGTCCATGTGCTGCATGGGCTGCGCCAATTCTGTTATCCATATCCTGCTCACAGGCACAGCTCACAGAAATGGTACTGCCCAGGTACGAGAATTGGTCTACCTGTTCTAATGGCAAATTTGAGATGGAGATATTGAACTGAGGAAGAGGTGTGCCTGGTGCAGGTTGTGCCAAGGCTTTAGTCTTATTGACATTTATGGTAAGACCAAAGCGATCACATGCACTTTTGTAACAATTAACTGACTCTTGCAGCTCTCCTGGTGTGATAGTTGGCGACGCAGCATCATCTGCATACAGCATATTAGTAACATTAGTAACGTGAGTTTTCCTCAAGGAGCAGAGACGAGTTAGGTTGAATAGCCCTCCATCAAAACGATACTTGACCTCCACACCTGGGATGTTTATTGGTGAATCATAAAGCATTGCAGCCAAGTACAGCGCAAACAGCGTTGGAGCCAGTACACATCCTTGTTTCAGTCCATGAGTAATAGGAAATTCATTGGACATCTTATTCTGATGGCAAACCTGACCTGTCATAACATCATGGCGTGCCTTGATAAGATCTACAAAACGCTGAGGGCAACCAAACCGCTTCAGCACCGCCCACATGGCTGGTCTTGGAACCGAATCAAATGCCTTTTCCAAGTTATAAAAGAATAATAAGAGTGGATTCTGTTGTTCTCTAAATTTTTCTTGTAGCTGTCTCACACAGAAGATCAAGTCAAATGTGCTTCTGGAAGCTCTAAATCCGCATTATGACTCTGGGAGGATCTCCTCAGAGATAACCTTGAGGCGGTTAAGTATAATTTTTGCAAGAATCTTCCCCACAATTGATAGCAGTGATATACCACGGTAGATGCCACAAACACTGCGATCACCCTTTTTAAAGATTGTGATGATAGTGGCATTCTTTAGGTCTCCAGGTACCTTTCTTGATTCCCATATTCTGAGGATAAGGGTGAAAATCCTTATTTTGAGGGAATGACCTCCGGCTTGAATTAGTTCCAGAGGGATGTTATCTGGGCCAGGTGCCTTTCTGGGTTTCAATTGGGTGAGAGCTGCACTGAATTCATGATAAGTAGGAAGTACTGCTAACCACAGTTGTTCAGGTTGTTGCGGCACATCACAAAGGAAGTCTTCAGCAGCTGCTGATGGACGATTTAGGAGATTGGAGAAGTGCTCCATCCAGCGTTCCAAGATTTCTTGACTATCAGTAAAGGTAGTAGAATTATCAGCGCTTTTCAGTGTGCCTGATGATGAGCGTGATGATCCATATATATCCTTGAGTACTGCATAGAAGTTCCTCAAGTCTCGAGCATCCGATAATCTCTGCAGTTCCTGAGCCTTCTGTTGCCCCCAAGTATTTTTGATCTGCCTTATCTGCGTCTGACATTTACCTTTGAGTTCCAGTAGTTTGTCTCTCTTTGTGTTGGAAGTTGGGTCTTGATGATGGACAAGATAGGCATTCCTTTTGGCATTGATGAGAGACAGAATTTCCTCATTGTTGTCATCAAACCAGTCTTGTCTTTTCCGCACTATAAAACCAATGTTTTCCTCTGCTGACTGTGTGATCATCTTCTGTAGTGTGGCCCATTCTCGCTGAATGCCATTCGTTACTGGGTTTTCTGATAACTGGGTGACGATCCTGTTTCCAAAATTTTTATAGATGGATTCATCCTGAAGTTTGGATGTGTTAAATTTCCTTCTTGGCAAATTTTTGATGTTCCTAGGTGGTTTAGGTCTGATCGATATCCTGAGCTTACATATAAGAAGTTTATGATCTGTCCAACAATCGTCTATATTCCTTGCTGTTCTGGTAATAAGAGTGTCCTTCTTATCACATTGCCGGGTAATGACATAGTCAAGAATGTGCCAATGTTTGGAACGAGGATGCATCCACGTGGTTTTGAAGCGGTTAGGTAGACGGAACTGCGTGTTGGTAATGAAAAGTTCGTGTTCTGCACAAAGACCAAGAAGCAATAGTCCATTGGGATTACATTTTCCAAGTCCCTGTTTGCCCATCACATGATTCCATAGCCTGTGATCTTTCCCAACTCTGGCATTGAAATCACCGAGGAGCAAGAGTTTATCTGCAGATGGTACCTTGGAGATTATTTCACTTAGCTGATCATAGAATTGAGCCTTTACTTCATCATCGGAATCTAAGGTAGGAGCATAGGCAGAGATGAGCGTCATAAAGGAACCTCCTGTGAGTGGTATGCGGAGGGTCATAAGCCTTTCGCTGATTGCAATGTGCGTAAGTTGGTGATAATTTACCAGTTTGGTCTTCACAGCGAAGCCCACACCATGAATACGACATTCACCCTCCTCCTTTCCTTTCCAGAAGATGGTATATCCTGTTCCAGATTCAGTAATCTTGCCTTCAGAAGACATCCTAGTTTCACTGAGAGCAGCAATGTCAACGTCGAGTCTTGATAACTCATGGGTTACAGTATCCGACGTTCCATGATCCAATAATCAATTTGTGATTCTTGACGTTTGTTGAGTTTCGACCGCATGAGGGGTGACCTGCTGAGTGCGGTTGCCCAGCCGGACCAAGATTGAGACTTCCGATGTTTAGCCCACCTTTTCTAGGGCCTTCCCCATGTGGGGTGGGCAGCGGTGATCCTAAATAGGCTTTCCCAAACACAGATGCAGGACCGATTTCCTGACTAGTCAGAGTCTCCGGAAGACGACCATCACACATCTGCTGCCAACGTGCAGGTCCGAACTAGGGGCTTCCAGTTACACCCATAACCTGCCCCCACCGTCCATAGCCCATCGCCGTTGGACTTTGAAAGTAAGTGACGTATGGAAGAAGAGCCACTGGCGTGAATTTTTTTAGGGTGGATCTCAGCTTGCCAAGACGAAACCCACACACTATGATCTCTGAGCCTTATCCTGCGGCTCACAAAGAATGAGGCATGCAGGACCGAACACAGAGACTGCAACGAACTGCCGCATACCCTAATAAGGAAAAATATAAGAGGTATAGAAATAAATTAAACGATTTGCTTAATAAAGCTCAAACTGACCACTAAAAACAATTAATAAATTCCAATTCTAATAATCCAAGAAAAGTATGGGGCATTGACAAACAAATAACACTAAGAATAAATCATAAAGAAAATATAACAAAACTAAGATCTCAAAATCATGTTTACGATGATGATTTCACTATAGCTAATACATTCAATGATTATTTTATTAACAAAACTACTGAATGTCTAAAACTATTAAGAACAATCCAGATTTTTCCTTGAAAATCAACCAAAACACATATTCCTGTTTTTTATTCCGATCACTGAAGTGGATTTACATAAGTATCTACACGAAATAAGCGACACTAAAGCAATGGGAATAGATAACATCTCAGCTCAAATTATTAAGCAGAATTTTAATTCTTTATAGAGTCCTTTGCTAGCAATAATAAACGAGTCACTTTCACTTGGATACTTCCCAAAGCAATTAAAAATTACAACTGTAAACCCGCTACATAAAGCAGGCAGTCCTTCAGAACTAAAGATCTATCGACCTATATCGTTAACGACAATCATATCAAAATTAGTTGAAAAATTTATAAAAAATCATATTTATCAGTTTTTGAAGAAATACAATTTACTATCAACTAGACAATTTGGCTTTATAAAAATGTCAGCACCACTGATGCTATTGGGGAATTAACTAGGCGAATTTATGGAAATATGAACAGTATGAAACCAACCTTGGGCATATTTCTCGACTTGGAGAAGGCTTTTGACACCATCCCTCACCATATTCTCCTTCAGAAGATGGAGAGGTATGGCATCAGAGGCATTGCACTGAAATTGATAGAAAGCTATTTGACTGAAAGGATTCAGTACGTTAGAATAAATGGAACTACAAGTCTACCTATAAGAGTGAAAAGAGGAATACCACAAGGCGCTGTGCTTGGTACATTATTATTTTTGATTTTTAATCAACGATATTGAATCATCTATACATGGATTTGAAAATAATAATGGCATACCATACGCAGATGATACAGTAGTTTGTGTTGAGGGTAGACCATGGGGAAATGTAAAACAAATTGCAACTGCTGCTTTGAAAATGTTTAAGATATGGCTAGATGGTAACAAACTATTTTTGAATATAACTAAATCAAAGTTCGTAAGATTTAGTTTAAAAGCAGTTGAAGATGATTCTAATGAACTAAAAATACACACATTGAACTGCAATCAGAACTGTGACTGTCCTAAAATAGCTAAAGTGGATACAGTTAAATATCTGGGATTATATATAGATAGTGACATGGAATGGAAAAGCAAATGCAAACACCTTACAAGTAAAATAAGAAGAACAATCTATATATTTCACAATTTAAAACATATTGTCAATTACAAATTGATAAGAGACATCTACCATGCTCTAGTCCAGTCAGTTCTTACATATGGTATTCTTGCCTGGGGAGGTGCCTATGAAAATGTACTAAAAAGTGTTCAGATAGTGCAGAATCTCATACTGCGAATAATGTTGAAGAAAGATAGATTATATCCGACTATGAGACTGTATGCTGAGACAAGGGTCTTCAACATTAAAGAAATCAAAGGAAAACATGCAAAACTGAAAATGCATATGAAACATTTTCTCAGAGAAAACAAAATAAAAATTGAAAATATAATTAGTTGAGCCTACAAGTTTATACAATCACAAATTAATTTTTCCTTCTTATTCATTATTTTTTAGTGTATACATCATTTACATAGCACGTGTTATTCGGCTAAGCCATTATACAATTTTTAGAAATAGTAATCAATGATAAGCAAGCCACACACAAGGTTGCACCTTTTAGTGGCATATGCTCTTCCTGCTCTGTGTGAATTTGATATCCTATTTCGACCTGTCTTTATCATATTGAAACAATATAATTTAATAATTGTAAATGTACAGGTTAAACAATGAGTAGGAAGTGTAAGGAAATTCATAAAATGTGTACAGTTATTCTAAATTTTGCAAATTGTGTGTATTTGTAAGGATGTAATAAATAAATAAATAAATAAATAATAATAATAATAATAATGCAAATATATTGGTAAGTTTCCGACTGCAAGTCGATGTATTATAAGAGGGCTACGAATTTAAATTATTTTCCAAAAGATAACGAATAAATACGGAGAAGAGGGACGAGTTGGAATGCAATTGGCATGGACGTTGGTGGACAGTCTAATCACCTAACGTAATAATAATATTAATAATAATAATGATAATAATAGGCCCTAATTACCTGTGACAGTAGCACTGCTGAAACATGTTTGCACCTGCCTTACATGAATATTGGAAGTAATTATTTGTTAGCATTCGCCTTTCAATTTATCCTGTAACCACGTGGGACGTGGTAGTTAAGGCCAATGTCTGAAGCACAAGAACGTAAATTGACACACATTTTCATCATGGTGTACTCTTTTACATAACATGACATGTTTGGAAAATTACCCTTCTGTACAATTTCTGGAGTCCATGGTACAGTTAGTAAACTTAAATGTGGCTTTCAAACGTAGCCACACCATGACTCGAAACGCACAAAAACAAATCCGAGCAGACAAGCCATGCTTGATAATCCGAAATTTTCATAAAATCCAGTGGAACACACAAATTAGATTACGTGTATCGCTCAGTTAGACATAAAATAAAATAAAAAAATACTAGCCTTACAGAAGCCTCCGTGGCTTAGGCGGCAGCACGCCGGCCTCTCACCGCTGGGTCCGTGGTTCAAATCCCGGTCACTCCATGGGAGATCTGTGCTGGACAAAACGGAGGCAGACAGGTTTTTCTCCGCGTACTCCGGTTTTCCCTGTCAACATTTCATTCCAGCAACACTCTCCACTACCATTTCATTTCATCTGTCATTCATTTAATCATTGCCCCAGAGGAGTGCGTCAGGCCTCGGCAGCCGGCACAGCCCATATCCTCGCCGCTAGATGGGGGCTTCATTCATTCCATTCCTGACCCGGTCGGAGACTGGAAACAGGCTGTGGATTTTCATTTTCACTAGCCTTACAGTAGTCGCATATGATGTGTAACATCTGACATAGAAGAAACCTCTTATGAAATTGTTGATACACCGGTACTTTATAGTATTATTGGCACAAATATTAATCTATTGTAAAAGGGAGTGTTTTACAGATATTGTAGTTTATAATACGGAACTCATTTTATTAGATGATTTGTAGCTTCCACCAGCACTAGCCTAGATAGAGAATACGATATGGATCAACTAGATTAATAGACGTGACACCGCTCATAACCTTAAATTCCTTATAAACAGCTCCTCTTGATTCACAGACCAACACGTAATTTCATATGGATTCTGTTAAAATGAGTCATATTGATGTGATAAATATCGTTTAAAATGATAATCTGGTAGCAAAAATATCTACCCCGCCCAGGATTCGAACCCAAGATCCCTAGATTCACAGTCATACGCAATAACCCCACGGCTATTTCCACTATGCAAATGTTGTGCACAAGATGGTGACTTATTTCCACGTTCCAATAATACTGCATTACGGAATTAAGTTTCATTTATATTTTGCTTGTTTCGATAATGTTCCTGAGTGACATTGAGTTTAGAATGCCTTATGCCAATGCAATGCCGACTACTTACAATGTTTGAAACTAAGGCATTTTACCATTTAAATACTGATACGAAGACTTCGAACATGTACCATGTCATTTGTTTAAATCACTTGACACCAGAGTTCGCATGAGCGCTTTCCGTTCAGTATGTCATATACATTCCACATGGCCGAGAGTGCGTCATGGTATCAATTTTCGACACCGCGCGCTGATTGTTTCTCTTACCAGTGCCAGCTGGATCGATCGATCGAGTTGGCAGTGCGTCTTATACTTCCGTTCGATCCTCCACTGCCAGCTAGGGCACACTTCCATTCGATCGATCGAGCGGGCAGTGCATACTTCCGTTGTCCACCACTGCCAGCTAGTACACTTCCGTTTGATCGATCGTGCGGGCAGTGCATACTTCCGTTGTCCACCACTGCCAGCTAGTACACTTCCGATTGATCGATCGAGCGGGCAGTGCATACTTCCGTTTGATCCACCACTGCCAGCTCGATCGTTCCGATCCACTTCCGTCCCCAATTTTCAAAATCACTCCCACAAAACTATCCAGCAACCGAGCGGAAAGATGTTACACATCAAAAATAACACTGTCAGTATTTTAGGGATCACGTTTACTGATTATAACAGGATAGTAAAAAAGTGTTCCATAGCAATCATAAGCTATTGAATCTTTTGATCCTACTTACCCCGGACATGTTGGATCGACTGCAGTACCCCAAGTGATAGTTTTGAGTTGCCAATAGAATTATATGCCAGCAGATGAACATTATAATCGTGGCTCGTCAAACTAATCTACAGTTTAATCGCTTGTTTGGGGCACGAGAAATATAAAAAAAGTGATTTTAACAATTGAGCTCAGCTGCAATTTTTAGGTTCTCATCAAAATTCCGTTAAATTAGACGTCAATATATTAAGCTTTGTATGAAGATTGACCGCGCTAAGTTTCGCTGCACTCGGATAAATAAGTCGCGAGTTGAATCCATATAGGGTAAAAGCATCAGTAGTTGACAGTATAAGAATCATTTTGTACAATTTCAACCACATTTGCTCTAATTTCTATAACAGGACCTCTATTTTTGGTGTCCTGTATATTTCATACTTTCTCCTAAAGAATCTCCATAAAAAAATAGACTATGTTTGCTAAGAAAGGAGAAATATAAAATTTCTTAGTTCTCTGATTTGAGTCAATAGTTGACACTCCGATTTCTGAAAATTTCAGTGGTTGACAGGGTGATGTATCAGTAGTTGACATGCAAATAATAACTCTGTTCAACTGCAGCTACCTTTCATTTATTAACTAAAATGACAAGTAAACATCCTTAGAGTTTAGGATCAACATCAAAACAAAAATCAAACATCAAAAAAGGATCATTTTATGCAAGCATAATAACAGATCACTCAAAAGGGTACATCAAGTGAATATGAAAATTGATATCTCTTGTTAGTGTCTGAGCCATATACCAATGGGGATGGTAACTTTTCAACAATACGATCCAGACCAAGAACTACAGTCCTTTGCTCGTCCCTTACGTACACATTTCGCAGCCTATTCAACGGTTTCAGGACAGCTGCATTGAAATGATCTTCATCCAGTATGTTCACTATCTCAAATAGATGCTTACAATACCGTTTTGATTTTTTCATCAATGCTAAGACAAATGTTCCTTCATTAATGGAATCACTTTTAAGACATGCTGGCTGGGAACTCACACTTTCATTCTTTTTGTTTTTATTTGAGAACTCAGCCATTGAAACTTCATAAGTACCACTACACTCAGAATTTAATGACGTTTCACCAATAGTTTTCTGAACTTCGACGCTGACCTGAGAGTTTTCCATTACACATTGAGATTCCCCGGTTACTTCAGCAGCTTCAACCTCAATTGTTCCAGGGATTTCAATGTTCACGGAATTGCCACAAATTTCTACTTGAGCCGCTTCAAAGTTGATGTTAGAATGTTCCACTATACTTACGGATTCCAGTGGTACAGCAGTACCTTCAGGCCCAGCGATTCCAGGGATCTCAATACTCCTTAATGCTTCACTATCTATTTCTTGAACTTCTCCCACCACGGCTTTAGGCTGCTTTTTCACAATATTTTCATAGTCTGAAATATCAGAATCAGAATGGCCCAGGCTTACATCATCAAGACTTTCTCCTGAAGGAATCCACTCTTCATCAGAGTCAGAAGATGATACCAACTTCCTTTTCTTCTTTATTGTGATCTTAGCTTGTGGCTTCTTAACCTGCTTTTTCTTTTTGAGCTCTTCTTTCTCCAACCTTTTCCTCTGCCGCTCCATTGCTTTTGTCTTCTTAATTTCCTCCAATTCTTGCTTTTTCCTTGCTTTGTTCTCATGGTACTCCCTCCATGTTTCAGATAATACAAATCGTGGTACCTTCTCATTTCTTTTAGTTTTCTTTTGAGGTTCTTCTGGCCAGAATAAAACCTTCTTAAAAGGACTTGGAATATTTGAAGATTTGGCTATTGAGGAACCAACTGGTTTTGTAACACATGGCTGTTGGGTAGTGTCTGGTCCATTACTGCCCAAGGAAAGAAGAGCTGGCTCAGAGTTATCGGAGGAAGGATGAGTAGTATTTTCTTCGGGTGCATTTTGTTTCACCATCTCACTGCTCAATGCAAAACTATCTTCAAGATCGATTTCCCTGCCAAGGTTGGAAATGGCACTAGAATCGGCTTCATTTTCTAAACTTTGTTCACATATATCACCTGGACTGAAGTTACGGCCCAGTTTCTTCCAGATTTCATGCAAGGATTTGTCTTCATTGCCTTCCGCCATTGTTGAGGTGGTTCGAAATAGCTGTAACTTTTCTGGCCCTATGAGGTCTTCAATTACAGAATGAGCAATTCTCATATGTTGAAGAATATGTTTGTTACGTTGTGTTCAGGAAGAGCCACCATCCTAAGAGCTTTTTTTGTGCTCGAATGGCGCAAGTGGGTTCCATGGTACCAGTCCACATTTTCTAAATCCGTTCAAAAATATGCTGGATGGTAGCTCATCTAGGGCTTCTTTCAGTAGTGGAGCAAAATGTCTCTTTTTCAAGACAGGGTTGTCGACATTTTTTAACCTCCAGTTATGAACTTTAACTTTCCACCTACCCTTCAGCGATCGGAAAACTGATACATCCATAGGCTGTATCAAGTGTGTAGCGTTAGGGCACAAAGCTACCAGTAATATGCCATTTTCGTCGCAGAACCGGCTAGCATGCAGTGTCAAGTGAGATGCATGCCCATATATGAAAAGAATAACAGGTAGAGGGATCTTACATTCCACTAACCATGGGTGAAATACATTTGCTAAATATTCGTAGAATAGACCAGCATTCATGCATCCCGTTTCTGACCTCCCAACACCCCAACCTTGGGGAATACTGGCCGACAAGTCAGCTGGAACTCTTTCATACTTAAAAACAACTGATGGGGGAGATATCACACCAGCGGCATTAGCTGTTAACAAAACAGTTAAGCATTCTTTTTCGTCAGGGTTCACTTGGCTGTACACCTGCTTGTCTCCCTTTGTAGCAAGAACCTTGTTTCCTTTAGGGTTCAAGAAAAACGCACTTTCATCTCCATTGAAAACTCTGTTCGGGTCCATCAAAATATCTGTCAGATTGTTTTCCTGAAGATAGGTGTACACATGTGTGTACCACTCACTTAAGACTTCTTGTGTGACACAGCCCCTTGACACAGTCAGATTTTCTGCGACTCTGATGGATACCGAGGGGTTTCGCTTTAGAAACGATTTGAACCAAGTCCTACCTGGGCGTCCATCTGTGAACAATGGACTTGTGCGATTCATATTTTTTAATAGTTGCTGAACACTGTCAGCCACTTGATTCCTGGTGACTGGGAAGCCAGCTTTAGCAACATGCTTAATCCACGTTACCAAATTTGCTTCATCTTCAGTGGTTAAAACTGTAGATGGACCCATTTTACGCCCTATAGGGGTCTTGCCTCTTGCCTTGTAAAGCAAGGTTACACGAGGAACACCATGCTGTCTAGCTGCAGTAGCAACTGGGATTCCTCTATTTACATCAGCTAGTGCCCTCTCCATTTGCTCGTGCTCATAATTCAGTAATCTCCTAGGGGGTGCCATCTTAATATACCTAAATCAAAGGATAAAACAAACAAAAATAAATACAAATAATCAAGTGCTAGTAGTTGACAGCCTTGGCATCAGTAGCTGACACCCCCTGTCAACTACTGGATACGCTTATGCTATCTGTGTGAAATTCTATCAGTTTAGAGGGCATATCTTTAGGAAGCCCGGGTAAAATTAACAAGAAGATCAATTTGACATATGAAATGAGCTAGTGGTTGACATGCCTGTCAAGCACTGAAAAACCTCTTTTATTCTGATCTAGTAGTTGACACCCTACATAACTTTAACAGAATCGTAAAATAAGCAATAAAAGGCAAATGATATGTATCTACAATATCAGTCTAAAACGAGGAAATTCAAAGTTTTAAAGGCGTTCGATATTTTAAGATATATTAAACTTAATATTCACCTGAAGTTCCTTAACAAAAGCGATAAGCATCCAACACAATTTCAGGTCTTACTATGAATGGCAACAATCAAAATGGCGTCAGGCTGCCAATTCCGCCAGGTGGTGCGAGGTTGCCACTTATTTCCAAAGAGAACAAATGAGGGTTTGCACGCGTTCGGAAACAAAGCAGTCATGTAAAATGCATGCCTTAATATGTTATAATATGTGGCCAAGTGTCAACTACTGATACTCTGTCAACTACTGGTGCTTTTACCCTAAATATTTACATTTCGAATCGCCGCCATGTTGGTTTTGTGCTCTTCGGATTATGAGAGTTCCATAGTTGAACGTATTTTATTGGCCTCTATGAACATACAAAATTTCATTTTGATTGCTGTATTAGATTCGTAGATATTGAGAACCACCTAAATATTTTGGATGATCACCATGTTGGATTTTTCTATATGTAGGCCATAGAGTTATGCACCATTAGATGAACATTATTGCGTAGATTCATTATACAAACGTTCACTCTGATCGCATGATTACGACACAGAAAATAAAAACTTAATTGTTAAATTTCGCACTGTCACCATCCAGAGTTTATGAGAACAATTGAATTAAAATAGATGTCAGTAAATATATAGACATGTAAGTTGTTAAGTTTCACTGGTCTCGGTTGATTAAATCTCGAGAAAATTGTACTTAAATATTTTAACTTCGCTTGGTCGTCATGTTCGTTTTGTACTTAAAAGTACAGTACTTATCTTACTATTCTCTATCAACCTACAAAATTTCAGGGTGATATCTAGAACAGCTTTGGAGATATGAAATGCCGGTGAAATAATTCGCGCGGCCGCCATGTTGGATTGATGAAAAACATTAAAGTTTTTATGGCACGGTCTATATAGCTACCGCACCTTACATCCGAGACAATATGTTTAACATATTGTAACCTACCTCGACAGCTGTTCTTGTCCTCAACCCTTCCTTCCATAACTAAGTTTTCTATTCCTGGGTTTCTTAGTATGTGTCCTACCAAACTATCTCTTCTCTTCATTAAGAGCCGCCAGAAACATCTCTCCTCTCCAATTCGTCTTAATACCTCTTCACATGTTACTCTATCTACCCATCTGATCATCATTCTCCTGTTGACACCACACTTCAAACGCTTTCTCTTCTTCTATTTTCTGCTGCGCCAACAGTCCAAGTTTAACTTTCATAGAGCGTCACGCTTCAAACAAAGGCTTTCAAGAATAACTTCCTAATACCTAAATCTATATTTGATGTCAGTAGATTTCTTTTCTGTAGAAATGCTTTCCCTGACTGAGCCAACCTACATTTTATATCCTCTTTGCATCGTCTACAAAGAGTCTACCGTATTTTATATAAATATTGAAATTGGGGACCCTAACAATATTACAAAGCACCATAATAACACAGATCATCAACCAAATGCAATACACACTTATGTATCCCCTAAATAAAGTGTTCTGTGGCAATCAAATGCATGCTGATTTTTTTTTTCCAGAGTAAACCAATGCAGTTTAGTTGTGCTGAGTTCTCCGAAACTTCAGTAAAATTAAGGTGACATAAAATGTTAATGTCAGAATAGAACGTTTTGTGAAAAGGTGTTTCTATAAACCTCAACCTACCTTTCAAAACATTCTATTCGTTGCTATTGGAATTGGACTAACCCTCCTAATAGGTTATGAGTTACTTCTATGACGTGTGCTGTCACCCACAACGGCACAGGTGGTAGCTGGACATAAATAACTGCCTGAGCAGTGGCTCCTTGTCCTTCTGCAAAGGTTTACCAAAAATCTACAACTTATCTACATCATAGACAGCTCACCCCATTTTCCTACATTTTATGCAGAATGTCTCTATTAATTAGAACTGCGATCATTGACGTTAAACTTAAATGTGAGCACATTTCAGCTCAGATACTTTGAAACACGTTTAAAGTTCTTATGGAAACCTCTCATGGAGTGCTCCTTCTTAAGATCCTCCACAGCTTGAAATTGGGTTATTCTCTTCTGATGAACCTGCCCTTCTCTTTCCAGTATGATATGGCTTATTTTTCTCATCCTGGGAATCTGGGGCTGTGTCACCATCAGCCTGAGTACCCTGAGGCGATTCGAGGAGAACCCGACCGTCATATCGATGGAGAGGGACTACAAGCAGTGGAACACATCTCTGCCAACAGCCACCAGCTGTACTATTCCCAACTACAATGTCACCGCCATCTCCGATTATGTGGATAACAAGTGAGTATCAATCACTAATCCCAACTCCAGAATCATTTCCAAGTATGTGGGTACACGGGTGAGTATCATACTGTAGAAATGTGTTTTCTTCAGTAAAGTGCGACTGGGAGTGATATAATTTGCAATAAAGGAACTTCTAAAAAGTGGGTGTTTATAATCTTTTTATTTTGAGGGAGGGGGGAATTGAAATAAATCTACATTGATTTATGTAGGGGTACCATTTGTCCCTGTTCTTTAGTATAAATCCTCCACTTTCATCTCATTCTCCTTTCCTTTTTAGAATCTCACAAATATATTTCTATATTCTATATTCTATAGAAAATTTATATGGAAATAATGTTGTGAATAACAAAAAAAATATATCAGATTGTAATGTGGGAAAATTGCTTTGAGAGCATTGAACGTTAAGGTAAGTTTTCTCAACATTTTATTATGGGTTAACTGTAGAATTTCAGGCTTCAATTCTAGCAATGAGAGAGATTTATTGTTATCAATATTCAGTGGACTGATCAGTAATGCCAATTATAGTTTATGGAAAACTGCTATGTTTATCACAAATCAACAAAGAAGCATTTTCATATGAAATCAAAAAAGTTGTCCAGCCCCAGTAATAGCAAATTGAACATAAGTGAAGGCTACTTGTGTATGAAAGGGTATAGTTGTTAAGTATTGAGTAAACACCATAACTTGATACATCTGTATAGGCTATAGGTAGTTGCTAATTGTTTTCAGTATATTGTGAATTATGAACTTCCAACGTAGAACTTACAAAATATGCTTGAAAAATCAATTTAAATATCTTAATTGTGTATGCTGGCGCCGGCCTCTCACCGCTGGGTCCGTGGTTCAAATCCCGGTCACTCCATGTGAGATCTGTGCTGGACAAAACGGAGGCAGACAGGTTTTTCTCCGGGTACTCCGGTTTTCCCTGTCAACATTTCATTCCAGCATCATTCTCCACTATCATTTCATTTCATCTGTCATTCATTTAATCATTGCCCCAGAGGAGTGCGTCAGGCCTCGGCAGCCGGCACAGTTCATATCCTCGCCGCTAGATGGGGGCTTCATTCATTCCATTCCTGACCCGGTCGGAGACTGGAAGCAGGCTGTGGATTTTCATTTTTCAATTGTGTATGCTGGTACTGATTCAGTCTGGACTTAGATTTGAGTCAAAAGAGTGTAAGGTTTGTCAGCTTCCAATCTGAACCAGGGCCTAAACTATATTATTATTATTATTATTATTTATTTACCATAAATCGTACACGAAGTATGGAAGGCCTAGTGAAAAAGGGCAAGCCCCACATACATATTTCATGCTCCACAGGCACAGCTTACATCTACATTTGTTTTAACAATATTTACAAGTTTTACAAAGATATTTGCAGTATTTACATATTTAGAATATTGACATAGTACATTTTCCTGTTCACTCACTCTCTCACGCACGCACTTTCATAACCTCAATCACTCGATACATTCATTCATTCATTCCATTCAGATATTCATTCATTCATTCAGCGAGACAATCAATCACTCATACATACGTTTATTTATACAATGTACCTTTTTACGTACGGCTTGAATTTCCGAAGAGGCAAGATCTTGGCATCCCCTGGCAGCGCGTTCCATAACCGCGCAGAGCGGCCGTAGAAACCTGTCAGGTAAGCATTGCTACGTGCGAAGGGAGGAACGAGGGTTACACCTCGTCCTCTCCGAACTGAGCGATATGCCAATGACAGTCGGCAAAAAGGGTCAATATTAATGGAACTTGTAAGGGATTTTTTAAGAAAAATTAGATCAATTTGTTTGGCTGTTGCCTCTATAGATGGAAATTTTGACAAAGGGGAAGGGGAATAACGATCTATTAGCCTCTCTGCGCGGCGCTGTACACGCTGGAGCTTGTTTATGTTTTCCGCTGTAGTGGGATGCCAAGCAGGTAAGCCGTACGTTAATATTGGTCGGACCATGCATGTGTAAGCCATCCTGAAGGCTCTAGGTTTACAACCTCTCATGTTTCTGTACAAGAAACCCAGAACTTTGGTGGCCTTACATCTTGCCACTTCACTTTGAATGTTCCAATTCAGGGTGTCGGAGATTGTTACCCCTAATAGCTTTAAGTTTGTGCACTGTGGGATGACACTGTTCATAATTTTGTATTCATTCTCAATGGGTTTTTGTGACCTGGTTATTCTTATGTATTTACATTTTTGTACATTTATATTTAAATTATTCACAGAACACCACAGCGATAAGTTGTCCAGATCTGATTTAAGACAGAGGGAATCTTCTTCACATTTAATGCCCCTGTATAGCACGGTGTCATCTGCATATAGTGACATTGATGAGGTGACACAACCAGGAAGATCGAGCACATATATAGTGAAGAGAAGAGGTCCGATCACAGAGCCCTGAATCACTCCAGAAGTAACTTGAGCAGCCTGCGATCGAGCTCCTCCGTACACCACGCACTGTGTTCGACCCTCTAGGAATGACCTCACCCATGCATGTAAGCTACCCCGTATGTTAAGCTGCTGTAGCTTTAACAAAAGTCTTTCATGAGACACTTGATCGAAGACCTTAGCCCAATCCAGTGCAATACAGTCCACTTGTTTCACTTCTGGCTGATTCAAGTAGAACTGAAACTCATCAATGACCTTTGTCAATAGAGTAGTGCAAGAACGACCCGGAAGAAAACCGTGCTGATTTGGATCGAGCAGATTGTTCTCCCGTAGGAATTCCAGCACACTGTTTGCTACTAGCCGCTCCATACATTTACAAATTATAGATGTTAGACACACCGGTCTGTAATTTGCAACATCTTCTCTGTCACCTTGCTTATATATTGGCACCACGTTAGAACATTTCCACCCACACGGCACAGAACCTTGGTTGATAGACAGGTTAAATAACGCACTCAGAGAGGGCGCTAATGCTTCCGTACACTGCAGCAGGATCCGTCCGGGAACATCATCTGGGCCGGTCGCCGCATGTGGTCTAATCTTCCGTAGGCTCTGAATCACCTCAGTTGTTGTGAAGTACAGGTTGGAGAGTGGGAGGGGTGGAAGTGATGACCTTGGCAGAAGCAGGTTCATGGTCATACCCGGCTTAGAAAAGTTCTGCTTGAAACTGTCACTGAACGCTGTTGCAATATCTTGGGGTGCACTTAGGAATTTACCGTTACAGTGAAATGAGGCTGGCGCAGCGGTGCCGCGTCTTCTGGACAAAAATTTCCACATTTCACTGGTGCTGCTTATTTTGTGGATATAATTGTCGTATGTTTCGCGAATTAATTTCTTTGTTTGGTTCCTGATGTTCTTGTATTTTTCCCACATGATGTCGGTTGAGCAACTTTTCCATTTCTTGTATAAAACGTTCCTTTTCCTAATCATTTTAATGACTTCCTTCGTCACCCAAGGAGAATTTTTCTTCCCACTAATGGTTATTTTCGGTATAGCTATATCCACACATTCAAAGAAACAATTTCGCCAGGCGTGCCACACTGAGTTGATGTCGCTGGTGTCCAGAATACATGGGGTGGGAAAGTGTTTGAGGAATAAAGATGATAGCAGTTTCCAGTCTGCCTTTTTGTAATTGTATACTGTCCTCACTGTGCTCTTGCTGCGTGGTTTGTTGTAATGCAATGTAGTAAAGATGGCTGCGTGATCACTGAAACCGGGTATGACTTCAGCTTTCTGTACGGAGGAAGGAAGGCTTGTGAGGAATAGGTCTATTGTGGAGCGTGTAGTTTGTGTGATTCGAGTTGCTTCGGTTATTAATTGGTCAAGGAATAAATCGTAGAATGCGGTAAGGAATTCATTAGCAATGGGATCCTTGGGAGTGGGAGGAGAGTTTTGCCAGTCTATTTCTAAATTAAAATCGCCTGTTATGTAAATGGCCTTGTATTTGTGCTGGATGTATTGTACACGACGGAGGGACTCCAATAGTTCATCATTGATGTGCCGAGTTGAATTTGGAGCACGGTATACAGAGCCTATTAGAAATGTATTGTTTGCACACATGAATTCCACCCACACAGCCTCAGCATCAGTTTCAAGCTCCCGTTGGCGAACAGGCCTTAACTCAGGTTTCATGGCTATTAGTACCCCTCCCCCTGATGTCCAGGTTCGATCTTTGCGGAACATGGTGTATGTTACCGGAAATATTTCTGGGTCGTTAGTGGATTTTTTCAGCCATGTCTCCCCTGAACACACAATTGACGGATTAAGTGCTGTGAGACAAGAACGCAGGTCCGGTTGTTTGGAGGGACATGTTACACTTCGAGCATTGAAGGAAAAAATGGACAATGCTTTGCTATCCGAGGGTGTTACGTCACTATCTACACTATTTGCACTCTGTGTCGATGTATTAAAAAATGAGTTAGAGAACTGAGGTAAAGAACAGTTCCAACACAGCCACGATTGTTTCCCAGAGGTGATTATTTTGTGTTTTGAAGCACTGATTTTTGCACAAGTTCTGTGCGCTTGAGAGTGGCAAGATGTACATGACACAAATAACTGATTCACACGACCCTTTGAATCACAAATTATACACACCTTATTCGGTCCTGGGTTCATCTCCACATCTCCACTGAGAGCCACAGACAGCACCACGAGATGTAATAATGTAGCGGGCGGTCTGGCAACCCTGCGCAGTGCTGGGCGCCCTCTGCCTGCTGCTGTGACTATCAGCCCCTCGCTTCCGCACCATGTGAGAGAAGATATATTGAGTTTACAAACTACCATGAGGTGTTCCTTCAGGTCCGAGTTCACACACGAGTCTTCAATTGTTAAAGAATGATCGAGGATCTTTTTCGAGGCACCCACTGAGCTTTTTACTAGGTAGAACACGAGGAAAAGTTGGAGCACTCTAACTGCTACACACCCGCTGGCCGCCATCTTGCATATAACGGGGCTTCGTTGTCGCCGCGTGACGGCAAGGCCACTGGGTATTGAAGCGCTTAAGCAAGACACTGGCGCTAGCAGCAGCGTAGCGCCCAACTAGTTTAACAGATTTACACTTTTTTTTATTTAGTCAATTTACCCTCTAGGTTGGTGGTTCCCACGGACTCAGCGAGGGAACTCACCACTACCGCCTCTATGGGCAGTGTCCTGGAGCTTGGAACATCTGGTCGGGATGGATACAACTGGGGAGGTGTAATCAGCACTTCGCCCAGGCGGCCTCACCTGCAAAGCGAACAGGGGTCTCATGAGGGAGGGGAAGGGATGGAAGATAGGGATGGATAGGCTAGGAAGAGGGAAGGAGGCGGCCGTGGCCTTACAGTAGGTACCATCCTGGCATTTGCCGAAGACGAAGTGGGAAACCTCGGAAAACCTCTTCGAGGATGGCTGAGGTGGGAATCGAACCCCCTCTACTCATTTGGACCACCCGAGGCTGAGTAGACCCCATTCCAGTCCTCATACCACTTTTCAAATTTCGTGGCAGAGCCGGGAATCGAACCCAGGACCTCCGGGGTGGCAGCTAACCATGCTGACCGCTACGCTACGGAGGCGACTTTACACTTTTAACGTACTTAATAATCATATTTACTTACATGAATTTTAGAGTAGTTGCTGAAAATAATGTCCTGCATTTTTAAACACACATTGCACTAACGTAGGAAGTTTTGGTACACTCGCTGTAATTCATCCTCACTGATATTTCGTATCCATGTTCGTATCGTTTTCAAGAGCCTCCAGAGTACGCGGATTGCTTCTGTATACATTTTGTTTCAGATTCCCCCACAAGTAAAAATCGCTCCGTATGTAATAATGCTATGTTATCGGCAAATGCTAGTCATCTTGCGCTGACTAATCACTCTCCGCTCGTCACACGGGCCAGCAAAGCTTCGTTCTATAGGGAATGCTCTCACTTTAGAAGCCTGGGACTGGTACTGAAAGCCAGGCGCAGCACAGCACAACGAGACTAACAATCAGGAGACAAACATCACTGAGACATTTTTGAAACAACATATTTTACTCTTATAGCACAATCACTGGGAATAAATATCTTTGAATTGATATCGCAATTGACTAATCTGATGTCCCTCTATCGATTGATCAAATGAAAATGAAAATCTACAGCCTGCTTCCAGTCTCCGACCGGGTCAGGAATGGAATGAATGAAGCCCCCATCTAGCGGCGAGGATATGAATTGTGCCGGCTGCCGAGGCCTGACGCACTCCTCTGGGGCAATGATTAAATGAATGACAGATGAAATGAAATGATAGGGGAGAGTGTTGCTGGAATGAAATGTTAACAGGGAAAACCGGAGTACCCGGAGAAAAACCTGTCTGCCTCCGTTTCGTCCAGCACAGATCTCACATGGAGTGACCGGGATTTGAACCACGGACCCAGCGGTGAGAGGCCGGCGTGCTGCCGCCTAAGCCACGGAGGCTTACCGGGTGATCAAATAACATTATTAAATACAGGAGGAATCAAATTGGAGCAGGTGGAGCATTTTAAGTACTTGGGCTGTGTATTCTCTCAAGATGGTAGTATAGTAAAAGGGGTAGAGCTGAGGTGCTCAAATGCCAGTTCTTAGTTTCGGTCCACTGTATTCTGCAAGAAAGAAGTTAATGTAGCTACAAAACTCTCTCTACATAGCTCAGTATTTAGACTGACCTTGCTGTATGGAAGTAGAGCTGGGTAGACTCAGGATATCTCCTAGGTTACGATGGTACCATTTTTAACATTTAATTTAATTTAATTTAATTCAATCAATTAAATAATTAAATCCTGTACAAGCTATCCTAAAAAACGTCGCACCTGAAACTCAAGCCTATGCTGTACAATATACAAACAATATGCGAGAAAAATATGTACAAGAATAATCATGATCTCACGTGGGTTTTCGTAATTTACTATTCAACAATATTTGCTTCTCAGCAATACTGAATTCCATAAATTGAAAAGCCGTAACCCACAAATACCATCACGTTGTAGGTGTCACAAATCTTAAACCATCAATGCGTACAGCGAGACACTTGGAGAGTCCCAATATGTTTTATTTGAAAACGTATTACATTATAATGGCAAGCCTCCGTGGCTTAGGCGGCAGCACGCCGGCCTCTCACCGCTGGGTCCGTGATTCAAATCCCGGTCACTCCATGTGAGATCTGTGCTGGACAAAACGGAGGCAGACAGGTTTTTCTCCGGGTACTCCGGTTTTCCCTGTCAAAATTTCATTCCAGCAACACTCTCCACTATCATTTCATTTCATCTGTCATTCATTTAATCATTGCCCCAGAGGAGTGCGTCAGGCCTCGGCAGCCGGCACAGTTCATATCCTCGCCGCTAGATAGGGGCTTCATTCATTCCATTCCTGACCCGGTCGGAGACTGGAAGCAGGCTGTGGATTTTCATTTTTCATTACATTATAATGCCGCCTTATATCGCAACTGCATGTATCTCCATGTTCCATTCTGTATGAAAATAGTCTGTCATCTCATTCTCAAGTGCACCATTTGAATCCTAGGAAATCTTAATCCTAGATTGTGTAATCCTAAATCCATTTCCTGGTTCCTAAAATATTTAAGTCTTAGAATAATTCTCCGATTTAATTAATATTATTGAACACCCTGTCGATAATTTGATTTAATTCCACGATTTATTACGGATCTGAGCAATGAATTCACTCGGTTTACCAACTCACTACGCTACTGAGTCTACATATTTAGGCTAAAAGCTCACCACCATAAACTGCTGATATCGCTGTCTACATCTTACATAGCCTTTCGTCTTCATGGGTTCAGAAATCCAAACAGTTGTCGAGATGCTATCAAATTCCGTCTCGTACTGTTGAACCATTCGCCGACAGTAGTGGCTACGCTGGCCAAAGCGCAGCATTAGGTCATAGGGCCAAGCTCTCTGCTGACTCAGTAGACGCGTGGGTTCGAGCCCCACCGTCGGCCGTCCTTGAAATGGTTTTTCGTGGTTTCCCATTTTCAACACCAGGCAAATGCTGGGACGGTACCTTCTGACAGGCCACGGCCGCTTCCTTCCACATCCTTGCCCAGTTTCATTCACCATCATTCATTTCATCTCTCATTAACTCCTCTCACGAGGTTGGCGTCAGGAAGGGCATCCGGCCGTAAAACCATCGCCAAGACTTCCATCGCATCTCATCCCCGACCCCGTTGGAAAACGGGAATAATAAGGGGTAGACATGCAACTGTTGAACCATTCTGTAGTAGATGTACCATCGCACCATTCGCTTGAAATCAGCACGGCTAGTACCATCTTCTTACTCCACACGCAGTTCGGATGTACCGTAGATAATGTTCGAATGTGTACCCCATTGTAGAATCGTAATATTAGCGCACCTGTTTCCAAAGTTTGAGAACACCTAGCAAGCTCACTCACAATGGCTTTAACTGCGGATATTCATATCGCAGTCATGCATTGTACACAATACCTCAATGCTATCATAATTCCACTTCATTGTACTATAAACTCTAAATTTTTCTATTGCACACGCCTCTAACGTACATTTTCTGATGTAAGTAATGAAATAATGTTGTTTTTTTTTCTTTTCGAAATACTGCATTTATATTTAGTGTCCTTTCAATAAACACTCTGCTTACGTATGCTCATTCAAATTCGTGTTGTAGCAACCTCTCATACAACGTTAAGTTCCACGCCGTAGCACTTTGCTAAATCTGCTTGCACTGAACGAGCACTGCCTAATTAAGGTCTGGGTTTTTTGAGATTGCGGCACAACGTGCATTCTTCACGCTTAGCATTTTCCCTGTTACCCCCAATATTTATTCATTGCCTGGCTTAATTTTCGTTACGTTGTTACCGTTTTCAAGAACCCCCATCAAGTCCCGCGGCGCTCAATGTCTCATTAGTTTATGCGAGGCGGGGAAGAGATTGGTCGTTAATAGTTGAGATCGTTCTTCACAATTAGCATACAATCATACAGTCATACAGCTTAGATCATTGCCGGCCACGTAACAATCTACACAAAAACCAAGTAATGTTTAAAGTTATTGCAACGGATAGCGCTGATAACACGTGGACTGAACATTAATCACTAGTACTCGGAACAACTAACACAGCGCACCACGAGCAAACCACAGGCGACAGGATTCAACACAGCTTTTACACGGAGTGGTCAGTCCGCTGGAGGTACGCAGTGCATCCGGACCACGGGGATCAGCTCTAAAAACAGATAAGCTGACTAAACTCTATTACTTCCAGTGCATTTGTGTACCTTTGTAACTGTGTATTCGCCACGCGAGACATTGCAATACACTTAGGCCAATAGTTTAAATAGGAACGGTTGATTTAGAACAGTAATAACGAAATAGGCAGACAATATCAATACTGAAATTATTCATAATCACTATTCAGTAGACAACAGGAAGCATACTTAATCCACATTAATAATAATAATAATAATAATAATAATAACGCAACATTCGTAGAAGTGTACCATACTGTCTGTAAATAGTCGACACGTTACACAAGTTTTTACAAACTTATGTAATATAAATATTGTACATATTTGTTCGTGTTTAAGTGTGATTATAAACTTATAAACTTCTATGGGCAAAAATCCTGAACTAAAAACAAAATATTCCTTCCTTTCTTGCCATGAAGTAGCCAACTGTTTAAGAGCAGCCAAGGAATGAATTTCACGAAGCAAGTAAGAAATGAAACGAAAATAGGGGGAGGGGTACGTCTCATCATCACCTAGGGACAGGTAGTTAGTGAAACAAAACTACTCCTGCTCCCCTCCCCTTTGAAGTAGGCGGAATGTATAGTTTTGTACGCTTGTCCGTCTCGTGCTACGTCGTTTTGCAATTGCAAGGGAGCTAATGTGTGGATCTACGGCAGCAGCTACAGTAGATTATTAATTTCGGCACCTTCTTCAGTCATTCAGTTGTTTTAGTTATTGTTATGAAAATGGACCAATGAACAAGAATGCAGTGTGGAAGGGACAGTTTTATCTTTGTGAATGGACATCTTTGGAAAGCAGTTAGGGAATGATGTACAGGTTTTGAAAGTGGTATTATAAAATAAAGTAACGAGTGTTCTGTGAATATTCTGGTCGATACTAATTTCGGGTAGAAGTTATGTCCCTCGACAGTTATGTTTTCGAGGTGTTACATTTCCAGTTTTCCGTAATTGGTTACAGAAGTTCGCAAATAATTGTCGAAATCGTTGATGACTAACAAAGGGATATCTTAAATGGTACACATTACAAGAACAAATAGAATTCTTCATACATTTGCCATGTGAGCATATCGGCTTTCCAGCATGATTAAATAAAACAGTACAGCACATCCTACTTCTAATAAAATATCACCAATATTGACGAGGAAGTCCCAATTTAAACAGGCTTCCAGAAACAAACATGGTAGCATCGTAACTTAAGCTCTGGGGAGACAACTTTTGTTAGTTATTAATTCATATTACGATAGCTCATAAACTATTAGACCAGAGTCCTGCAAGAAACACCATCGCCATTCTTAATTCCTCTAGTTTTATTTTCATGATGCCAATACGAGGCATTGTTATAATTGAAAATGTTACTACTGTCATGAATTTATACATTCCAATACTCACTAAAAGCTGTGTATAAACTGAAATTATGAGCCTTTTCCCACATTTCAGTTCTATGAAAACTACAAGTCAATAGCACTTCCAAGTTCAAAAATAGAGCAATTTTTAGGTGAATCAGGACGTATATCAGAGCAAACTTTCTTATGATCAGTAGATTATAAAATTTACCAACTGAGATGAGGTTACTAAGGTGATGAGGGGCCTTTCCCTTCTCCATCTGCTGTCCACTAATTGCAGGATGACTAATTGGATACAGTTTGTGGGGAGTAAATAATAATAAAAATAAAAAATTATATTATTATTATTATTATTATTATTATGAAAATTATGGACTGTATGATACTACTGTATTTGCATGACTAAGATCAGTAGTTAGGATAACATAAAACAGTTACCGGTACCTTCCAGTTTTTTCCATTGGTCGAATTTTGCATTTTTATTGAAAATATTTTAAGTACCGTAACTTAGTTCTTTTGTGTATGGTATACTGAGTCCACCAGTGCAGCATTGATACTTAGGGGAGTATTGCATTTTTTAACGTCATTAAGCAAAGATTATAATGTTTTCAACTTTTCCATTGTTAAAATACCGACGAGCAATGCCACATACTGTGGAGACGTGTGGACAGTAGTAAAAACTTATAGCCCACTATCCTTACAGTCAACAAATTGAAAGTATTTTGTTTCGTAAATTTTCGCAGCCGGAGCTAATAGTGGCCTTGAGGGACAGAGGTCACAACACCTGCCAGCAATTCTGCCATGACTAAGACAACTGTAACAATGGCAAAACGTCGGCAACGAATCAACACCAGATGGGACAAAACAACACGAAACGCTACAGTTAACAACTAATTGAAAGTATGTTCTTCTCGTTGCAGCCATCCTAACTTTGCAGACAAGATGGGCCTCAAGGAGTATCTACAAAATCTTACCATGGCGTCATACGATAACTTCCAATACCTAAGAATAATTCCAGGAAATCCAGTGAAGCCTGAGGAATATTTACACCTAATCTCCACTCAAGTAAGCCATGCATATCAAAATTTGATAAAGAAGCATGATGTCGCTGCAGTCGAGCCACTTGCCTCTTATCAAAATGAACCGGGTACAATCCCCAGTTAATACATGTGGGATTTTAGAGGCAAATGCCACATCCATTGGTATTGGTTCCAAGAGAAAAGGAAGTCCCTTGACTTATGATAGTGAGATTTGGCCACCGTAAAAATATGAGCTTCCTCCCTTTTTCCACTTCCTTCATTTTTCCTTTATCCCTTCCTTGCTCCCTTCCTTCATTTTTACCCTTCCTTATTTTTCTCCTTCTTTCCTTCCTTGTTCTCTTCCTTGCTTCTTTCCTTCCTTTTCCCCATCCCTGCTTCCTTCCTCTTCCCCTTCCTTCCTTCCTTCCTTCCTTTTGTCCTTCCTACCATCTCTCCTTTCTTCCTCTTTCCCTACCTTGCTTCCTTCCTTTCGCCCCTCCTTCCTTCCCCTTCTTTTCTTCCTTCTTCCCTTCCTTGCTTCCTTTCCCTTTCCCTTCATTTCTTCCTTTTTCCTTCCTTCCGTCGTCCCTTCCCTTCCGTTTTCCCTTTCTTCCTTTCCACCTGCCTTCATTTTCTCCCTCCTTCTTTCCTTTTTCCCTTTGTTCCTTACTTTTTCCCTTCCTTGCTTCCTCCCTTTTTTCCCTTCCTTCCTTTTCCCTTATTTCTTTCCTGTTTCCCTTCCTTGCTTCCTTCCTTTTCTCCTTCCTTCCCTGTTCCCTTCCTTGCTTCCTTCCTTTTCCCCTTCCTTCCTTTTCCCCTTCCTTCCTTTTTCCCTTCCTTGCTTCCTTCCTTTCCTTTTCGCTTTCTCCCTCCCTCACTTATTTTATTCCCTCCTTCCTTTGCTCCCTCAAGGGCAGATGTCCTCACTGTTCTCCACCTTAGAACAACAATAACTAATTTTCCTCCCTCCAAGTAATTTGCAATCCAGTTGTTAAATTGTGGCAGTCCACGACAATAATACTGCAGACTAGTCAATAAGAACACATTTATCTCCAATGGCATGAGCTTGTACGCCCTCCCTCTGCCGAGTGAGCACGACCCTTATCAGCGCTTACAGGTCATTCAGCAGTAAGGATCTCTGCTTACCCATTGAGAGGATGTAATATAATGGTTAGGGGCGGATCTAGGGGAGGGCGAGGAGGGCGACCGCCCAGGGCCCCGCGGTCCGGGGGGCCCCGCGCCATGGATTTTGTTTAAATTTAATTAATTAATTATAATTTTCAAACTAATTTATAATTCATACTCCTTTTTTCGGTGCAGCTATGACCTCCCGTGACCGTTCAGCAAGTTAAGATTTTAGTAAAATAATAGAAGACTTCAGCCGTGAAAAAAGTCTCAAAGTAATATTTTAATATTATTTTCATAGTTTATATAATCTTCTTCAAGGGGACATAAAGCTTTCTTTCATATTATTTAAAAAATGTACTGTAGTGTATTAAAAATATTGCAACTGTTCTTTATTTTATTATTATCAAACTATTTTCCATTTGATTTGATATTTTTTAATTTCCTATTGTTGTGGGCCCCACCTTATCATATCGCCCAGGGCCCCGCAAGGCCTGGATCCGCCACTGATAATGGTATAAATGCTTGCTTATTAACAAGGCTCAATTCCTGCCAATATTGTGAGGGACCTCGAAAATCAAAATATCACATCTAGTTGTTCGAATTCCACGTAAAGAGGAGACTTCCTTTGCTTATATCACAAGGTTAAAGGCGACGTGAAACTAGACGCACCACCTTAATTGGTCTAGAGCAGTGGTTGGCAACTCAGAAATGTATGGGAGCTAATTTGTAAAGACGGAACTAGTCAAAAATCTACCACCTTAACTGTTTTGCACGATTAAATCCACATGTTTGGGAGAGTGGTTGTAGCTGAAGTACTGTATGTATTAAAAATGTTTCAATCGAATACAATACTTGCACCAATATTTTCATGTGATATTTAAAAGAAAAAGCCTCCGTGGCTTAGGCGGCAGCACGCCGGCCTCTCACCGCTGGGTCCGTGGTTCAAATCCCGGTCACTCCATGTGAGATCTGTGCTGGACAAAACGGAGGCAGACAGGTTTTTCTCCGGGTACTCCGGTTTTCCCTGTCAAAAATTTCATTCCAGCAACACTCTCCACTATCATTTCATTTCATCTGTCATTCATTTAATCATTGCCCCCGAGGAGTGCGTCAGGCCTCGGCAGCCGGCACAGTTCATATCCTCGCCGCTAGTTGGGGGCTTCATTCATTCCATTCCTGACCCGGTCGGAGACTGGAAGCAGGCTGTGGATTTTCATTTTCATTTAAAAGAAAACTAGAATAGAAGTATCAGACATAGCTCTAGTGTACCCAAATCGACTGGTGCAGATTTGAGAGCACAGGCACATATCCTAAATCCCCGGCAGAAGATTTGAATAGCGCGCGACAATTGTTCTTAGAAGCAAATCGAAGGAATATGCAGGCTACAGAACGGCTAGTGACGCGGCAGATTGCCACAAGCGAGGCTATATTTTTGATAAAATATTTACCGATTGATTGGAAACTTGGGACTCATATCATATTACTGGCATGGATAAGGGAAGAAGAATGAGCTATATTAGAAGAAAATCGAACCAGTGGAAGCCGAGATATGAGAAGTCATAGGATTGAGGACATATCCCGCTATGACGTCAGGGGACTGCCCTGGACTGTATAAAATGAGCGCCGAACTGGACTCAACATTCACATCTTCACAGCGCTTGGTCGCTAGTACTCCGTGATTCACATCTTCACAGCGCTTGGTCGCTAGTACTCCGTGAGACTTATCTACGAGCACATGGTTGCTATGTTCGTCGTAATACTTGTCAATAGCACATGGTTGCTAAATCTTAGTGTGAATCGTCGAAACAGTACATGGTTACGTGTTAGAAATTCTTCCAGTGAAACATAGAATATTTTTCGTCATTTATTACTCATGTGATAGACATTTTTTGGGCAGTCAATACTGGTAAATATCAAACTGCTAAGGGACATGTGATAGACTTAGTCTATAAACTTTCCATAGTCCATAATTATTATTGGAATATTTTCATGTCCAATTACCAGAGGCAAGCTTTGTCTTGGTGACTGAATGACCAACCAAGATCACATGTCAGTACTTTTACAAATACCTTTCTTGCTTGGTAAAGATCACTCAGCCGATATAAGGGGCCAGCTGTGCATAGCGCTGACTGGAGAGTGCATAACTCTACCCAGGGACAACTAGAACATCAGATCTGTTACCAAAGCTGAATAAGATTGTTAGCGTATTAAACTGTACTGAATGCGTCACGGTTTGGTCTGTGTTACATCTGGTATTTTTACCATGGATCAAATAGATCTAGTCCCTTTCAAGAAATTAACTACGGATGTTTGAGCTGCCATCATGAACAGTTTACATCAAGATTATTACCAGGCAACGAATATAATCACCGCTATGTCTTGCTAGACAAATTGCGGGTATAAAATAGAGGCCGATACCAGGATTTAAGTACGAGTCCAAAAGGGAACTGAAGATTGGAATGGTCTGGTTTTAACCAGATTATCTTCTACATCAAAATCAACAAGAATGTAAGCTACAATTTGCATTATTCTTATGCGTAGTTAGTCGGAATTCTCATTTTTCTACAGTCTTATCAACACAATTTTCTTTGGTAATTTGCTGTTGCAAATGATTCTGCGAGGCATTGGAAGCCTAGTTCTGAGTATTTTCTACGTTCAGACATGTCGATTCAATGACTTGAATCTATGGACAAGCATCATGAGCATTTTATTTGATTTGTCATTTTTCTAATCGCGGTCATCAGCCGTCGTATCTGTAAATATTAAAATAAATTTAAGTTGAGGAATGGATGTTTTTTCATGTATCAGAAGTCGAGTTTGATCTTTTCTCGAATTGTTTACTGAAGTTAACTCCAGTTTTGGAAATAATAATAATAATAATAATAATAATAATAATGATTTAATAATAATAATTATTATTATTTTCAATTTGTCTGAGATAATAATAATAATGATTTGTACTCTTTAATAAACATATCATGTAGTGTGAATTTATAAAATGGATATTCGAAACAGTTCACTATATTGGATACTTGCTTTTCCGAAGGTTAGTAGTTAAACGCACGCCCACATTCTACTAACAGAATAATATATTGGAAGCATTTGATAGTTGCATTACCCAGTCAAATCATGTAGAAGACACGGAAAGTGATAATATGGGAAACAAATTGAATGTATAAATTAGGGTTTTGCTAGAGTTTATATAAATATAAATTATTTGGGTAACGTAATTTGATAGAACGTTTGACCATGAATAGACACGATGTGAAAATATTAAGATTTAATATGATGGTGAAATTACAGTAAACTTTCTTAATCTTCCAGTTTGGATAACAAGCAAGGGCTTGATTATCATGATTATGTATAATTTGGAAAGAAATATTATGTGTGGAAATAGTTAAATTTTGTCATTCTGGTTGTGCAATTAAGTCGCAGGAATGAAATCGTCGTTACATGACGCATCAACCATTGTGAAGGTTAGATGACTTTTATAAATATGTTGGGAGTTGAAAATATAGTTACAAGCCACACTTTCGTCGAATTTGATAACCAAGGGTTATTTTATGAAACCATCACAGTTGATTCACAGTTGATTCTCGTGTTCTATAAATATTTTCCCAGTACTTGTCAACCCGAATTTGTTATTAAAATTAACCTTTCATTATAATGAGACTTTACCGTTTGTCTAATGCTAAATATGATCATGTGATTTTTGACACATTTAAATAGAATGGGCCGAAGCTATAAATAAATTAATACTGTTATTTCATGAACAGCCACTACCATTTAAAGGATATTTGTGATCCTATTAAAATTATAAATATTACAAAATGTAAAATAATGTAAAGACTAACATTTTCATATTCTGTCAAAGAATTGCAACTTTTGATAATAGTATTTGTTACTATTTTGATAACAATTTTCTGAATAATATTTTCAAATAATATTTGAATGATTGGATGGTTAAATTAACATTGAAAGAATTGATGGTTTTGTTAATAATTTTTTGACCATGAATTAATAGTCGAGTCATGCACTCAGAATTATTATTTTGGATCGAGAACAGATAATACAATACATTTTCAGCTCAACATCGAAGTTCTTCGAATCCATGCTCATATTGTTTAAACATTATTTTTCAAAGATGCTCAGATGTCCTATAAGTTGATGTTGTGTTAAATCCATTGTTATGACCTAAAAATGTACCAATTTTTGGAATGATGATTCCTGAAAAGTGATACTTATTTTTGCAACAAAATGAAACCAGAAACAAAGTGATTTTTTTACAACGAGTGAAACAATTAAAATTTTCTTTCAACGAGTGAATGCTAATAATTTAGGATTCAGACTGGACAATTTAATTTGCCCTGAAGAACCTATTACTGTAAATAAATATAATTTGAACAAAGTCAACAGGACTGACATTCTGGCTTTCGTTCAAATTCAAGTGTTCATGTGTTGGTAACCCTGTATTTTTGTTGTACATAAATGTATGATTCTTCATGCATTTCTATTGCTATTCTGGCATTTCTTTAAAGTAAATTTTAAATTTTTAATAAAATGAGATTATTTTAGGAATTGTGCTATTTTCAAAGTCTCCTTCTATCCTTATTGTTGCGTCGAGCCGAAAATCAGTAAAGCTTTTTTTTATCTTGTTATCGATGTCACTTTAACCCATATGGTGAGGGGCGTGGTGGCTCAGCGGTCTAGCTGTGTGCCTCTCACCAAGGCGGTCCGGGTTCGATTCCCGGTCAATGCATGTGAGATTTTCGAAGTGAAATGCCATGTCCTGTGGTTCGGATTCCACGTAAAAAGGAGGTCCCGTGGCTCATAATCACAAGATTCACGGTCACGTAAAACTACAATCTTCCTTAACCCATATGGTGCCCTGAGATGTTAAGATTCTCGTGCTAACTGATTTTTGGTGAAATGCATATGTGATCGTTGGACTTCGGTCTAAACGGGCACACTAGTAGTAAAACTACAACAAACCTAGATAATGAAATTGCAAAGTATCTTAATAGCTCTTACAGTGGCAATTTTAGCCTATTTTCATTTTATGAAAAAAATAGGCTTATGCGATCACCATTTGTCCGTGTGTGTGTGTCCCCCTAATGAAATCTGAACGGCCAAAGCGATTTGAATGAAACTTGGCAAGGACATACTACTACCTCGTCCGGCTTCGACCGTGCCTTTCAAATATTAATGCATATTACCAATTCAACATGGTGGCAACGCGAAATATTTAACCGGCTTTCTATATTTCTGACACTATTACAGATATCACCCTGAAAGTTTGTCCGTTGATAAAGGTTACTACTACAAGTTCATCTATGTAGCATTCAAAAGCCTCTTAAATACAAAACCAACATGGCGGCCAAGCGAATTTAAATTGTATTTAAATGGCATTTTCTCAAGATATAATCAACCGAGCGCAGTGAAATTTGGTCCGAGAAATGTTTATTCAAGATTTAATCTACTGGCATCTAATTCAAATGAATTGTTATTATAAAAGCAAGATGGCGGTTGTGCAAACTTATAAAATTAAGTTTTTATTTTTGTGCCCTTATCATGCAATCGAAGTGGACGTTTGAATAGTAAATGTAAGCAATTGTGTTTATTTAAAGGTGCATAACTCAATGGCCTACATATAGAACAATCCAACATGGCGAGCATCCTAAATATTTAGACGGTTCTTAATCACTGCGAATCTATTACAATAATCAAACTGAAATTTTGCATTTTGATAGAGGCTATAAACATAGGTTCAACTATGGGCCTTTCAATAATCCAACATGGCGGCAACGTGAAATTTAAATATTTATGTGGATTTTACTCGTGACTTAAATATCGAATATCAGTGACACTTAGCACAGTGCCATAAATCTTCATAGGAGGGTTAATATATTGTAATGGTCCCGAGGTCACAAGGAATCGAACCGTCAATTTCGAGACATACAATTCTAAATAATCGTGTATATATTTTACTTGATGGTTTTATTTGATATGTAATTATTTATTCGAGTGGATATTCCCATGTTCTTTAATGTTATTTTTTAGGGGCAGATGACCCCGTAGATACGCCCCTTGAAACCTCAATAACTATCTAACTTTATTCTTACTTAATTTAATTATCATGAAGATGATAATTTATATCGCGGGATCCAAATCAGTTTTAGTGTTGTATAAACTGGAATCCTCAAGGCGCCAGGAAGCGAGGTCGACCTAAGAAGACCTGGAAGAGGACGATCGAAAATGAAATTGCAGAGGTGGACAAGAACTGGAGTCAAGTGAAGAGAATGGCCAGGAACCGTACTGCGTGGAGAAATTTCGCCAAGGCCCTATGCTCCGGAAGGAGCGGCAGGAATTAAACTAAACTAACTAACTATAATGATATTTAGTTAGCCTGCTGGAAATGGGCAAGTACGTGAGGCAACTTCAATGTGTCTTTTTGGGACAAACACATTAGGCAAAATTTCTTGGAAAAAAGGATATTCAGAGCGGCGAAGATAAACCCGGGTGTTGACCTGATGACTCGGGGCTAGTCCAGCCTGGAAAGTCTGGCAACATTGTGCGTTAGGACGAGACGGGTGACGATTGTAATTAGTTGTAATTGGCTAAGGCCAAATTTGTCGTGTGTTCATGACACGGTAGTCAGTGGGTGTGAGGAGGGGATGATGATATTATTACTCGAGCGGGCGGGCGGGCTCTGAGGCACTTGATTTTGGAATTCTTAGGAGTTAGCTTCTACTTTACGACTTTGGAGAAGTCAGTTTATTCCTTGCGACTTTGAGAAGTCATTTTGTATTATGGGAGCCGATATTGTATCGGACCTGAGCTGGAAATCTTGGATAAGTGGAACTTCTCTCACGGGAATACCATACCTAGTCATCGAAAGACAAGCTAAAGCAGTATTGCGGGTCCATGTCTGAGCACATAGTTCAGGGAATGAAGTATTATTCTGTTGTTGGAGTACCAGCTGGTCTATGCTTTAATGTACTGTAATTTAATGTGTGAAGTGGGTTCTGTAACATACAAGCTGTTACCGAGATCCCATACCAACATTAATGAGATAAGGTGCATTATTCGTGCGATGAAGTAAATCCGGTTGCTGTAAGCCATGCAATTTATAATCAAGTTAGGCTGCGTGTGAAATCAGCTAGTATCAATGTGCAAAAGTAATAGGACTAATTCTATGGGAAAACTTACCCCAGAATTAGTAGTAAATGGTCATCAGCTTCCAGAGCACCTGTGAGTACAAATATCTTCATCTTCACCAAGGGTCCAGGAGTGTGTCATTATTGCGTTGCCATGTAAATATGATAGGGAATGAATATGTTAGTCTCTACACGACGAAGGATCCTGCAAAGTGCGATATATGTGTTTTTCAGAATACAGTTATGTTCATACCAGATATTAGTTTTATCATTTTAATAGTTCAGTAGTGTAGCTGAGTGTGAATATTCATAGCTGTTATTGACTTCGTTACGGTGTCCAACCCCCACGAACCTCGAATATTATATCAAATTATTGAAATTGTTAAGGGTAAGAAGTTTATATCAACTAGTAGCAGCCCAAGTAGGTAGTACGGTTACAAATGGTCGCTCAAGTGTGGTGAATAGTTACATTATTGACGTGTATTTTAACTCAATTTCTATAGAAACTTCAAAATGGTGGCTACGCTAATTTTTAAAATCTCGTTTATATATCTCGCGTCCTAAACAAGCGTTAGAAATATAGGCTGGTATAATGAGCCACTATTGTGACTGGACTTCTTGTTTGTTTGCTTATACATATAAGTGATTTACTGTGTTAATCATCCCTCCCAGTCCGCACTCAGAGTATTCTGTTGCTATGGGTTGGCTGTCCTGTTAAGACCAGCACGGTCAGGCAGTGACAAAAAAGATGGCTATTGTTGACATTCTCGGTACAACATGGAAAATGGACATGCCAGCGTACTCGTGCACGCTGTCATCACAGACATGCCTTATTCAGTGTTGAATAGTATATTGATTTTGTATATAGTTGTGAATATATCTATAGTTCGTTCCGTGCATTGATTCAATAAGTTTGTTTCGGTATTCCTTGCCTCGTGAACCCACACCATCACTGACCTATTATATGCTACCAGAGAAATTGCGTCCCCAACAGCCACGATTATAATAGTCATCTGCTGGCAAATAACTCAAGAGCAACATCCAACATGGCATCCATACGATACATTTCACCGGTTCTCAATATCTCAGAAACTATTAAAGCAATCAAACTGCAATTTTGTATGGTGTTACAAGACTGTTAAGTAAGGACACATATGTGACTTTTCCTAATCCTGAAAACCACAAAACATCCTGGCGTCGAAGTGATTTTCAAATATTAAAAATTATATTTCTGGCGATCTAATCACTCGAGTGCAATTACACTCGGCACAGTGAGTCATTTTTCTGAGCTTAGTATAGAGATATCTAATGATGCTCAATTGTTTTCAAAAATTCAGGATGTATCTGTGGGAAATTTTAAAACCTTGTATTTTATTTCTCGTATCTTATTCAGGCGTTTGAAAAGATGATTCGTATGTTGGTCTATGATAACAAACCTTTTCTGATGGCACTAAATTTTGTATAGTTTTCGTAAATCATAGAAGCCATGCAGTTGACATTTCTAAACCTTGCGGTAATTCCCGTGGTTCGTTACAGAAAGATGCCATCTCGCGGGAGTAGTCTTAATCACTGATATTGAAAGTTATATCATTATTCTAGCACATATCTCTTCATTGTAATGCTGTTGGAGAAGACATATGTCGTGAACCAGAAGCTATTTGCTGTAGTGTATCATATGGAAAATCCTCGTAATAGGCAGGAGAATTTGAAAGGAAATACCAGTGGGATATATGAAAATAGGCTATTTAGTTCTTCACGGAACTACTTGTTGTTATCACTCTCAATCACAGTAGTTCCCCATCTGAGGAGTTAAAATGTTCATCAGCCAATCATTTCTGCACTTATTCTTTTTGTACTTTTGTTGAAAAAACAAGTAGTTTCATGAAGAATTAAACAGTCTATTTTCAAACATTCTACTGATATTTTCGAATTCAAAATTTCCTATCAGTTAAATAGATTTTTCATGTGTTAGCCTAAATAGCTCCTGGTTCATGACCTACATTGTGGTTAAGTATAGGTATACAATTTCAACCTCCAAAGTCAATATCTAAGCATTATAGTCATGTTATACAGTAAATATAAAATAATATTTTACAATAGCAAGTTGATTTTACTATGGTACTAGTACTTGGTCTGTCTTAACTGCGGGGCGTGGTGGCTCAGCGGTCTAGCTGTATGCCTCTCACCAAGGCGGTCCGGGTTCGATTCCCGGTCAATGCATGTGAGATTTTCGAAGTGAAATGCCATGTCCTGTGGTTCGGATTCCACGTAAAAAGGAGGTCCCGTGGCTCATGATCTCGAGATTAACGGTCACGTTAAACTACAAGCTTGCTTTTTTTTGTCTTAATTGCTCAAGATAACTCACTTCGACATACCTCCAACACAGGATAATATGAGTCGAAAGTTACATGATGAAGAACTAACTACAATACAACACAGATACCAGAATATTTAGATCATGGTACTGATTTATCGGAAATACTGGTTCAATAGAAAATCAGTAGGAGATATTCGTTTTCAGAAATTAACATGCGTATGATCGGTAATTTTCGATAACTACGCCAGAAAATTGGGGCAGATGTCCTTGGTGTTCCAGTCTTCATCGCCACCTTTATAATATAGAGACATTACGTACTAGAATGAATAAAATTCAGTATCGGTTGATACATAGAGATTGTATCTTTCTGTAATAAGCCACAGGAGTTCACCCCGTGGCATAGCCGTGCTCGTTAAATCGAATCCTGGTGATAACAGCTGCTATCCTGAATGTAGTTTTTCCCCGGATTTTTCCGCACTCCTTCCTGGCAAATTTCGGGATAGCACCTAATTTCCGAAAGTTCCTGGGCACCTACCTCATCCCTATCCCTAACACAGCTACTCACACTACTACAGTCATCACAGTAATAAAGGTAATCAGACAAGCTCTACACACACCCAACCACATAAGGCTGATGACCAAATATTGGTTAGGGAATGTGAATTTCTTTTCTGGGCAGAGCTGAGGCAGGACAGGTTTTCTCTGGGATCTCTAGCTTGCTGAGTCAATTTCATTCAGTAACACTCCATCGTTTCTCATTTATCATCGCCCCGTAGGTGTGTGACAGGACTCACCAGCTGGCACATTTCCATTCCTTCTGGCACTAGATGCCGCATCATCCCTGACCTGGCACTTGACCTCTATCGACTCAGCAGACTATTTTATGAAACAAATTTCACTCTGTCATGACACAGGGCTGATAACCATGAATAATGCTACAACTCTATACATTAATTTAAAAGGAAAAATGCTGAAGGGGACAGGCAGTCCCTGATCTATTTTATCAAGGAGGGAAGAGACATTAATTGCACTTCAGTTTCACAGGAAGAGTGACTTCAGCAAGAACATAAGTACCAGTGGAACTGATATGGTGTCGCAGATCGTGGAAAACCTGAGTGAGAGAGGGATCTGTTACACCTACAGCTCGGCCGTAGCCATGTACAACAGATACTCGTGAGTACAACACATATACTAGTATTGATGTATTAAAAGCTATTTAACAGTGTTGCCTAAATAATCTATTAACATAATTGCTTTTCAGTCAGTCAACAGATTGTGCCCAAATTGGTTGGGTGGGGAGAAACAAATATTTTTATCACCCTAACCTGAAAGAAATGCTACGTGAGTTGTTTATACACTTAATGAGTTAAAATGCTCCGCCATTCCATACAAATTCTATTCCAATGTTAGTGCAGGTTTTGATATATTCTTCAGCGTTTATACAATATTAAAATACAATGGATATCCTTACAAATAATTTGATTAGGGTTCTAAATATTTAAATAAAACTATCAAAAACACTCTGGAGTGGAGATGCTATTTCCAAATTGGTCAATGGAGCCGTGATGGATGGTTAAAGAACTGAGAGATGGAATTGAGACTTCCACTCCCGACTTCAACTTCACAACAATACATTGTTGTCACAGAAGTTTGCAGTCATACCAGTTTAGTTGAGACTGACAGTGCTTGAGTATGCCGCTAGACTCTCCTGGGCGCTCGGCGGTTCATCAAAGGTATGCGGAGCAAGGGGAGGGTAAAAGATAATGATATTCGTTTTACGTCCCTTTTAACTACTATGGCTTTTAGAGACGCCGGGGTACCGGAAATTTTCCCCGAAGGGGATCTTTAACGTGCCAGTAAATCTACTGACACGGCTCCCTCACATTTGCGCACCCTCAAATGCCAGCTGACTGCGCCAAGATACGAACCTGCAAACTTGAGCCCAGCAAGCAAGAACGTTACCGCTGAGCCACGCAGGTTAACAGGGTAAAAGAAGCCCGGCAAATTTCAGTACAAAATCTCGCGCTAGGACAATGCGGTTCAAGTAGACCTAATGCTGATTGGCTGTTTTATGGGAACATTGTTGATCCAGGAAGGCATGCCAGTGCTCAGCCACTTCAGTTATTTGCGTGACGGTGTTGTATTATGTTAGTATTAAGTCAGTCTTGAAGTGATTTAGCAAAATCAATCATTAAAATGTTTAGTGTGAGAGGAGCACCGGAGGTGGTTTGTGGGTGTGTCATTGAGGACGTGCTAACAAAGGGATTTAATTCAATTGGATTCCCTCAGAAAGTGGAAATTAAGGAGGTTGGAAGGCCGACGCTTGAACTTCCCAAGTTGTGTAGACTGCCGCGGCAGCTGGTAATATTTATCTTGGTGGTGCCAGCAAATTCCAAATTTGCAATCAAATCACTCAACTTTTCTTCAACACTAATGACAATGCCACCAGAAAAATTAACAAATCTGAAACTTCGTGTTGCGCACTGGTAGGTTTAACTGTGTCGCCAAATTCAACTAAAGAAACACAGCAACACTCACTCCAAAAATTCCTGATTGTTACATTACAAATAGAAAAATAATTATTCCTGTCATCGATACGAGTGTGTAAAGGTCGCTAAATGCCTAACAAGAAAGAAAGAAAGAAAGAAAGAAAGAAAGAAAAACAACTTGTCGAATACATGTATTTTAATAGTTGCCAGTTATGGAGATAAATCGCTAAATTAGCAACCCTGGAGTTACGTCCTGAGCATTGTGCTGTCATATGCTGTACTTTAGTGGTTGAAATATAAATCACTTCAAGCAGTTTTATCATGCTGCACTCTAGTGGATGAAATTTAAGATTTGCGTCGCGCGGTAATCTGTGGCTCTGACCACGGATTACCTAACTATAGATGGCCGACAGCCATGGTAATTCTTCGCACCTAAGACTTCAGCGCTGTCTGGCGAATGGCCGCGTACTAGCAACATGTCGACCCGTAACGCCACCTATGAGCAGAGATTGCAAACACTACCCCACCCACCCCGTCACATTCAAATTACCAATAACAGAAAAGTAAATAAATATAATACCAAAGTGGGAAATTGTGAATTCCAGAACTCTGAATTGAGCAATCACGGCATTAAGGACATAACCAACCACCTCATCAATAATTTGCATATTCAAATTACTTTCAGTTGCAATTGGAGCATATTGCATTGGTGACAAGAATTAGGCTACTACAAGGCCTACAGCATATTATTACCAAGCTTAAAAAACGGTCCCTTACAATAAACCAAATTAGGCCCATTTATAACCAATTACTTCCAAGAATAAACTACAAAGGAAAAGTACTGGAAAGGGAGGATATTCATATCACAAATCACTTGATGCTGTTAGCAATACCAGCAAAATTTTATGAGAGAATGTTAAGGAAACAGGTGGTGTAACCGGATCCTCATTAGGCCTTCACTAAAATTGATAGGCTAGTGTAATTTGTGCCAAATGCATTAGGAGGCTGAAATTTCAGAAAAATAATTGGATTTCACAAAATGTCTATAGTTCATTTCCTATCCCCTTTAAAATATATCCAGCTCACCAATTTTGAAGGGTGAAATACAGTAAGTACAACAAAAATAACATCGCACACTAATACAGTAATTTCTACAACATGCTGCGAGGGGAAAGGAGAAACAGGGCTTTCATTGAAAAACTAGAAAAACACTCAATGCTGCTAAAAATTATCATGTTTTATTTAAAAAGTTGTCAACGAAGAAAAAATAACAGATAGAGCCAAGATCACACTTAGCAAAAACACAGTAATCAAATCTGGTCCTCCTAATAGTACGTGTTGAGGCATGTTCCTTTCTTCTTTCTTGCCAAGGCAAAACAGTAGGCGTTAGCACATGATAATGAATCTCTTCCCTCCTTGATTCCAGGGCTGACACTGATGAACAGCAAATTCCTACAACACATGCAAGTTTGTACGGTATGTTGAAACAGTAAACTTAATAATACTGTATGAGTACGGTACGGTAATGCTTCAAATGGAGAACTTAAATTTGCTGATATGTGTATGCTTGCACCTACCATAACTACATTTTAAAATAATCTCTTGTTGTAAATACGGTACGGTAATGCTTCAAATGGAGAACTTAAATTTGCTGATATGTGTATGCTTGCACGTACCATAACTACATTTTAAAAGAATCTCTTGTTGTAGAATCATTGTGCTGTTGTTGATATTAATTCACTTAGGGCTTTTGATAACATTCATTTAGTCCGTGTATTTGCAAGTGTGTAGGTTTTGTATGATGATCTGTGTTACTGTAGGTCTAGTATCTGTAGTAGTGTGTATACTTTTTGTAATTCAGGTGTCGACTGGAAAGGAGGCAGCCGGATCCTTAAGTTAGGATCGATCCCAGCATTAGCCTGGAGTGGAAGTAGGGGAACCATGGAAAACCACTTCTTGGATGGCCGAGGTGAGAATTGAACCCACTTCTCAGTTCTACCTCACGAAGCGGAGTGTGCGCCGTTCCAACCCTCAGACCAGAATTAAATTACTTGGAAACTAGCCCAGGACCTCAGGAGTGGCAGCCACCACACCACAAGGTGGTCCTATAGTAGCACTGAATGAAAGTAGAACGAGCGATAACATTCTCTATAGTATATGAATTAGTCAAAATACCTTATCAAATGACGAGAAATAAAACAGGGAATGAAGTTTAAATAGATGTTTCCTCCTCCGCTGTCTGTGACCCGCCCACCCATCCCAAATAGGATCACAACTTATATAGGCAAAATTCCAGCTGTGGCCGCCATTGTTCACATCAATCATCATCAAAACAGTACTGCCAACCTTGCCCTTACGGTACTATGCCACACCAACACCTGACCATTCTAACATTCTTTGTTTTGACAATGGTTACAGCCTAACGCGTCCAGATCAATGGTCATTGACAATTGGTACAGCCTAACGCCGATTAATGTTTTCTTTATCAACAGTGATTTTGTATCCCACTTTTTTATCAACAGTGATTTTGTATCCCACATGTTGACAACAATTTGTGCGCCACGGTGTGTGCCGCTAGAGTGCGCCTTGTTGACGGTTGAACGAGAAGCAAGCGCTGTCGGAACATGGCATCCGTTTTTAAAAGAGCAATAAATAAAAACACATATTAAAACCTTGAGCACATATATGAGGTGCAGTAGTGACCAGGGTTCCTAATTTCAATACGTAATGTCGCCCAGAAGATGAAACAAGGATACAAGGTATGTAAAAGTCACGTTCATGTCTGATGCAAGTGTATTAGCCGCGTTCTACTTTCATTCAGAATTAATGAATATTGTAAGGAACATGTGGGAATAACTTAAATATACAAGCTACTGTATATCAACCATTACATTGGCAGACAATACATCAATTATATTTATCTTGTATCTATCTCGCTGTTACAGAAAGTCATCGACAGAACCTAACACTTATTACCAAGAGTACGGATAAAATAAAAATTGGCAGACAAGTGTGGGGTTTTCGGGCCTTTGGTACCATTGTTTTATTGGTAGGCTATAGCACGAGTTTCAAAGCAGAGAGAAATGGGTCACTATTACAGTATCGTAACCTATTCTGAATTTGGAGGAAATAACTACAAGTAACTTACAGAATACAAGATTTTAGCCCTATTTCTGGGATGGAGGAAGTGAAGGAACGCAATACGTAATAAAAGGTGAAGAGTTCTGTAAAAGAAATTGTTTACTGTGATATTTGGAAGAAACAATACACTCTTAGTGAAAATGGTTCCTGCCTGCACCTATTTGTTAATAAAAATTAATTTAATTTCACTCGGGTCTCTGTTGTAGTGGCTTATCTATGTGGACCTTGTGACTTAAACATATTAATCAATCTTCTTTGCACTGCTTTGTGACTTAGGCCTAACACTCCTTCAAAACTGATGAGTTTTTTTTTAGTAAAACACAGAAGCTTATTTATTAATGTAATGGACATCTATGACTGATGGAACCCGACTGCCTCTCTCACCTTTCAATAAATAACTCAGATTTTAATCCTACGATTAATGTAACTAAACCACATGGGAGTCCACTTGGTAGCATCACATGGTTCACTAATAAACTCAATTCCTCCAAATTGCTTGATATTTGGTGTGGGGGTGGAGGTGGGAGGTGTCCCCCCCAACACCACACACAAAAATAAGTTAGATGGAACCACATATTACACACATTATCCAATAAAAATAACTAATTTAATTCAAGGTTTTGGACCAAGAGATCTTACAAAATGTCTGGATTAGGGAATATTTATTTCTAATAATTTCTATTACACAACAATTCAGGGTAACTCCAGCATATCTTCTAGATTTTTGATGCGTCTGTCGAGTGGTTTTGCCTTGGTGTACCTATTGTCCTGTTGGGCTCACCAGTAGCCAGTTCGTATATCACGTCTGGAGAGGTCAGGGCTAGTTTTAGCACTGGTTCTGCAGGTATTATCCTTCTGAATGATGTATCATTTCTAATATTCTATTCATACACTTCTGCCACAGAGGTCTTGCAAAGCATGAATACAGTGCTGTAGCTGCTGAATTTTCTAAAAACAATTATTATGGAATGATTGCAAGAAAAATAAATATATCCTAAAATAACATACTCATGAAATGAAGCCATTCTGATGAACTTAATAATCTTTAAATTAAGAGTACAAATGCGTTCACTATTTGGGGCTCCGTTCATTTGTTTCTTTTGACCAATATTTAGAATTATGAATTGAATTTTATTGTTGGACTTGGATCCACAGAACGAGATTATACTGGCAAGACTATATCATACCAACAAAAAGGATGAGATCCATACACAACCCGCAAATGCCTTGCTTCACACAGTCACCCACAAGACCAGTGTGTGTTAAGTTCTTAGAACCTGTAATTAGAGTCCTACATCAGTATTGGCATTACTACCTATTCGACCAACTGAACACTTAGGCCCACTACTGCATTCCTACCATAACTTATATAGCTTGTTTTCCTGTGTGTGTACAAAAATAAACAAAAAGTGCCCATGGCATGAATATGATACAGGCACTCGCAAGTAGGTCATGAATACCCAGGAAACACATCCACACATTTGTGTGTTATTGGTTATTTGAGGGGGACAGGTGCATTTGACTGGTATTTGGGTCGCAGAACATTAGGCCTACACGAGTAGGCCTACTTTAGCACTATGACACTGCAAAAGGATTTTAATGTTGGACGTGGTTCCTCAGAACAAGAACACAAACAACCTACAAATGCCTTGCTTCACAAGCCCACCTATAAGACCTTGGGGGTGTGTGTTAAGTTTTAATAACCTGTAATTAGAGTCCTACATCAGTAATGGTATTACTTCCTATTCGCCCAACTGAACACTTGTCACAGCACCAGTAATTAACATGTGCAAGAACTGATCTTTTTTGAATACGGTAAAAATTTGAAATGCAAGGAAGGGGAAAAAGTTAAAGCTAAGACACGTTGTCATTAATCATGACATTTATAATCCACCGCAATGTAAAATTAATTATTAACACTCCTCAAGAACTTAAGTACACATATGCAACAGGCTAATTTTCATATCTCTGCAAGCTGTAATCAAGTTGTTGCAATGGTTACTGGAACCCAATCGTATCCATCTTGTACACTATCGTACATTTGGCCTATTAAAAATATTTTAGACTTCATACCTAGTCATAGCCTGGATCATGTCTCAGGAGAGTAATTGCCATATTCCTCTGCCATTTCGAGAAGCAGCAATTTACGATTTTTTTTCTTTCAGTGATGGAGCACAGTTCACAGAATTTGGTATCTATGGAATAAATAATAGTGAAAGTTAATTGATATGTCAAGTAGAATGTCACCTCCACGCTAGATTATACCTACACCTGCGACTAATATCAATTCAAAACTATATTTTCCACACGCACTATAGAAACACGTTTTTACTTAAATTCATAAAATAAGCGTACTTACTTGCCGTAGCAGAAGAACCGTTCACTTCTCATTACCACGAAGGAGATGTGGAGCAAGTAAAATGAGAAATTCGCAGTGGCAGCTGTTGCAGAAAATTAGTTGTGTGATGTATTCCATCCCCCCTCCAAAAAGTAAAAATATGTGTAAACATATAGAAACACTCACTCAGTGACAAAAAATGAAATCCATACGTCCCTCCTTCTTGCTGCAGAACTTGTCAATCACCCTGGCATTGAACCCCTCCATACTGGAGACCATCTTCTTCTCAATGGAGAGCATTGCGAGGGCACCGAGTCTTTCTTGTGACATCCTCTTCAGCGATGAGAAACACCTCCCAGGCTCTGAAGTAGTCATGGGTGTTCTTACTAAGATCCTCAGAAGCTTGCTTGTTTGTCAGAACGTACCTTGCAGATTACTGGATATTATGAAATGCAAAAGAGGGGCTGCTCCACCAATATTCCTAAAATCTGGCCTACAGTACAAAAACGAGAGTTCTGTTCTGAGCCTTTTCTTTTCCAGCATGCTATAGGCCTGGACATTTACATCTAGTTCTTTATATGAAAACGTTTTGGAAAATCGTTCAAAGTTGGCGGAATCTACCTGTTTTGCTGCTTCCAGGTGATCCAAGGTTTGGAAGAGATCACAGGCTTCACTTGTTATTCTATCACATACTTCCTTGGCATCAGTACGCCGAAAGGATAACTTTTGCGCTTGGTTTCTGAAGCACAAGTTTCTTCAGAAGTACCGGTACTGGCAACGTTTTCTACCGATTCCTTGATGTTGGTGATCACTTGAATGAAGTGTGACACAGCAGATTTTATTTTTATGACTTCAGCTGTTCTTGACTGCAACTGATTGTACATAATGTCCACATGTGGCATCAATTTATGAAAAATATGTAGCCAATATATGAATTCCTCGTCTTCTAACCGGCGACGAAGCCCGTTTTCCTGAAGGCTAGTTTTATAGGATGGGGTTTTCTCCAGCATTAATAAACACTCCCTTATGGATACCCTTTGCTCGTACAACACATTTACGGTGCGCGACGTGAAATTCCATCTAATCGCTGGTTCAGTTGGAATTCTTCGAGCTGCCACTGCTTCTAAAGCTTAAAGAAAACAGAAAAAGGGCGTTTCTAATCTCACACCCGCACACCTAATCGTTTCCATACACTTTTCTATCAAATTTTCTAGTGTATGCAGATTTGTTAGAAGTAGCTTTCGGAGCAATATCTAGTCCGGGGTGGGTCTATCTAACTCCTTTACCTTAGTTTTATCCTCCAGCGTTCTGGTTGAAAATGGGGATTTCAAGAGGCTCTCCACTGTTTTTTCCATATTGCACAAAAACGCACACAAACTCAACACATATACTCATTCCTCATACAAAATTAATTAAGCACACAATAAGACCTGCAATTACAAAATATTCACAAACTCAGAAACACTTGGTGTGACAGAACTACTCAGTATTACCAAAAGCATTAAAATGAAACCAGCAATGCCGTAATGCAAAAATACATGTTATTTTGCTATAGTGAAATTTCTGAACTAGGCATCACAATATCATGTCCTTATTTCGACGACATAAAAAATATAATTTTTATAGTTCAATGATTTACAAAATGTGGCTATAGAATAGGTAAGTTGGGAGTATTGAAAAAGACCTTCGGGAGGGAACAGCTTATGGCTTCCTCTACTTTTTCCCCCCATTTGCATTGAGCGATTCCAGGAACTTCTGGAAGTTTAGAAGGTCCTGGCCAGGGGGTCTCAACCAGATAGGGATTATTTGGCACCATTGGTGTAGTAGCGTGGCCAGCCGTATGGAGCGCTGTATATCGTCTTGCCAACATATGCATGATACACGTTGTAATTAAATTGCAAACATTTCCCTATATTTAGTCAATAAATATACACATGATTCCTAATTGACATTTCCTTGCAATTATCTTGCTCACAGACGATAATTACGGCACTTATCATTAAATAAACATTATTTCTACTGGGTTGGCGGCATTGGCTATGCCTATATTCTTTGGACCATGCCATGGCCGCTCTGTATATGTGTTGCATGTAATAATATTGGCTGTATATAAATAAGCTAATGTTGTGTTCTATCTCATCTTTCTTACTTCAAATCGTCTTCGTGGTAATGAGAAATGAACAGTTCTTCTTCTGCTACGACAAGTAAGTACGCTTAACTTAAGAATTTAAGTTAAGATGGGTTTCTGTAGTGCGTGTGAAAAATTGAATTGATATTAGAAGCAGTGTACAGGTGACATTCTACTTGACATATCAATTAACTTTCACTATTATTTATCCCATAGGTAAGCCTACCAATTCTGTGAACAAACAAACCTAAATTGCTGTTCTCGAAATAGCAGAGCAATGTGGCAATTACACTCCTGAGAAATGACCGGGTAAGAAGTCTATGTTTGGGTTGCATCAATCATAGATTTATAAATAAGCTTCTGTGTTTTACTAAAATAAATACTCATCAGTTTTGAAGGGGTGTTATGTCACAAAACAGTGTAAAGAAGATAGGTTAATATGTTTAAGTTACCAGGTCCACATATAATAAGCCACTACAACAGAGATCCGAGTGAAATCAAATTATTTTTTATTAACAAATAGCTGCAGGCTAGAACTATTTCCACCAGGGGCGGTCCTAGACGTAGTGCCACCGTGCCATGGCACTGCCCTCTAAGAGAAAATACATTATTCATAGTCCTGAAATAATAATTTCGAACGCCTACGTTTAATACCGGTATCTTATTAGTTTCAAATTACTTAGTAGTATAAATATTCCGTCCGTAGAGCATGGTCATTAATTCCATCTTCGCCCCAGTGCTATCTTGAGCCGCGGTCTATACGGCACGGTTGACGCATGCGCAGTTCAATTTACGATCGTTTCCGTAGCCTCTCTCGTCACACGCTATGAGGAAATATGCTGGGCTCCGTGCCGGATAGAGTTTGGCTCAAGGAAGTACTGAAAGTGAAGTGAAATGCTATCTATCGGTCATTATGAGGTACTGGGTCAGCGCCATGCCTGTCACACGCTGTCACAAAGTGAGGAAGGCAAGAGGGTGTGGGCCAATGGCCTGATTGGCTGGAAGTAATGTGACTCATTGGTTATTTGTGGGGTGGGGCGTTGGTTGACACAAACTGACAACCAATTGCTTTCACACAAAGAAAATTAATTCTAGATTTCTCTAAAAGGGGGCTCTGCGTCCAACAGTGAAATTTAAACTTGCCCTAATAAATAGTGAAAATAATATGTATATTAATTCCTTATTTGGAAAAGTGAATAACTAAGCGAATTAATAAAAGAGAAAAAAAAGATCATGACTACCGTACATGTTAAGGCTTCACGGATTACTCTCGGTAGCTAAATATTTATGGTTGATAAACCATCTGCAACTGTCAGGCCTGGATGAGATCGCGCGAATTTCTGTATGTAGTCTATCTTCAGGTCTTGTTAACGGCTCGTGGTTATTTTAAGTGAGTGGCAAGGTGTTAAAAAGTCAAACATTGCGTTTTTGTTGTAGGCTATTCGTGAGTGAATGGTTGAGTGCTGAAAAAGTTTCTTTTTCATATTTTATATATTTTCTTATCGTATATATTATTATCGGTGAAGCTTCCGTGGCTTAGGCGGCAGCACGCCGGCCTCTCACCGCTGGATCCGTGGTTCAAATCCTGGTCACTCCATGTGAGATCTGTGCTGGACAAAACGGAGGCAGACAGGTTTTTCTCCGGGTACTCCGGTTTTCCCTGTCAAAATTTCATTCCAGCAACACTCTCCACTATCATTTCATTTCATCTGTCATTCATTTAATCATTGCCCCAGAGGAGTGCGTCAGGCCTCGGCAGCCGGCACAGTTCATATCCTCGCCGCTAGATGGGGGCTTCATTCATTCCATTCCTGACCCGGTCGGTGACTGGAAGCAGGCTGTGGATTTTCATTTCATATATTATTATCGGTAAGTCCCGATGTGAAATATTGACTATCAAGATTAGTGTAGGCCCTATATATACAACGGAAATCGAACCCTGCTATGATATAATGTTATGAAAATACCAATATTTTCATATTTTTTACTTGGCACTACCCCTTGTGCGAGCATGGAGCCGCCCCTGATTTCCACACAGTGTTGTATTGTTTCTTCCAGTATCACAGTAAACAATTTGTTTTAAAGGACTCTTCACCTTGTATTATGCATTGCCTTTCTAATTCACTTCGTCCATCCCAGAAATCTTAAGTCTTGTATTCTGTAATTTACTTGTAGTTATTTCATTTATAGGTCTTGTTTGAGACTCCCAATTCAGAATAGGTTACTGTAATAGTGACCCATTTATCTCTGCTTTGAAACTCGTGATGTAGCCTACCTGTAAAACCATGGTACCAAAGGCCCGAGAACTCCACCCATATCTGCCAATTCTTATTTTATACTCTTGGTAATAAGTGTTAAGTTCTGTCGATGATTTTCTGTAACAGCGAGATAGATACAAGACAAATATAATTAATTTATTGTATGCCAATGTTAGTTAATGGTTGATATACTGTACCTATAGGTAGGCTAGTATTTTATTCCCAGACGTTACTTACAATATTTTTCAACACGTACCATGCCATTGTCACAGCTCGTGCTGTTGGAGTTGCGGAAAGCTGCGAATGAGCTAAAACCTGTAGGTAGTTTCGAGCTTCGTGGTGGTGTAATATTTTGCAGCTAGGTAGTAACTGACCAGCTTAGCTCGTGGTGGTGTAATATTTTGTAGCTAGGTAGTAACTGACCAGCTTAGCTCAACGCGTAGTTGCAAATATTGGTTGAATGTATTTCTTATCTGACACGCATTGGCCTATGCATTTGCAGGATATTAAAGGGAACATATTTCAGGGTGATGGGCGAGAGTCCGGATTATATTCTTTGTTGATAAGTAGAATGGTCCTATTATGCTTATGAGACCCAATCAGAGGAGGCCTGATTCACTGTGTCAACCGTGCCCTGCTAGCTGCGTGCGGCCAGGGCCGCACCTACACCCAACCATTCTAACCTTAGTTTTGTCCAATCCAATGGTTTTGACAATGCTTACAGCCTAATGCGCCCAGATCAATGAGTTTTGGCAATCGTTACAGCCTAACGCATCCCGATGAATTTCTTTTTTGGATCAACAGTGATTTTGTATCCCAGTTCTTTTTATCAATAGTGATTTTGTATCTCACATGTTGGCAACAATGTGTGCGCCTCGGTGCGTGCCACTAGAGTGAGCTTTGATCACAGTTGAACGAGATGCAAGCGCTGTCGAAACATGGCAGCCGTTTTAAAATAGCAATTCAGTATTGACCAGGGTTCCTGATTTCAATACGTAATATCACACAGAAGATGAAACAAGGACACAAGGCATGTAAAAGTTACATTCATGTCTGCTGCAAGTGTATAAGCCGCGTTCCTCTTACGTTCAGAATTAAGGTAGCACTGAATGAAAGTAGAACGAGCGATAGCATTCTCTCTAAGGGGCCAATTATATTCTTGGTAATATGTGTCGATGATTTTCTGTAACAGTGAGATAGATACAAGACAAAAATAATTGATTTATTGTATGCCAATGTAATGGTTGATATAGCTAGTATATTTATTCCCACATGTTACTTTGTCTAGGTGTTAATTCTGAATGAAAGCAGAGCGCGGCTTATACATTTGTATCAGACTTGAATGTGACTTTTACATACCTTGTCTCCTTGTTTCATCTTCTGGGCGATATTACGTAGGCCTATTGAAATTGGGAACCCTGGTCACTACTGCACATCACATAATGTGCTTAAGTACAGGGCGCCAGGAAATGTTCTCCGCAATGGCTACGTGCAGATGCGAGAGGTTGCGTCATCAGTTTAGTTGGCAGCACGGTGTCCCTGATAGGGTGAAGGCCACATGTGTGGGCTGTGGGCTGTCGAAATCGTCAGGGCGTATAGTTAGATTATTGGAAGAGTGCAACAGTATGTTATGAATGGCTGGGTGAGTATAAAATTTACTGTTTGTTTGTTATGATACAAGTGACAGCCGTGCTGCCAACGTAACTGGTGACATAATCTCTCGCAGTAGCTTGTAGGCACTGTGGACAACATTCCCTGGCGCCCTGTATGTAAATACAGGGTGATTCTTATTAACGTTTAAAACTCTCTATAGCGACGTAGATGGCATTGAGACAAGTAATTTGATATAGGACACTTAGGGTCGCAAGTGTCCGGAAATACCTTAAAAGTGAACCACAACTGTTAAACATATGACGTCATCAGGTGACGGTTCAGCTCGAGTGGTCAGGCCTGTGCTCTCTTACGCACACCAAAGCATACGTTGAATATCATATCACTCTGGCTCCGAGTCTGCGTGTGCGACTCGGGCGCGTGGGGTTCGAGGTTCAAATCCGGGGCCTATCCACCAGCTTTCTTTGTTCTCTGTCTTCTCCTTTCAAGTGGAAGCAGATCGTTTGTTGACTTTAAGACACGGAACCAGAGTGATATGATATTCAACGTTTGCTTTGGTGTGCGTAGGAGAGCACGAGCCTGACCGTTCGAGCAGAGCAGTCACCTGATGACGTCATATGTTTAATAGTTGTGGTTCACTTTTAAGGTATTTCCGGACACTTGCGACCCTAAGTGTCCTATATCAAATTACTTGTCTGAATGCCATCTACGTCGCTATAGAGAGTTTTAAACGTTAATAAGAATCACCCTGTATGTGTTCCTATATTTTGCAAATTTAAAAACGGCTGCCATGTTCCGAAGCGCTTGCATCTCATTCAACTGTCAACAAGGTGCACTCTAGCGGCACACACTGAGGCGCACAAATTGTTGCCAACATGTGGGATACAAAATCACTGTTGATAAAAAAAAGTGGCATACAAAATCACTGTTGATAAAATAATCATTAATCGGGACGCGTTAGGCTGTAACCATTGTCAAATACCATTGGATTGTACAAGGCGAAGGTTAGAATGGTCGAGTGTAGGTGTGGCCATGGCCGCGTGCAGCTAGCAGGGCACGGTTGACACAAAACCATTGATCTGGACGCGTTAGGCTGTAACCATTGTCAAAAACCATTGGATTGGACGAAACGAAGGTTAAAATGGTCAGGTGTTAGCGAGGTTGGTAGTACTGTTTTGATGATAGTTGATGCGAACAATGGCGGCCACAGCTGTAATTTTGCCTATATAAGTCGTGATTCTATTTGGGATGGCTGGGTGGGTCACAGAGAGCGGAGGAGGAAACAGCTATTTAAACTTCATTCCCTGATTTATTTCTCGTCGTTTCATAAGGTATTTTGGCTAATTCATGTACTATAGAGAATGTCATAGGTGCATTATCCAGAGTTGGAATCTGACAGTTCGGCGGATAACTGTTGAACTAAAGGCAGCGTTGCCACGAATGCTGCTGGCCAGCACGTGCGTACTTTTACCCTCCCGCTCTTTTCCTCATGCTCATAATATCATTAGCACCGTTATTACATTTATTACATTTTTAGTCAGATTGTTTTCAAAAATCTTAAAAAAACAATGCTTAAATCTGTTCGATGCACACTGTAAAATAAAATATTAGCCCGTCAAATTGAGGAGAGGCCTAAATTATTGTAATGAATAGCAATAACAATATTACGAATACTATCATAAAGCAAAAATGCTCAAAGCTAAACGACAACACGTGATTGTTTCCGTGATATTTAGTTATTTATATTTCCTGTAGAATAAGTTTCAAGTCACAAGAAACACACAAATGTATTACAAAATATAGGCTCATTGTGTAGACTATTAACTCACCCTTTAGAAGACAGAAGCTAATCCCAGTAGTCTTACTAATTACAAGAGCAGAGGCGGTAGCCTACGCTCCTGCGCGCGACTGAATGGAATTAATGGTTCGCCTGATGCTCAGATATTTTCAACCTCCCTTTCAAAAAATCCTGCGCGGCGATAATCATTTTCCATCAATGGCTTCGAATAGGTACACCTCGACCAGGTCTTGACAGTTCCCGAACTGGATGTTTCCTCAGCCTACCTCTACGAGAAGTCATCCTTAAAAACGTCACCATTCGCAAGCAAAAAGAAAGCTAACCTTAAGCTAATTCAATCTAGCCTATGAACACGAACCTAAGCTTAAACTGACACTAACACTGCTACATACATAAATAACGGTCTCTTAATGAATTATAAGTATAAAGTATAAATAAGTAAGTTACAAATCCTACACGAAAAAGTAATTAACGAATTAAATCAAACAATTATAACTCATAAAAACAACAGATTATGAAACGCAGCAAGGTGAGTGTGCACTGGAGGCAACCAAACAAGCGACTGATCGGCGACAAGCACGTGGTCAAATAGCATCATTCAAATTGGCAGCACTGCATAGTTTCCATGGCAACAAGAAAATACACCTATAGGTAGTGAGTTATTGTTGTTTGAAGGGGCAGAACTACAAGGTCATCTGCCCCTTATAGAGAATGTCATCACTCGTTCTACTTTCATTCAGTGCTACCATAATACCACCTTGTGGTGTGGTAGCTGCCACTCCTGAGGTCCTGGGCTAGTTTCCAAGTAATTTAATTCTGGTCTGAGGGTTGGAACGACTCACAATCAGCTTCGTGAGCCAGAACTGAGAAGAGATAGGTTCGATTCTCACCTCGGCCATCCAAGAAGTGGTTTTCCGTGGTTTCCCCCACTTCCACTCCAGGCTAATGCTGGAATTGACCCTAACTTAAGGCTATGGCTGCCTCCTTTCCAGTGGTCACCTGAATTACAAAACGTAGGCTATACTGCTCGGGTCCAAGCTCTGTGAACTTGCGGGGTGAGGGGAAAGAGCAAGGAAGGGTCAGGCGAGAAGAGAAGGGTCTGTCAACAGCCCGCCGTGATATCTGTTATTCCTTTCTATTCCAATAATGCTAACATAGGGCCGTTACTCAAACCACTGTGGTGTTACGAATGAGTGAGTGAGTCACCGACCAATGTATTTGGTTCTGTACTATGCACGGACCGAGCAACCTCATCAATCGTCAACACCACTTCTCATAGTCTGCGATGCACATTCCTCTCAGGTTCACGCAGCTTAGACCCGAGCAGTACACACTGCTACAGATACTACAATAAAACAGATTAACATACAAATCCTACACACTTCCAAATACACGGGGCTAAATGAATGTCATCAAAAGCCCTAAATGAATTAATATCAACAACACAATGATTCTACAATAAGAGATTCTTTTCAAATGTAGTTATAGTAGGTGCAACCATACACATATCAGCAAATTCAAGTTCTCCATTTGAAGCATTATATATTTTATAAAGTTTACTGTTTCAACATACAAACTTGCATGTGATGTAGGAATTTGCTGTTCATCAGAGTTAGCCATGGCATAAAGGAGGGAAGAGGTTCATTATCCTGTGCTATAGCCTACTGTTATGCCTTGGCAAGAAAGAAGAAAGAGGAACATGCCCCAACACGTACTTTTAGGAGGACCAGATGTGATTACTGTATTTTTGCTAAGTGTGATCTTGGCTCTCGCTGTTATTTTTCTTCGTTGAAAACTTTTAAAATAAAACATGATGATTTCTAGCTGTATTGAGTGTTTTTCTTGTTTTTCATTGAAAGTCCTATTTCTTATTTCCCCTTCACAGCATGTCGTAGAATTTACTGTATTAGTGTGCGATGAAGAAGAAAGAGGAACATGCCTCAATACGTACTTTTAGGGGGACCAGATTTGATTACTGTATTTTTGCCAAGTGTGATCTTGGCTCTCGCTGTTATTTTTCTTCGTTGACAATTTTTTAAATAAAACATGATGATTTCTAGCAGTATTGAGTGTTTTTCTTGTTTTTCATTGAAAGTCCTATTTCTCATTTCCCCTTCACAGCTTGTCATAGAATTTACTGTATTAGTGTGCGATGATGTTTTTGATGTACTTACTGTATTTCACCCGGCAAAATTGGTGAACTGGATATATTTTAAAGGGGATATGAAATAAACTACTGTATAGAAATTTTGTAATATCCAATTATTTTTCTGAAATTTCAGTCTCCTAATGAATTTGGCACTAATTGCACTAACAATTTTAGTGTGATCTGGTTACACCACTTATTTCCTTAGCATTCTCTCTGAACATTTTACTGTTATTGCTAACAGCATCAAGCATTTTAAGATATGAATATTCTCCCTTCCCAGTACTTTTCCTTTGCAGTTTATTCTAATGACTAATTGGTTATAGGCCTAATTGGGCCTACTGTGGTTAATTGGAAGGGGCCATTATTTTAAGGTGAGTAATAATATGCTGCAGGCCTTTTAGTAGCCTAATTCTTGTCACCAATGCAATATGCTCCAATTGCAACTGAAAGAAATGTAAACATGTAAATTATTTATGAGGTCATGTCCTAAAATAGGGGCAGATGACCTCGTCGATCATATGATTATCTCCACACTTAAAAACGTGCTTTAAGTATTGGGAAGATTGTGATTTTCGGAACATTGAAGTGGGCAGAGCATTTAGGACGAGAACATTTAGCGGAACGAGGGGAAGGGGTGGGGTAGGCTACCCGCACGGCCGTGCTACACGGCAACTACTGTCGACCAAAGTATTATGTGCACTCGAGTTTGAAGGTTGTTTGTGAAGTAACCAATAGACCTACATAAAATCCAATAACATCATCATTTTCGTCGTTCTATTTTACGTTAGCTCATGTAGGTTTGGAATTTTTAGTTCATATTTTAATATTTTTTATCGCAGTTGGAACACAAAAAGTGCACGTTTTTAAGCGTGTTTCAACCATGCGTCACATTTAAGAATTGTTATCTCAAGAACCCGTCATCAGATCGAATCCAAATTTTAACACAATATACATTGGAATGTTGTATAACTCGTTTATTAATTTCAAAATTGTGTATGTCCAATAAACAAAGTTGTTATTATTTTTGTAAGGTAACATTTTCTCGGCTCGGGGTGGTTGGAAAATGTAGTTCATGGTTGCATTTTAATCCTTATACATCGAAACGTTATGCTGCATGACTGTGAAATACGTAAATTAATTCACTTATTTTATATCGGTTTGTATTTCTACAGGGAAATAACTCATGTTTCACCAGCTAGCCGCTCCGGTTTCAGCTGTACAGCGTTGCCGAAATGGTGCCCACACGCATCATGGCGCGTCTCGCTCGGAAGTGATGGGCTCCATATCAGCAACGCTGTACAGCTTTTCCAAGAGCGGCTAGCTGGAGAACCATGTGTTATTTCCTGGTACAAATACAAACCGATATAAAATAAGTGAATTAATTTACGTATTTCACAGTCATACAGCATAACTTTTTGATGTATAATGATTACAACGCAACCAAGAACTACATTTTCCAACCACCCTGAGCCGAGAAAAAGTTACCTTACAACAATGATAACAACTTTGTTTCTTGGACACACACAATTGTGAAATTAATAAACCAGTTATACAACATTCCAATGAATATTGTGTTAAAATTTGGATTCGATCTGATGACGGGCTTTTGAGATGATAATTCTTAAATGTGACGCATGGTTGAAACACGCTTAAAAACGGGCACTTTTTGTGTTCCAACTGCGATAACAAATATTAAATTATAAATTAAAAATTCCAAACCTACATGAACTAACGTAAAATAGAACGACGAAAATGTTGATGGTATTGGATTTTATGTAGGTCTATTGGTTACTTCACAAACAAACTTCAAACTCGAGTACACATAATACTTTGGTCGACAGTAGTACCGCGGTCAAACAACAGACAGCGCTGAAGTCTTAGGTGCCAAGAATTAGCATGGCTGTCGGCCATTTGTAGTAAGGTAGACTGTGGTCCTGGCGATTCCCTCTTAAATGCTATTGCTGAGTCCAGATAGTGCCACCGGCCACGTTCGCATTCCGTGTGACCAGTGCTGCCTCTCTGTGGTCGAACAAAGAATCGCTGTGATGACTGGTCTTAGCTGTTGTCCCAACAGCACAACCAGAGCACAAGGGAAAAGTTGGGTGCGCATGCGCAGAAGGCACAATTCACATTTGCTGCCAATAAACTTGGAAATTCTCGCTGGGCTGTGATCTGCACGGCTAATGCCCTACGCGGAGTGGAGCGCACGCCTAGATACCTCGTACCCAGGGCCGGTCTTAGGGGTGTGCGACATGTGCGGTCGCACAGGGCGCCAACGGTTTGGGGGGCGCCGAAGGCGTCCCCCAAAGATAGGCAAATTTCGATTTATTTCCTATTGAACAAATGGCAAGATAGGTAAATGCGAGTTCGTCAAACAAATAAGGGAATCAGTAAAAAAAAATAGTTCAACCGGTGTTATCTCTCACGACTGAAAACACTACGCGCACCTTAGACCGTGACGGACCGAAGTTAATCTCAGTAAAATAGTGATTAGCAAACACTATATCTTTCTCTCCCTTGCCTTGCCTTTTCACTATCGCGGACACGCAACCCGGCTCGACTCCCAGGCCCGGGATCAACCAAATCGCCCTTCGGCAGCGCTCGGGCATTTCCGTGATATTTCGGTTCGGTTCGCTGTTGTAGCAGGGCTGTAGCAAGTCGAAGGAGAGAGAAAGAAAGCGAGGAAGGCAGGGAGAGAGGGGAGTGAGGTTGGAGAAAGGGGTGCGGGTGTGGCACGAGCTGGAGACAGAGTCAAAGAGAAAGAAATCAAAACAAACGGCACGTGTGGCTGGGCGAAGTCGGCGTCGACTTGCTCGTAGGTGGCAGGACGTATTAGCACAATACATGGGAGTGTCATGGCCCTTGTGAATTGTCGTTCATTCGAGTGCGTGGTGCGGATGCTGTTAGGTCGGGACGAAGAACGAGAAACCTTACAACAATGACCTCCTCCGGTAAAGCTAGTGGAGAAGAAAATAAAAAACGAAGGTTGCAGCATGCAGATGAAGACAAGAAGGCAGCAGAAGCTTTTAAAAAATTCGTCCGACCTTCAACATCAATAGACGGGAGATCCTCTCAAACAAATCCTACTGATCAGTCCAATAATGTGCCGATCAGATTATTAATACTTTGACAGAAATGGGGTTAAAGCTAGAAGACCTTAGAGGTCAAGGCTTTGTCAACGGCGCGAATATGAAAGGTAAACTTAAAGGAGTTCAAGCTCGCATTGTAAAACAGTTCCCGCGCGCAAAATATGTTCCATGTGGTATCCATTCCTTAAACCTAGTTTTATCTGACTCAGCCGAATGCTGTCCTTACTGCGTTACTCTATTTGGCATTATTCAACGCATATATGTTTTATTTTCGTCGTCTCCTGGTCGGTGGTCTATTTTGCTGGCTCACTTTTGTAATTTGACTCTAAATATTTGAGCGACACTCGCTGGGAGTGTCGCATAGATGAAGTGAGGCCTCGTAGATACGATACGAATGGGGTAGTGGCAGCCTTAAAGGCCATTAAGGAGAATCCTGCTTTTGATTCGGGGCTACGCCATGAAGTTGAATACTTGGCAAAAAACATTGTGACATTCGAATGTGTCGTTGCTGTTGTAGTATGGCACGACATTTTGTTTCAAGTAAACATAGTTAGCAAAGTCATGCAGGCAGAAGCAATTGATATACAAAAGGCGCCTTCTTTCGCGGATGGTTGTATCGAGTACCTTGAAATATATTCCCAAGAAAGCTATGAAAGCGCTATAACTTCGGCTAAGGAAATCATTGCGTCCGTGTCTCTTGAGGTCGAAGAAGGTAGACGGAAAAGGAAGACTAGACCCCCTAAACGGTTGATTGAGGAAGATGACTCGCACCGAGTCATCGAGTCAGGCATTGAGAGTGACAGTTCTGAGTCAGAGTCGGAGCCGGAGCTGACAGAGGCTGAAACTCAGGCTAAGGTTAAGCGCAAACAAGTGAAGCTACAAGGACTCTTCAAATAAAGTTTCTTTGACAAACTCCTATCAGTAGCTTTAAAGTCTGTAAGGAAGAGATTCTTTTTCTTTAAAGAGCATTCCGATACATGGGGATTTTTGTACGATCTAAAGGCACTGCCTGGGTGTATTAAAGATAGTAGTCCACTCATGGATCGTTGCTTGAACTTGCAAAAGCAGCTTTCCAGTAGAAATAATGAGTCTGGCAGAAGTGGGATGGATCTATGTTCTGAGCTGCAACATTTGAGCCCATGCCTACCACCAAACCAAAAAACCTCGTGCTGCGTTGCAGTTCATTTACAACACGAATGTGATTGACGTTTTTGCAAACGTCGATGTAGCTTTGCGAATTCTCTTAACCTTGACGGTAACTGTCGTTTCGGGTGAACGTAGCTTTGCAAAATTGAAGTTGATTAAAACCTACCTGCGTGCTACAATGGGCCAAGAGAGACTGTCAAAACTTGCTTTAATTTCAATCATGAACGATGTGGCTCGTTCGCTCGATTTAGCCCAGTTAGTAAAACAGTTTGCTTCAGTCAAAGCACGGAAAGCTCCCTACTCATAAGGTTTTGGGTTTTAGTGTGTTTTTTCCTGTGTGTTGTAGTAGTTTGAATTAGTAAAGCTTGATTCCTGTAAGTGTATTTTTCCAGTGATTTTGTTATGTTGACAGTTTGCATCACAACTGAAAAAATAGTTATTGTAATATGTTACGCAACGCCTATTAGATAATAAAGTCCAGTATTTTTGCATCGTGCGAGCGTACAGCCGATATTTTGTATGTTACCATGACTATCCCCTTACTACAACGCAAGTATAGCATGTTGAAGTAATATAGTAAATGGATAAATGTAGGCTACTTTAGGTTCATTTTATTTAATTTCATCCAATAATTGCCGATAGCCTAGATGTTAGGCCCCTTAAAACAACAACAACAATCATCCAATAACTCGGTGCCGTGCCTTTGCCTGCATTTTCTACTTTATATTTTCATGATTCCTCTTTATGATACCACTAATTTTTGCCAGAGTTAGGCAACCCGCCTCGCACAGAGGGGTGCAAAATCGAATTTTGCACAGGGCGCTGAAACCCCTAAGACCGGCCCTGCTCGTACCTGCTCTGTGTCTCGTAGTGAGGGGAATAGAAATATTCCTATTCTCTGCTGACGTCTTCTTTAAAGCGTTGTATTTGTAGATAATAGGCCTACTATTAAAATATTTTATTTTCAAATAAAACAATGTGCTGCAGCACTTCAGCACATAAGGTGCAGCCACCCCTGGAAATTCGGCGACATCAGCTTTTTACGGCCAATATTTTGTTTTACAACATGCTATCAAGCTTCAAACACATAAACAGAGCGGCCATGTTTGCCAATGCCACCAACACCGTAGAAATAATGCTTATTTACTATTCTAAGCATAATTTTCGTCTATGTGCAAGATAACTGCAAGGAAATGTCGGTTATGACTTCAGAGTATATTCAGTACGGTAAACTTATTAACTGAATATTGGGATTTGATTTATTTTTTATTACAACGTTGTATCATGCAAATGTTGGCAACACAACATACAGTGCTCCAAGCGATTGGCCACCATACTACATCAAAGGTGGCAGGTAAAACCTATCTGGTTAACACCCCCTGCTCTGACCTTAGCACAGCACAACACATACAAACCCCAGATTACCCAACCCTGATACAAACCCACGCGAAACAAGCCGTTAGTACTGTGTCTCATTTTCGGTGATGGTGCCCGTGAGATACGGCGCACTGATTCAAGAAAAAGCAGCCAGAGCGCATGTCAGTTTGCGCACTCATTCAAATGAATGCAGAATAAGGTTGCTTGCCATTTTCTTGAAATTTAAATTTAATACAAATTGTTATAGAGAGGGTACTATGGTGATGCCATGGCATACCGGCACTAACTCACGGGGCGCCCCTCGTAGACTGCAAGTGAGTTTATACTCGACATTTTTAGCCTATTTTCATTTATGAAAAAATAGACTTATGAGATCACCTTTTGTCCGTGTGTGTGTCCCCCTAATAAAAACTAAACGGCTGGAGCGATCTAAATAAAACTTGGTAAGGACATAGTTCTATTTTGTCCAACCCCGACCGTGCCCTTCAAATCTTATTACGTCTCACCAATGCAACATCGCGGCTGTGCGAAATATTTCACCGGCATTCTATATCTCCGAAACTATTACTCATATCACCCTGAACATTTGTTCGGTAATAAAGGGCAGTACTAGAAGTTTGCCTATGTGACTTTCAAAAATTTGTTAAGTACAAAACGAGCATAGAGGCCAAGCGATTTGAAACATTTAAATAGACTTTTCTCGCGATTTAACCACCCGAGCGCAGTGAGACATGTTACAGCAAATGATTATACACATTGTAATGCACTGACATCTAATTTTGTTCAATTGTTTACATAACCTAATTATGGCGGCTGTGCAAAATTTTAAAATTAAGTTTTTATTTCTTGTGTTCTAATCATCCGATCGAAGTCAACGTTTGAATAATGGACCTGGGCAATAATCGTCATCTAATTGTAGGCCTACATAACTCTATGGCCTACATATATAAAAATCCAACATGGCGACCATCCGAAATATTTAGACGGTTCTCAATATCTACTAATATATGACAGCAATCAAACTGAAATATTGTATGTTGATAAAGGTTATTAACATAAGGTCACCTATGGGACTCCAATAACCTGGTGAGCAAAAAGCCATCATGGCGGCAACGCGATATTTCAATATTTAAATGGACGTTTCTCGCGATTTAACCATCCGAGCGCAGTGAGACTTGGTACGGTAAATGCTTATACAACTTTCAATCCACTGACATCAAATTTATTTCAATTGTTTTCATAACCTCAAGATGACGGCTGTGCGAAATTTTAAAATCTCATTTTTATTTCTTGTGTCCTAATCCTGCGATTGAAGTTTGAATAATATACCTACGCAATAATCTTCATGTAATAGTGCATAACTCTATGGCCTACATATATAAAAATCCAACATGACGACCATCCAAAATATTAAGACGTTTCTCAATGCCTACGAATCTATTACAGCAATCAAACTGAAATTGTGTATGTTGATAGAGGCAACGCTAACATGAGTAGGATATATGAAAATAGGCAGTTTAGTTCTTCACGGAACTAATTGTTGTTCCTCAAATTATTCACACCATCTGTGGTTAAACTTAACTGGCTGCAGAAAATTCTATTGCCCAGGTCTCGTTTTCAGCCGCCAAGGAGCGGCATGGTGAAAGGATGTATTTGGCAACATTGCCCGGCAGAAATGTGAAAAATATTACATTTTCTGAAAAGTGCTTCATTAAATTATTTGGACATTTCTGATCAAACTGACATATAATGTATGAAGGGAATCCGTTTAGAAATATTTCACTTGGCAAGCATTAAGGTCGCAAAACGTCCCTGAACTATACATAAAACTCATAATGGATATGTATAACAATATACACACATCTGTCACAAGCCCACCTGATTTGTCTGAAAGTTTTGATATCAAAGTGGGGGTTCATCAGGGAAGTGCTCTAAGTTCACTGTTATTCATTATTACAATAATCTACCTAACAAAACAAATTCAGAAACCCTTACCGTGGAATCTTTTGTACGCGGACGATGTGGCACTAATATCTGACAGTATTTATGACCTAGAGGAGAGTTTAGGCCAATGGAGAAGAACTCTCGAGTCTAATGGACTGCGCATTAGTAGAACCAAGACTGAATATATGGTATGCGACTTCCACCACAATAAACCCAGTATGACAAATATGGAACTTAAACTAGATGGTGAAACCTTACCAAGAGTAACAAAATTTCAATATCTATGTTCTGTCATTTCTTTAGATGGCACGATAACCGCCGATATAATCCATAGGGCCACGTCTGTGTGGAAAAAATGGCGCGAACTAACAGGAGTTTTATGTGTTCCGAAAATACCCATAAGAACCAAGGGTAAAGTATATAAAACTGCCGTAAGACCAATCCTACCCTATGGTAGTGAAACATGGGCTACTACAAATGCACATGAACAAAAGCTACATACCACTGAAATGCGTATGTTACGTTGGGCATGTGTTGTTACCCTTAAAGATAAAATCCGCAATGAACATGTGCGAGGAAGTTTCAAGTAGCACCTATAACTGAGAAACTTTTCGAATCCAGGCTAAGGTGGTATGAACATGTCATGCAAAGACCGTAAAATCACGTAGTGAAGAGAGGGGGAGAGGCAGACCTCAAACAACATGTATGACGAATGTCCAAAGTGACATGAGGGTATTGGGTCTATCTGCTGATGATGCTTTACAACGAAACGACTGGCGTCTAAGGATTAAGAAAGCCGACCCCGCGTAACGGGAAAAGGCGAGGAGGGAGAAGAAGAAGAAGAGAAGAAGAAGAAGAAGAAGAAGTTGATTCATTGAGGGGCTTTGCGACATCGTTGTCATGTAGCCCCATGTACTTGGGTGTGTGTGTGTGTGTGTGTGTGTGTGTGAAATTTGTCTGATAACCTGTATTATTGTGATGGCTGTATTAGATTATTATTTTTTACTTTAGAATAAAAAAGTACTATTTCACAAACTGATATATTTTATGACAGTAAAAATATGTAGCCTAATGCAATAACTATTATTTCGAATCGTGTAACAGAATTTGAATTGAAGAATGGATCATGTAAGCTTATGCTCGCGAGTACTTTTTGGTTCGTATGATGAGAGCACCAAATTTCATTAAAGAGCACCGTGCTCGCGAGCACCAGGCCTTCTGGCTTAAATACTCAGAGCAACTTATTAGGTAGTTCGTATATCTGCTGCCTCTGATAATGCACACTAATATAACGCTCATTTGCTACAACAGTGACATAACTAGAAATCTGTACTTATTCAGTGTTTACCTCAACGTAGTATTGGAAAATACTCATTATCGATTGTTTAAATTGACACTACTCTATCGTTTTTCTTGACAACGTGAAACTACACAATTCGTTGTGCCAGTTTTTGAAAATATTGCAATTACATCAAGAACACTGATACTTTCCCATTCCGTTATTGTCTGTTACACTCAACTGAAGCAAAGTAATAAATCTCCAATTTAATATGGCGTCAAAACCTTGAAATTATTTAAATAATCCACAGTTTACTAACGGCCTGTAAATCTTTAAATGCAGTTTTCCCCAAACATCGTATTTTGAGTTAAATCACTGTTGCAGCAAGAGCGATGTACCATATGGCATACATAAAATACATAAAATTTGTTAGTTATCCACTAAATGTTATGGAAGTTAGATGCAGTTAAACATTTAACCAATCAGCACGCGCAGAATTATGTTGGCAACACTGTCATATATGGGCAACTCAAATTTAATCTGGAATATTATGTTCTATGAGTTTGCAGTGTTTAGAAGTGTTGGGCTGCATACATTTTGATTTACTGAAACTAGGGTTTAAAATTATAGATAGTGTAAATCAGCAGTTGGCAGCCCTAGCGACTCTGAATATACGCTTAGTTCCATCCAAAAGGTACACAATACAAATACAAAATATTGGTTAAAATCCAATAGATGGAATGGAAGTTACATGCAGTTAAACGTTGAATTTATCAGCACGCGTAAAATAATTTTGGCAACACTGCCATATATAGGTTGCTCAGAATTAACTTCAAATATTATGATCTATGTATGTGCCAATTTTGGAAGAAATCCATTTGTTAGTATGAATGTTCCACGTGAGTAATCATTGAAACTATCAGCACGTGTAGAATCATGTTGGCAACACTGTCATGCATGGCCTCTGAAAATTAATCTGAAATATTAGTATCTATATGTCTGTCAATTTTGGAATAGATCCCATCATGGGCAATGCGTCATTAAGGGCCGAAAGGTCCCCGTCCACCCAGTGCCGTACATTTGTTTAATTAATGTCTTTAAAAGTTACTTAAAATTACAGATATTCTACTTAAAATAAGTCCTTTTTCCTTTTAGAATCTCTAAAGAGAATTCAGTATACATAACTCATCCCTAGCTTAAGATCTTGACAGTCTCGTACGAAGTGTTGGCATAGCGAGGGCCACTCTACAGAAACTCCCATTTAAAGTACTGTATATGGGCCGGGTTGGAAAACACTGAACATAGAACTGTCCTGCACGCGAATTCTGTTGTGCTATAAAAGGATCTACCTCTCTCTTCAAGGGCCTGGTGAATAGGCTCATAGCGTTGCTTTGAAGCGGAATAGAAGATATCTCCACTTTACTTCTTGCTACTGTCTCTGTTTGAAGGGAGAAGGGTCCACCTCATGCCCTTAAAGAGGTATTCAGCCATTGTTCACAGCTTGCTGAAATTAGACAAAAATATATTTATGCATTTTCAGTTGTCTGGTGTTCCAAGTACAGTGTGTGTGTCTTGAAATTAATTTATAGAAATTAATGTTTTTTAAACTTCGTGGTATGGTGCGTAGTTATTTAATGTGCTGATTGTTTGCGACATAGGAAAATGAAAGGGGATGTTTTATTAACAAATAGATCTTCTTCTATACCGCTGAACACAAAGTAAGAAAAAAAAAAAATAGGATCTCATCAACCAAGCTGATATATACATTTGCTTCATCCAAGCACAGGAGAGAAGAATATATTTACCAACAAGCTGTACCCGGTATGCGTTGCAATGCCAATCAAAAGAAGTGTTGACATTGTAATTTTGTTTCTTGAGGTGCTTTTGGATACACAATATTTTCTTCAATTTCCGTTTACTGCCTCTAAGCTATCGTAAAATGGATTTACTAATTTAGAAATATTTGTGCGAGCGTACGCAACAACTCACCAAAGTTTCATCGCAATCGGATAAATTGTATATGAACGCAGAAGGAACTTTGTTGAAACGCTTCGCGCGTCGTCACTCATTTGTTGCATCTACTCGTGCGCTACCTATTGTAAAATGTATTTACTAAGTCGAAAACCTTCCTTGGCGTACACACAACAAATCATCAATGTTTCATCGCAATCGGATGAATGGCATATGCACGCATACGGGATTTTGTTTAAACGATTCGCGCGCCGTCACTCATTTGTTGAATCAACTCGTGCGCTGCCTATTGTACAATGCATTTATTCATTCAGACCCCTTACCTGTAGTGTGCACAACAACTCACCCTAGTTTCATCACAATCGGAGGAATTGTATATGAATGCAGATAGAACTTTGTTGAAACGATTCGCGCGCCGTCACTCATTTGTTGTGCTACCTGTTATACAATGGACTTACTAAATTAGAAACGTTCCCTGCAATGTACACAATAATTTACTCAAGTTTCATCGCATTCGGTTGAATGGTATATGAACGCATAAGGGATTTTATTTACACGATTTGAGCGCCGTCACACATTTGTTAAATCTACCCGTGCGCTACCTATTGTACAATGGATTCACTAAGTCAAAAACCTTCCCTGCTGTGTGCACAAAAAACTCACCCAAGTTTCATCGCAATTGGATGAATTGTATATGAACGCATACGGGACTTGGTTGAAACGCTTCGGGCGTCGTCACTCATTTGTTGAATCTACTCGCGCGCTATCAATTGTAAAATGGATTTACTAAGCCAGAAACCTTCCATGGAGTGTACACAACAGTTCACCCAAGTTTCATCGCTATCGGACGAATGGTATATGAATGCATACGGGACTTTTTTAACGCTTTGCGTGTCGTCACTCATTTGTTGAATCTACTCGTGCGCCATCTACTGTGAAATGTATTTACTAAGTTAGAAAGCTTCACATAACTGTACACAACGTCTCACCCAAGTTTTATCGCTATCGGACGAATGGTATATGAACACATACGGGACTTTGTTGAAATGCTTCGCGCGTCGTCGTTCATTTGTTGAATCTACTCCTGCGCTACCTATTGTAAAATGGATTTACTAAGCCAGAAACCATCCTTGGAGTGTACTCAACATTTCACCCAAGTTTCAGCGCAATCGGATGAATGGTATATGAACGCATAGGAGACATACCCACAGACAGACAGACAAACTATCACGTAACATTGATTTGTATATATATACAAGCTGTACCCGGCATGCGTTGCAATGCCAATCAAAGAAAGTGTTGGCGTTGAAATTCTGTTTCTTGAAGTGCTTTTGGATACACAACATGTTAACTGCCTCTAAGCTATCATAAAATGGATTTTCTAATTTAGAACCATTCGAGGGAGCGTGCACAACAACTTTCAAAAAGTTTCATCGCTGTCACTCATTTGTTGAATCTAATCGTACGCTACCTATTGTGAAATGGATTTACTAAGTCGAAACCCTTCCCTGGCGTGTACACAATGACTCATCAATGATTCATCGCAATCGGATGAATGGTATATGAGGGGTTTTTGTTTAAACGATTCGTGCACTGTCACTCATTTGTTGAATCTACTCGTGCGCTACCTATTGAGAAATGTATTACTAAGTCGAAGCCCTTCCCTGGCGTGTACACAATAACTCATCAAGGTTTCATCGCAATCGAGGAATGTTATATGAACGCAATAGGGAATTTTGTTGAAACGCTTCGCGCGTCGTCCCTCATTTGTTGAATCAACTTGTGCGCTGCATATTGTATAGGGGATTTACTAAGCCAGAAATTTTCCATGACGTGTACACAACATCTCACCCAAGTTTCATAGGTACGGACGAATGGTACATGTATGCATACGGGACTTGGTTGAAACGCTTCGCGTGTCGTCGCTCATTTGTTGATTCTACTCTTGCGCTACATATTGTAATATGGATGTACTCAGCCAGAAACCTTCCCTGGAGTGTACACAACATCTCACCCAAGTTTCATCGCAATCGGATGAATGGTATGTGAACGTATACGGGACGTTGTCGAAACGCTTCGTGCGTAGTCACTCATTTGTTGAACATAAACTTGCGCTTCGTATTGTAAAATGGATTTACTTAGCCAGAAACCTTTCCTGGAGTGTACACAACAATTCACCAAACATTTATCACTATCAGACGAATGGTATATGACTTTATACGGGACTTTGTTGAAACGCTTCGCGTGTCATCGCTCATTTGTTGAATCTACTGGTGCGCTACCTATTGTAAAATGTATGTACTAAGCCAGAAACCTTCCCTGGAGTGTACACAGCATCTCACCCAAGTTTCATCGCTATCGGATGAATGGTATATGAAATTAAATGGGACTTTGTTGAAACGCTTCGCGCGCCGTTGCTCATCTCTTGATTCTACTCGTGCTCTACCTATTTTGAAAGGGATTTACTAAGCTAGAAACCTTCCCTGGAGTGCACACAAAATCTCAGCCTAGTTTCATCGCTATCGGACGAATGGTATATGAACGCAAACGTGACTTTGTTGAAATGCTTCGCGCGTCGTAGCTCATTTGTTGAATCTAATCGTGCGCTGCCTATTGTAAAGTGGATGTACTAAGCCAGAAAATTTCCCTGCAGTGTACACAACATTTTACGCAAGTTTCATAGCTATCGGACGAATGGTATATGAATGCATTCGGGACTTTGTTGAAATGCTTCGCGCATCGTCGCTCATTTGTTGAATCTACGCGTGCGCTACCTATTGTAAAATGGATTTACTAAGTCAGAAACCTTCCTTGGAGTGTACTCAACATCTCACCCAAGTTTCATGGCAAACGGACGAATGGTATATGAACACATACGGGACTTTGTTGAAATGCTTCGCGCATCGTCGCTCATTTGTTGAATCTACGCGTGCACTACCTATTGTAAAATGGATTTACTAAGTCAGAAACCTTCCTTGGAGTGTACTCAACATCTCACCCAAGTTTCATCGCTATCGGACGAATGGTATATGAACACATACGGGACTTTGTTGAAATGCTTCGCGCATCGTCGCTCATTTGTTGAATCTACGCGTGCGCTACCTATTGTAAAATGGATTTACTAAGTCAGAAACCATCCTTGGAGTGTACTCAACATCTCACCCAAGTTTCATCGCAATCGGACGAATGGTATATGAACGCATAGGAGACATACACACACACTCACAGTCAAACTATCACGTTACATTGATTTTTATATATATAGATATGGATAAGGAGCCATGTTGTAGTGTTTTTGATAGTATGATATAATAATAATAATAATAAGTTGAGTTGGGCGTTAGGTCACAACAAGCTGTTGCAAACCAAATTTGAATATTAATAATAATAACATAAAATGTAGAACAGCAAGATCCTCTTCTCTCAACAACCAATCAACAGGGTTGTTTTAGGAGTTAGGGATGCCTTTAAGTAATTTCTAAAGAGAACAACCCTAGCATTAAATAAGAAAAGGAATTTATTAAATAAAACACAAAGTATGCAAATAAAGTCAAAAAATCTAGATAATAATAATAAAATACTGAATCTACTAAATTCAATATATTACGTGGCTTAATTAGACAAGGGAGGAGTACTAGTTTCAAATTTAAACTAAGAAAAAAGCTAGAATTTACTGTTGGCCAATTGAAGATTCAGAGGCACTCAAGTATCGCACATTTCGAAGCTCACCGAGTAGACATCTCGTAGACTATTGGTATTGTTGCTGTTGTTGCATCGTAGATGATGATTTGAAGAACTTGAAGTCACCGTTGAAGTTGATGATGTTGAAGTCATTGAAGTTTGAAGTTATTGAAGTTACAGATGTGTTGCTTGTGATGACGGAATCCTGATTCCGTAAGTCATTTTCGTGCACATGACCCTAAAAATCATGCCACGCGTCAGCTGGACCGAATATGGTAAGCCCACTGACTTCAACTAAATAAAACCGAAGTCCATCTCTATACTGATACTGGTGAATGAATGTCGCAAGTTCAAAACAATCATCTCTACTGCATTTGTAAGTCAGATTGATATATGTGAAGTACAGAATATGTCCAACCACACGGACAGAATCACAGTCTCTGACAAGAATAATAATGTGTCCTTGACACAAAAAAGTCCTCTTCACTTCACCGAGCACGATCTCATATGGACATCTTGAATTTCCTCTCCATCACAATTCTTCTCATATACGAGTAGTGGTTGTGCCATGGGTACGAGTCCCACCTACTCTATCTTCATACCTCTCCCACGGTGATTGGTTGATGAAGATCTTCCAAGTGCAACTGAACTATTGGTGTATTTTAAATTCGCTGACTCCAAATATCCAGTATTGCCCTGCGTAAGGCTAGCTGAGTACGTGACAAGTTCCGTGTATCTCTTCTGAATGTCTTACTCCTTATATGGCGCATCCCTTTCCTGGAAAACCTTGAGTCATGGGCAGTTCCCGTCTTTTACTTCGGAGTACATGTTGACCGGGTTTGTTTTGATGAGTAACCACACGCTATTACTGGACCTCTTCCAAGTGTAAAATCGTCGACCACATGCAGGGTTTGTTTTTGAGTGCAAACAAACAAGTTGAGAAACCTAAAATCTAATTATTTCACGCAATGTTGATAAAAATTGAATATGCGTATTGTACGAAGGTCACTACGGAAATTTTGAGATGTGAGAAAGTGGAGGTTGACTCACTTGAATGGAACGCAGGGTGCGGAAGCCCCATCCTTTGTGAGTAACCTGGTATAAGGAAGTGACTCTCCCGCTCCGGGAAGTCCCGCAGTGCAAGGTCGAACAAGCTGCAGCGCGCAGGTAGTCAGTTGCTGCACTGGAGCTGGAAAGAGAGCATTTTTGTGCAATGATTTTCTACGATTTTAAAAGTGGGTTAAACCAGTCCCAATGTTTTGAGCGTTGGCAACAGGCTTTTGGAAATATAGCTCCTTCCCGTGCCACAGTTTTCCGGTGGTTTCAGGAATTTAAAAGGGGCCGAACATTTTTGAAAGTTGAGGAGAGATGCGGGCGTCCAGCAACGGCTGTGACTGAGGAAAACATCACAACCGTGGAGAAAATGCTTCGCGAAAATAATCGTCTAACATTTAAAGAATTTGAGGCAGTATTGCAGATTGGTTCGCCAGCAGTTTTGAAAATCCTGCATGAATCCCCTCGTGTGAGGAAGGTCTCATCCCGATGGGTGCCTGCCTGAGCGATGTGCGGTCCGTTTCCGCGCAGCTGCCACCTCCACTGCCTGCACTGAACCCAGAGAGAGAAAAAACTCACTGTTGCAATAAATATCTTCTCCAGTAATTGAAAATTAGAGCACCCTGATTGCATATTGCTCACTGCTTTTTTTTAGGTAGCCTACGTATTAATTGAATACGTGTGCTTTCTCGCGCTATCACTGAGAGTGAAGCGACTGAGATTCTGAAGCATCTCGCTTGATAAGCTAATGTGAGTACCTGAGAAAGAGACTTCCTCCCTGTAAGACTGTGAGTCGAGACTATAGCCACGTCTGATGACCGATACGAGCAGGAGCTGTACTCAAAATTGTTTTTCACTAGTCTATAGACAATCGATAGAACTATGACAAAAAGTAGACACAGCTGATGATAAGAGTGGTGTTTTAGGGATCAGTGCAAGGATCAACTATCGATATCGTAATACTTTTGTGAATGTTTTCTGATAACCTGTGTTTGTGTGATGACTGAATTAGTGTGTGTAGCTGTAATGGGTATTGAATTTGGGAAGGTATCCCGAGACTTGAAGTACCATCCCGGCATATGCCGAGAGGGTGTGTGGAAAGACCTGGGGGAGAAAGCCACAGTCAGCAACGGGATTTTAACCTGCATATATTCGTTAAATAGATTTATGAAATCAACTATGGGTACCAGGGGTAGGAAATTATTGGTCTGAAGGTTGAATAGGGGTACACTCAGCCTCGGGAGGCAAAACTGAGAAGAAGCGCGTTCCTGCCTTAGCCACCCTGGAAGTGGTTTTCCGTGGTTTGCCCCTTCACCTCCATGCAAATGCCAGGTTGGTTCCTAACTTAAGGCCACGGCCGCCTCCTTCCCAATATTAACCTGAAATACAAATACACACACTACTACAAATACCACAATAACACAGATTATCAGACAGATTCTACACACTCCCAAGTACACAGGGCTGAATGACAACGATGTCAAAGTACCTCAAATGAAACAACAGCATCATACTTCGTCTATTGCCTCTCAGCGCGACACTTCGTTTAATGTCGCAAGAAGTAAGAGGGCCATACACAAAAGCTTTACGTTTTGTTGATTTAGTAGAGGGTTCACCTTCGACAAAATCCGAATCTCAGCCTATTTATTATAGATAGACATATTTGAAAGTATGATTCTACTTTCTTCTTCATTGTGTGTGTCTTACCTGTCATCGTTCCAGTTCCAAGTGAATTCACTTGGGGGACTTGGGACACCTTGTTCATCTGCTCCGTGTGATTGGATGTGAATTGAACTTATATTTATGTGATGACTGTAGGGATGTGTGGAACTGCATTAGGGACAGGGGTGGGTCAGGCATCCCGGGACTTGAAGTAAGGTACTATCCCGGCATTTGGGCGAAGGGAGTGTGGAAAAGCCATGGGGAGAAACCACACTCTGGATAGCCGCTGTCATCGCCGGGTTTTGCACCTACGATCTCCCGACTTGCTGCAGCTACCTTCGTGGCCGGGATGCAAGATTTGTACGAGCAAGGCTACGTTGCGAGACTCATTCCAGTTTCAACGGGCTTGGTGATGATGTACAATCAATTTCTATGTGGCAGGTGGTTTAAAGGCCAAATGCCCTTCCTGACGCCAAACTAATGACAATTAATGAGAGACTGATTGAAACTGGACCAAGAGATGGAAGGAAGTGGTCTGTGACCTATTAGAGGGTACCGTCCCAGCATTTGCCTGGAGTTTAAAATGGGGAAATCATTTTATTGACCGCTGTAAGTGGGAACCACTCGTCAAGTCCATATATAGCTTAGTTTCGTAGCCTAGAACGGCGTTCTCAAACTTTTTGGGACTGTGACCACCACCACCAGGCCGTACCAAACCGAGCACCATTAAATAAAAAATAATAATAACAATAATGCAACAAGCATGCGCCTCTCTTTTCTTTTCTTGTCTCTCTCTCTCTCTCTCCCTCTGAAGTGCTGAAATTAGTGATTCACCGCTCACCAGGCATGCTGCAACTGCTTACGTGACTCATGCAGATAAGATCATTTATGTATGGACAGTCGAGTCGAATCAGCATCTCTCGCGTTACTCATAAACCAGGGATGTCCAATTAAGATTACCGATTATTAAAAAATACTATTTCACAAGATAACATTTTTCACTGTCAAATCTTGTAGTGAAAACCCTATTATTCTGGTTCGTGCAACAGAATTTGAATTAAAGAATGGATTTCAATGGAGGTTGTGCTAGCGAGCACTTTTTTGTTCGTTTGACGGGAGCACCAAATGTCATTTAAGGAGCACCGTGGAGCTCGCAAGCACCAGGTAGAGAACGCCTGGCCTAGAGCTTCGCGTCAGTGAATGTAGCTACCACTGTTAGTGATGACAAACACACATAATTACTATTATTGCCATCACATGCAAACTCTCTTTCACTTGTCTCCCACAATAAATATTAGCCGTTATGAATACAGCCTTTAGGCCACAACTATTTCCTCTTTGGTTGATTGAGATTCCTGAGCTAATTCAATCGTTATACGGTAATCCAAAGAACTTACTATATTTATTTAATTTGAGGAAGTTCTAAATAATACAGTGCAGCCTCAAGCCACGTCACCCAGCAGGTTGTTAAACTTTTCTTTCGTGGCAGCATATACTAGCTTGCTAACACCCCTCAGCCCCCCCCCCCCCCCCCCCCCCCCCCTTCTTCAAACAATGAAGTGAAGCTGTTGCCATTTTAATCCAGCAGAAATCCCTCGACAAATATCTTACAGTGCACTATGCAACCGAAGTATACTAATGCATGTATGTATTCATTTATTTATTGAGGCTATTTATTTATTTAACAATAATAAGGTAGGCCTACACATACATAAGCCAAATTATGTTTCTTCTTGACATATGAAGTTCCAAAAATACAAATTGCATCAATGAAGGAAGGAGAGAAGATAGAATACACAATTGAAGAACAAATAGAAAAACTACAAAAGAAATTATGAAAGTATGCATTACAGATTAGAAACAAATTCTGCACAAATAAAAAATATAAAAATAAAAATACAAACATCTACAAAAATAAAGAGGTAGGGAGTAAAGAGTACCCGGTATTCCACGATTAGATTTAGGTTGTTATGTGAAAAATAATTTCGAAAAACGTAATATACACGCATTAATTTATTTCTTGGAAAAGAACAATTAAAAGATTTAGACCCCCTTCACACGAAGCGACTTGTGACGCGCGACTCAGGTCGCGCTACACCCTCATTCAATGGTCTTATATGACGATATTCACACGGAGCCGCGCTACTCGCCGAGTCGCGCGCTACCGTCGACCATGCGCGACTCGTGAGCGTCTTGATGAGTCGCGCGACAGCAGTCAGTCAACGGAATTGATACAGTCCAGTCAGACGTGGAGACCAGTCGTACTACCTAACCATGATGGATTCTATTGAAATGGACACAGAAAAATTTATTTTGGAAGTAGAGAAGCGTCCTGCGATATGGGACATGGGTACCGACATGTATGGAGACCGGGACATGAAGAGACAGGCCTGGGAGGAGCTAGTGACGCTATTCATGGAGAAGGAGGAAGCAACAACAGCAGAAAAGAATGAGTTTGGTAAGTAAAACGTTTATTTATTATTATACAACGTCTTCTCTGCTAAGATAATAATTTGGACATATTTTGCCAAAGTAGGTCTATGTACTTTCAATGCTTGTTTATTGCATCATATTGCCATTCAAGTTCACCTTCTTTGCTTATAAAATAATTAGCAACATTATCTCGCACTGTCAATGCTTGGCGATTTCCTCTACTGGCGTTATCTCTATCGATCATCTCAAAATCTGGTGTCACTATAGCATCTTCAAATTTGTAACCATCTCTTGTTCTAACGAAATTATGCAAGATACAACATGCTTGGACTATATTGACTGCAAAATCTATATTGACGTTGAGTGGACGATGAAGAATTCGCCATTTATTTGCGAGTATCCCAAAGGTACATTCAATGTAGCGGCGAGCTCTAGATAATCGGTAGTTAAAAATTCTCTTCACTTCTGTTAGATGTTTTCCACCGTACGGTCTCATTACATTTTCAGACATGGCAAATGCTTCATCCCCAACAAAGAGAAATGGTACTGCCACATTGGCTGTTTCTGATACTTTTGTTGGAGCAGGAATGCCCAAGGTATTATCTGTCATTCGTCTGTAGAATGGTGTCTGCTTGAAAATGGACGAATCGCTTGACTTTCCATATGACCCAATATCTACGTAAGTAAATAAATAATTGGCATCACATACTGCTAGTAGTACAATTGAAAAATATTTCTTATAATTGAAGTAAAGTGAACCACTGTCTCTTGGTTTTATCACTCTGATGTGCTTGCCATCGATTGCTCCGATGCAGTGAGGAAAGTTTGCTTTGCGTTCAAATACATTTGCAATTTTCAACCAGCTCTCTTCCGTGGGTTTCGGTACACACTTTTCCTTCATAGTTTCCCATATTGCAATACAAACGTCTCGTATAATGTAGCCTATAGTAGATCTTCCCAAAGAAAAAGTATAGTGCAGGTCTGCAATGCTGCAACCAGTTGCCAAATACCTAAAACAATGTATAATATTTAATTTGAATCTATATGCCAATACCTACAAAATGTGTGGAATATTGCCAAAAAAATAGTATTTTATTACTTTGCTTAGTTTATAAAAAAATGAAACAGATATTTTGCTAAGGTTAAATTACTTAGGTCTAATTGTATTGTTACGGCTGTGAGTTCGTTTCATCGCTCGCCGCATGAGTCAAAACTGCCCCAGGGCTGGACTGCTCTCCCTCAGTGTATTGCATGCGCGTTACGCAACGGACTGCGAAGTGAAAGGGATGGTCCAGAATCTTCGTGACACCACCAGCGTAGGAAATGTCGAGAAGCCGTGTGTCCTGGACGATTCTAGAATTTATTGAGTCACCAGCCTGCTATATAAGCGGCTTCAACAGTGAGGGGACCGAGTTTTCTGTTGTTGTGTTTTACGAGCTAGTGCGAGCGATTATCTTGTGCGACATAAGTGTGGTGACGAAGTGCTGTGCGAGTTACGAAATCCTGTGACATTGTTTCTCCCAGCTTGTGAACAGCGTACATCAAGTGCTCGTAAGTAACTGTATTTGTTGTACCTGAGGAAGAGGGGCAGGTAGCTTCTGCCAAGGCCACCGGACTCATTAGGACGGATTAACTTCTGTGGTCTGTTGCAAGGGAAAGGGGCCAAGAGCGCATAAGGAAGAGACTTGAGGAAACTGGAGAAGGCCCCTAATTGTTTGTATTTGCTGATTAGTGTAATTTTCTGGCCACAATAAAGTTAATTATTTCTTTAAGCAGTAATTGGTGTTGTGCTTTGTACCCCCACCGTAATCCAGTTAACAAAAGTGCCACTAGGGGGTGGCACGTAACAACTGGTGTCAGAAGTGGGATTACGAACTCAAGCACAACACCTGACGGTCCTGGTTTCAAAACCCGAGCAGGTCATTTTATCTAATTTTCCTGTGAGTGCATGCCCTTTACAAGACAAACAACTAAAATGGAGGAGAAATTGGCAGCACTGCTAGAAAAGTTAAATGGCATGGAAACCAAGATGGAGGACGGCCAGAAGAATTTAACCAAGGACCTAACTGCCAAAATGGAAGACGGCCAGAAGGAGATGGAGGATGGCCAGAAGAAGATGAAGGATGGCCAGAAGAAGTTAGCAGAGGACCTGAAGGACAGCCAAAATAAGTTAGCAGAGGACCTAACTTCCAAATTAGAAGAAGGCCAAAATAAGTTAGCGGAGGACCTGAAGCAGATGGAAGACAGCCAGAATAAGTTAGCAGAGGACCTAACCGCCAAATTTCTGGATGGCCAGAAAAATCTGGAAGAGTGTCTGCTGAAGAAATTAGAGGAGAGCCAAAGGAAATTAGAACAGGGCCTACGTGAGGAAGTCGCGGCAGTGGAGGAGAAGTTCAACACCTTGCAAGTGGAAGTTGCCGAGCTGCGCCAACGCCCGCTGATGGGGGTGGAGGAGAAATTCAACGCCTTGCAAGTGGAAGTTGCCGAGCTGTGCCAACGACCGCTGATGGGGGTGGAAGAGAGATTCAACGCTCTACAAAAGGAATTTGCTGAGCTGAGCCGACTCCCGCCGACAGGGATGGAAGATAGATTCAAAGCCCTACAAGAGGAAGTCGCCGAGCTGCGCCAACGCCCGCCGACCGGGGTGGATGAGAGAGTCAAAGCCCTACAAGAGGAAGTTGCCGAGCTGCGCCAACGCCCGCCCACCGTTACACCGGGAATATCAGGAACGGGACATAGCAGAGTGACGCCCCCAACCTACGACGGAAAGGTCCCGTGGAGCACCTACTTACGTCAGTTCGAGGCGGCCTGTTCCATAAATAACTGGAACAACACAGAAAAGGCTACAGCTCTCATTGTAGCGCTGAGAGGTGACGCCCTTAACGTCCTTCAGGCCATCCCGACTGGATCCCAGGACTACGTTTCACTGATCGCCCATATGGAGTCCCGATATGGAGATAGCCATCTTCAGCAGGCCTACCAGATGCAGCTCCGGACCCGGGTACAGAAGAACGCGGAAACCCTGCAGGAGTTCGAGATGGACATCGCACGCCTCGTAAGGCTTGCCTACCCAACAGCGTCGGCCGACTTTCTGGAGCAGATAGCGACGCAGACTTTCACCGACGGGCTACGGGACTCGGACACTCAACAGGCGCTGCGACTCGCGCGCAATAAGACCCTGGCAGATGCGCTGAGCCACGCACTTGAATTCGAGACGGCAAAACAGGCATCCAGAACGCACGCGCGGGTGCGTCAAGTGGACGTCGACGAACCAGTAAAACCCAACGTGACCAAGCCCCTGGCCGACGAATTAATGGAGGCTCTAAGCCGTTTCTTCGATAGTCGCGGTACCACCAGCAACGACACAGCCGGAAGACATCTGGAGAGGCGGCCCGGAAGAGGACTGCCGACCTGCTGGACCTGCCGTAAGAGAGGCCACCTGAGCAAGGACTGCGGTGATCGCCGCCGCCAAGGGTTCCCGTCGGGACAGTCAGTCGTAGGGAAACCGCGCGGCCCAGGAAAGCAAGTATCAGCCAGCCTTGGGGGGCAAAGGTTGGCTTGTGACAGTCGTCAAGCCCCAGCAGTCCAAGTGCGTGTGACGAAGTTACGGAGGGACAATAGCAGCCTGATGGTCGACGGATTCGTCAACGGAGTGAGCTGGCCCATGCTGATCGACACGGGAGCGTCGAGGACCATCGTCAATCCCACCGTGATCCCGAAGTGGAGAGTGCAACCCACACAAAGGAACCTGCAGCTAATAACCGCGACCGGAGAGACCGCACCGGTACATGGCGAAGCATCACTGGAGCTCGTCATTGGTCGACGGATGTTGAAGCATCCAGTGCTTGTGGCTGACGTATCAAACGAAGTGATCATCGGACTGGACTTCCTGGACCAGAACAACATCATCTTGGACTTGAGTACCAACACTCTGCACTTCGGAGGTGAGGAACTTGCTTTGCAACCAGCACACGAGGCCGTCACCGCACGACGAGTAAGGCTGAGAGAGGACGTCATTGTTCCTGCCAGGACGGAGGTCAGCGCCGCCGTAATTGTCGACGGAACTGCTGAGGGAGTGGCGGCTGTCATCGAGCCAAAATATGAGGACGTCCAGACAAAAGGATTGCTAGTTGCCAAGACCCTCATCAACACGACGCCTCGGCCGTACGTCCAACCTGAAAGACTACGATATTACGGTTCACCGGGACACCAACCTAGGAGTCTGCGAGCCCGTTACCTGGATTGCCCGCATCACAGAAACGACGGACGGACACCTGCAGACGGACAACCGAAGAAGACGTGCCCTGCCAGAAGAACTACAGAAGCTGTACCGAGGATCCCAGGACCATTTAGACGAAGAGCAATCACGCCAACTTCAAGACCTGCTACGCGAATTCCAGGATGTCGTCTCCGTGGGGAGTAAAGACTTCGGCAGGACAAGCTTGGTCCAGCACAGAATCGACGTTGGGGACAGCGCACCGATTAGGGCCCCATTCCGACGTGTCCCGCTCGCCAAGCAAGCCGAAGTCGACCGGATGGTAGAAGAGATGAAGGAGCAAGGGGTGATCGAGCCATCACATAGTCCTTGGAGTTCTCCGGTCGTGCTTGTGAAGAAAAAGGACGGTTCCACCAGGTTCTGCGTGGACTACAGGCGGGTGAACGACGTCACGAAGAAGGACAGCTACCCTCTAACCCGGATCGACGACACGCTGGACACCATATCAGGGTCAAGATGGTTCTCCACCTTGGATTTGATGAGTGGCTACTGGCAGGTGAAGGTCCACCCTAAGGACCGCGAGAAAACGGCGTTCTCTGTGGGCAGCGGGCTCTGGCAGTTCACCGTCATGCCATTCGGTCTGTGCAACGCCCCTGCGACCTTCGAAAGGCTAATGGAGTCCATTCTGAGGGGACTACACTGGAAGACCTGCCTGGTCTACCTAGACGACGTCATCGTTCTGGGGAGAAGCTTCGAGGAGCACTACAGCAACCTGAAGGAGATCTTGTTGAAGCTACGGGCTGCCCAGCTGAAGTTGAGCCCCAAGAAGTGTCAGCTCTTCCAGAAGCGGGTCCAGTACCTTGGGCATATCGTCTCCGAGGAAGGGGTGCGCACCGACCCAGAGAAGACCGCAGCTGTGAGGAAGTGGCCAGTTCCGAAGGACAAGTCCCAACTACGAAGCTTCCTGGGACTTATTACCGTCGCTTCGTGAGGGGATTCGCCGACATCGCCAAACCTTTACATCGACTGACTGAGAAGGACCAACTCTTCACGTGGACAGCAGAATGCCACAGTGCCTTCGAACAACTCAAGCAGGCTCTGTGCAACGCGCCTATTTTGGCCTACCCCAGACCTGGAACAAGGTTCATCGTCGATACCGATGCCAGCGACTTTGGCATAGGGGGAATCCTGTCGCAAGTAGTGGACGGCGAGGAAAGAGTAGTGGCCTACTTCAGCAAGGCCTTGTCAAAGCCAGAAAGGAACTACTGCGTCAACAGGAAGGAGCTGCTCGCCATCGTGAAGACCATTGAACACTTCCACAAGTACCTGTACGGGCAAGAATTTCTCATCAGGACCGACCATGCATCCCTGCGGTGGCTCCTGAACTTCAAGCAGCCCGAGGGTCAACTCGCGCGGTGGTTAGAGAGGCTTCAACAGTACAACTTTGAGATTCAGCACAGGAAAGGCCAACTGCATTCTAACGCCGACGCCCTGTCACGAAGACCGTGCCCCGAAGACTGCACCTTCTGTACTAGGAGGGAGGAGAACACTGGGATACAGTGCCGAAGGACTACTGTGGAACTTCAAGGGAGCTGGAGCCGCGAATCTTTCACGCGGGCACAAGCAGAAGATGATGACCTGGGACTGATAGCCGAATGGAAGGGGGCCTGTGTCCCCAGACCCGGGTGGAACATTGTGAGTGACTGCAGCCCAAAGTTTAAGTCCTACTGGGCGCAGTGGGACTCGCTGATTGTAAGGGATGGCCTCATCTGCCGCGCCTGGGAGAGCACCGACGGGAAGACATATCGGGGACAAGTCGTCGTTCCAAAGGCTATGACGGAGGAAGTCCTGAAGGAAGTTCATGGAGGATCATCTGGAGGACACCTAGGGATAAAGAAGACCCTGGAGAAGCTGAGAGAGCGGTTCTACTGGATCGGATGCCGAACAGACGTGGAGAACCACTGCGCGAGGTGCCACGATTGCGCAGCCAGCAAGGGCCCAGGACGAAGACGACGGGGTCCACTGAAGACCTACAACGTGGGCGGCCCCATGGAGAGAGTGGCCATCGATGTTGCTGGGCCATTCCCGTTAAGCGAGGCAGGGAACCGCTACATATTAGTCGTCAGCGACTACTTTACCAAATGGCCGGAGGCGTATGCGCTCCCTAACCAAGAAGCCGCGACGATCGCAGAGACCCTGGTGAAGGAATTCGTCAGCCGGTACGGAGTACCCCTGGAGCTGCACTCCGACCAAGGGAGGAACTTCGAGTCGCAGGTGTTCCAGAACCTATGCCAGCTGCTGGGGATCCGGAAGACAAGGACAACGCCGCTACACCCTCAGTCCGACGGGATGGTAGAGCGATTCAATCGCACCGTCGAGAACCATCTCCGAATAGTCGTCAGCGAGCACCAGAGGGATTGGGACAAGCATCTTCCACTATTTTTCCTGGCCTACCGCGCCGCCGTGCATGAAGCCACCGGGTGCACACCAGCCCGGGCCATGTTTGGGAGGGAGCTCCGTCTACCTGTCGATCTTGCCTTCGGCCGACCTGGGAATGATCCGATCCCGGTAAGCCAGTATTGTCAAGAACTGGTCGACCAACTGGAGGACGTACACGCGTTCGCGAGGAGGAAACTGCGGATCGAGACCGACCGAATGAAGACCCGATACGACCAGCAGACGGATGCCGGCGGATTCCACGAGGACGACCTGGTCTGGCTCTTCAACCCATTACGGAAGAAAGGCCTGTCATCCAAACTGCAGAAGTCCTGGGAGGGCCCGTACCGAGTCGTGAAACGGATCAACGATGTCGTCTACAGAATCCAGCGGAGCCCGAGGGCGAAGATGAAGATCGTGCATCGAGATCGCCTGGCAGCCTACGGAGGGACACAGACGGACCAATGATTGATCGGGACGATCAGCCTTTTTAGGAAGGGGGTGGTGTTACGGCTGTGAGTTCGTTTCATCGCTCGCCGCATGAGTCAAAACTGCCCCCAGGGCTGGACTGCTCTCCCTCAGTGTATTGCATGCGCGTTACGCAACGGACTGCGAAGTGAAAGGGATGGTCCAGAATCTTCGTGACACCACCAGCGAAGGAAATGTCGAGAAGCCGTGTGTCCTGGACGATTCTAGAATTTATTGAGTCACCAGCCTGCTATATAAGCGGCTTCAACAGTGAGGGGACCGAGTTTTCTGTTGTTGTGTTTTACGAGCTAGTGCGAGCGATTATCTTGTGCGACAGAAGTGTGGTGACGAAGTGCTGTGCGAGTTACGAAATCCTGTGACATTGTTTCTCCCAGCTTGTGAACAGCGTACATCAAGTGCTCGTAAGTAACTGTATTTGTTGTACCTGAGGAAGAGGGGCAGGTAGCTTCTACCAAGGCCACCGGACTCATTAGGACGGATTAACTTCTGTGGTCTGTTGCAAGGGAAAGGGGCCAAGAGCGCATAAGGAAGAGACTTGAGGAAACTGGAGAAGGCTCCTAATTGTTTGTATTTGCTGATTAGTGTAATTTTCTGGCCACAATAAAGTTAATTATTTCTTTAAGCAGTAATTGGTGTTGTGCTTTGTACCCCCACCGTAATCCAGTTAACAAAAGTGCCACTAGGGGGTGGCACGTAACAGTATCATTATATTTTATTTTCTAGGTCGGAATCTAATGAAAAGATGGAAGAGTTTACGGGACTGCTATTCACGAGAAGTGAAAAAGCAAAACAAATCTAAAACGGGATCTGGGTCTAAAAATCGACCTGTCTATGTGTACTACAAGCAACTTTCGTTTTTGCAAACGGTTGTCACACCAAAGGAAACTTCCAATTCTCTGGAAGACACAGAGAAAGCAACATCACCACCACCAAGTCCAGTGCCTCAGCGATCAACTTCTTCGACATCCAAAAAGAGGAGAAATGAAGGTACCTCCGTTGAATTAAAAATATTAAATGCTTTAGACAAGAGTGTAGAGTACAGGCAAGAACGTGACAGAGCAACAGAGAATGATAGCGATAAGATGTTTCTGTTATCACTATTGGATCCCCTCAAACAAATACCAACATATGCTAGATTTGGAGGAAAGAGAAAATTAATGGATGTTGTCGAATCTGAACTTCGGATGTATAACCCACCCCCTGCTCCTCAGCTTCGTCGTGGAATGAACTATGGCTATGAACCGACAAGCCAACCAACAGTATCTATGCCTATACAGAAACAATATGAGCAAGTCGATAATTGGCAAGTGAATATGTATCAACCTCAACCCAGCACTTCAATGATCGGTCTGGATTCGCATGCATCATCGCCTTACTCGACATCCTCAGTATTGAGTAATGAATCTGACGTAAGTCTAGATCTATTTCAACCTTGAACAGAGAACAATAATTTGAAACAGAGTTGTACATGAAATAAAAATGCTTCCCTGTAGATTGTACGTACCCTCCCCATTCATCTGTATGTAATAATGTAATCTAATGTAACGATGTAATGCACTCTGTACGTAGTAATAATATCTTAGTAATAATAACAAATGGCAACTTGGCATATTTTTGTGAGAAAAAAAATATTATGTTATTAAATTTATCTCATGTTTTGTTTTGCCCATACCATATCACTTCATTAAATAAATATTTTCACAATTGCATCAAGTTTTTTGATTTGTTATAATAGAAGGTCTTACAAATAATAAAAATAATGTGTACTTACCTAAGAGAAATGACTAACTTTTCTTCCGGGGGAATAGCCGGTCTCATGACGGTGTTTTCACGCGTCAACCTTTCTTTGAGAATTTCATGCAGTTCATGGAATGATGTGATGGACATCCTGCAGTAATTAAAGAATTCTACTGCATCTGCTCTCAGCCGAGGAAACATTGTATAAAATAAACTCGTTGATGTTCGCTCTTGTATAATAGGATGGATCCAGAACCTTCTCTTCCTTTTCTTCTTTTTCTGCAAAATGCACAGATACGCTATCGCAGCTACGTCTTCCACTTCCAACATACTGACTTCAACTACGAAAGAACTTGTCGCTAGGAGAAGTCGCGAGTCAAGTAGCTTACAAGAGGAGTCGCGCGACAGCTCAGTCGCGTCAAAAGTCGCCACGTGTGTTCGGGGCCTTAATGTACGGCTTCATTGCGTCAGTCATTTCATGAAGTGCCGAATCCACAAACACCGGATCTTCGTGAAGTGCTTCGGCTGACAATGTAAAATCATTTCTTACACTATCTCCCTAAATCGGTCTGTCACTTCATGAAGGAACGCCTCAGATGGTGTAACTATCCCTTCTTACATCATATGCCGGCTTTTCATGAAGTGCATAGGATCTTCATGAAATGACGGATTTCACTATCTGACTAAGTTACGATAAATATATTGTACTATACCGTACTTGTAGACATAGATTTAATAGCCTAAGTGTGAAGTATCTGATGATGATCGCTTGACGATCAAATCTGGTCATCCAAGTGTATTTATTAATCTCATGTTTTTTTTTTCAGGATTGGGGCACCACCTATTACAATTGGGTAGGATCGTGTTGACCGATTGAAAACCATTAAATTTCGATTTTGGGTGATAATTCCTTCTGAACACCTATAACTGACTGGGTCTTTGAAGTTCTTAATTCTACGGCAGTGTAAGCTATTGCAGTGAAAGGGATAAATTACCCAGGGAACCTCAGTATGATGTACAAACTGTAAAATCTCCTTAGCCTAAAAGTTGGGAAGGAAATGGCTGTGGAGTAAAGAAAATCATAGTTCCATCTTTTCTCCAGTGTTGGAATTGAAAACCAAAGAAGATTTAAAAGATATTTGATGGTGAAATTCAAACCCACCCATCTCTCTTGCTCAGGAGAATTTGCATAAATTATATAAATAGCTTTTAATAATAATACCGTCGTAATAGTAATAGTTTTATATCCATTTAATCTACTGTGGCTTCAGAGATAATGGGGTGCCAGAATTTTGCCTTGAAGGGGCTCTCACATTTGTATACCCTCAAATGCCAACTGTCTGCTTAAAAGTTCAATCCCACAGCCTTGGGCTTGGTGGGCCAGAACTTTCTCTCTGTGCCTTGTTGTATTTCAAACACTATTATGATTTTACAGATACTGGGCAGATGACAGCTGGGAAATGCTTCCCCCTGGATTATTGTTTTATGGGAATCCTCTAGCTTCTTTCAGTTTCAGTTCGTGGTTTCACAGCGCTAGTGCTATGGTGAGTGACACTTATATACTCGTATATTTCTCTATTGTTCATTATACCATTTTCACTAAGGTGCTATGTATATTATTTGTCTCAAAAGCATTCTGACGTGATTATCCGTCGCAGAAGGAACCCACCAGTAGGAACAGGTGTTGGTAGGATTTGGTAACACTGCGCGCACCCGGCGGCAGGCTCCGATCACCAAGGGCATCAGGACGTGTGATAGAGTAAATGTCTGCTCAGAATTGCCATTGAAATCGCGATGGAGAACTCACTGGAGCAGCGATACGCAATCACATTCTGTACCAAACATTTGTAAGAACCCAGGCGAGACTTATTGTATGATTCAAGAGGCCTTCCGTAACGATTCCTTGTCCAAATCCCAGTCGTATAGGTGGCACGAATTGTTCAGAGAAAGTCGAGAGGATGTCGCTGGTGAAGCCCGCCCTGGACACCCCTCAACATCAGGTGGTGGTGACACTAGGGCGAAAGTGCGCAATCGAGGAGCTGTTTTTGAAGAACTTGTGCAGTGTTGTCAAGAAGATTCTTTTTTTTTTTTTGGACAATGTGATAACCGACCGATAAACGACCCTGAAACGAAAAGGCAGAGAGCTGAGTGGCACACGGCAGAGTCTCCACGCCCCACAATGGCAAGAAAGCGTAACTCGGAAATCAAAGCGATGCTCATTGTGTTTATGATGCCAAAGGGGTGCTCAATTCTGAGTTGGTACCGAAAGTCTCTTAATCATCCAATAAATCTCGCCTTGGTTCTTGCCATGTTTGGTATACAATTTGATTGCGTATCGCTGCTCCAGTGATTTCTCCATCGTGACTTCAACGGCACTTTTGATCAGATATTAACTCTATGACACGTCCTGATGCTCCTGGAGCTCGGAGCCTAGTGCTGCGCGCGCGCTGTGCTGCCAAATCCCACCACCACTTTCCCAACTAGCGGGATCACTCTTATTAAGCAGTTAGTCATATCAGTATAAATTATGACGCCTTTGCTTTTGGGACAACCTCTGTAATGTATGTATATGTTTTAGGGCTGGTGCGTTTAATTGATTAATTTCAGATATCGATTAATCGATTAATTGCCCTAAATAACGATAATTTGGTTAATCGATTAGTCGATTTTCGAATAATCGATTCATCTGTTTTTCGAATAAGAGGTTAAGCGAATAATCGGTCTTTCGATTACCGGTACCAATGTATTTCGCACTTTTAACTACGCTCTCACAGAATCAACAAACTATGACACAACTTGGTTTCTTAATGCAATTACTTGACATGGTTAACCTGGGCAGGGTAATGTTGTTTGAGCCCAAGGTTGCAGGTTCGAAACCTGGCGCAGTCAGCTGGCATTTGAGGGTGTGCAAATGCGAGGGAGCCGTATCAGTACATTTACTGGCACGTTAAAGATCCCCTTCGGGGCAAAATAACGGCACCCCGGCGTCTCTAAAAGCCAGTGTAGTTAAAAGGGACGTAAAACCAATAACATTATTATTAGTAGTAATGTTGTTGATTATTTTAGGTGCTTTGCAACATCGTGGTCATGTAACCCCAAGTATTTGGGTGTGTTTAAGACTTATCTGATAATAACATGTGTCACTGCGATGTTTGCACCAGTGTGTGTCTTTGTAATTCAGGTAGGATTTGGGTAAGGGACCGAAGTGGCCTTAAATTAGGTACCATCCTGGCATTTGCCTGGAGTAGACGTGGGAAACCACGGAGAACCACTTCCAGGATGGCTGAGGTAGGAATCAAACCGCCTCTTATCAGTTTTGTCTCACGAGGCTGAGTGTACCCTGTTCCAGCCCTCAGACCAGAATAAAATTTCTTGGCAGAACCAGGAATCAAACCCTGGCCTCTGTGGTGACAGCCAAGAATGCTAGCCACTGCTCAACGCCCGCTTTGTGGTTTCATTTAAAATCACTCCAAGAATTATCGTGCTTGAAACCCTTTATCAGTCTTGCCTTAGTGTAACGTTTTGCTCTTTTCCACACTGATGGACGACAAATATAACGTTTCGGGAGCCACTCACAGCTGTGGGGAGAAATATAACGTTACTGCCAATAATAATAACATACATATCTCATACCTGTCTTGTAATAATAATAATAATAATAATAATAATAATCTCGTTTGGGCGCCAGGTCATCTGATGATCTAGATTAGCCAAATTTATAACTAGAACTCAAACTAGAGCAATCGAGAACTCTTCTTCTCAAGTCGTGGCAAAGCTGTGCCACTAACCATTTGACCTCCGTGATAGGGAACAAGGATGCCTTATGACTAAGACTATCTAATAAGGAATAAAGTACTAGCATATGCAAAGAAAGAGTCATATTTATTAAGTTAAACAAATGCAGCAGCTAAAACTGACGTTGGATTATTACAGAGTAATAATAGGTGAAATAAAATAGAGCATGAAGTTAAATTTAAATTGTCGAAGTATATAAATTGGAAATTAGGGATTAGAATTTAATTTACGATAAAAAGCTTGATTTTACTGTGCCATAATTGAAATAACAGAGAACTGGTTTGGAGTTTCCATATGTGAGCTCACCTTTGTCGTATGAAGATTACTGCGTGCTGGTGACTGTTTCCCATCTGATAAGCAAGCTCGGAATGTGCCTGGCTCTCGTTCCGTAGTTGGTGAAGATCATCATCATCATCTTCATTTCCCCTTTTCCAGCTGACACTGGGTGGGGGTGAATATGGTTCCTCTCCACTTTGTTCTGTCTTTCCACCATTCCTCTTCCGACACGGTGTTCCAATCCAGGTTCCGTTTACTAATGCTATTCTTCACCGAGTCCATCCAACGCATTCTTGGTCTTCCTCGTCCTCTCTTCCCTGTCATCCGTCGTTCCAGTGCTCGTCTTGGTAGCCTTACTTCATTCATCCGTTTGACATGTCCAAACCATCACAATCTGTTTTGCTCCAGTTTGTCATTTAGTTTCTGTACTCCCAGTTCCTTCCGTATATCTTCATTTCTCACTCTGTCTCTCCTCTTTTTCTGGACCATACTTCTCAGGAATCTCATCTCAGCTGCCTGTACTCTGCTCTCATCCCTCTTAGTCATTCTCCAAGTTTCTGCTGCATATGACATTATAGGAACATAATATGCTTTGTACATAACTTCTTTAGCCTTAATTGGTATATCCTTGTTCCATACTAGTCCCCGTACCTGTTGGTAGAAAGCACTCCCGAGTTGTATTCTTCTGCTAATTTCCAAATCTAGTCTTCCATCTTCAGTCAGTTCACTTCCCAAGTATTAGAAGTGTTTCACCACTTCCAATTCTTTATCTCCTACTTTGATCACTCCTTTTCCTTCTTTCTTACCTCTACTCACCACCACTGTTTTACTCTTCTCCATATTTATCTTCAATCCTCATTGCTCAATCTTTTCATTTATTACGTCTAACTGTTCTTGTACCTCCATCTCATCCTCGCCCCAGATCACAACATCGTCTGCAAACAACATTACCTTCATCTTTGCCCTACTATAGTCATTCATTGCTGCCTTCATGATGTCATCCATCACCATTAAGAACAATAATGGTGACAACACACTTCCTTGCTTTAGTCCAATGACAATTTTAAACCATTCCGATGTCCCGACTCTAGTCTTCACACTACTGTAGCAATCCATGCACATTCCTTTTGTCATGTCTCTCAGTTCCTTGCCTATCCCCCTATTTGTTAAGCTTTCCCAAACTTTCGTTCTAGGGATGCTATCATAGGCCTTTTCTAGATCAATAAAAGTCCTTGCCATATCCTTCGCATATTCCCAACTCTTTTCAATGTTCTGTCACAGAATGAAAATGGGTTCCACTGTTCACCTGCCCCCTCTAAATCCAAACTCCTCCTCAATTTGGTTTTCTACCTTTACTCTAATTCTTTTTTCTAGGATTATTTCCATTATTTTGGCAATATGCGAGATGATGGTGATTCCTTGGTAGTTACCACACACCTTACTGTCTCCTTTCTAGAATATTGGCAATATTATTCCCTTTTTCCAGTCTTCCGGATCTTGGTGAAGATAAAGATCTTAAACGGTACAGCCACTTAACTTTGTCCACTGTAGATTGACTTCAGCGAATGGATGTACTGCACAATTCACTTTTGTGAATATGTTCACAGACACGATCATATTACCGTCAGTATAATAAATAATGTGATTGACTTTAAACTGAAATATCGATCACTTTCTATCCTAAGATAGAAGAAGATGCTAATGTAGCAGTGATCGTAATGACTTGACAAATTAATCAATAATTGTAATGCTTGAAGTGCCAAATTGTAGAAAAATTGTGGATAAGTGTGGACGTGAATCGCTCTCCAAACGTATATATTTGCCTATGTCTTCCCTCTCTTGATATTCTTCATCAACCAATAGGAAAGGCGTCGCCATGACTACCACCCTACCATCAGTCTGTAATATTCAAATGAAGCCTTCTTATACGCCCCAGCATCCAAGTGGTGAAACGTCATGATTTTCTTAGAATTCTCCAGCCGTTGTTCTAATGTCGTTGAGATTCGTGACGTCACAGTCACCTTTCCTCAATCCCTTTATGAAACAGTAGCAGTCTCACCCGGAAACTTGCTCCATACTTCCTAGAATCCAAGTCCAAACTCGGCGGACCTCCTGTGGCTTGCCTGTCGTCAGCTCAGACGATATCTTGGGCAACCAGACCCTCTAAGTCTCTAACTTTAAAAATAACTAGTTTTTTTCAGTTTATATAATTCTAATAAATGACGATTAATAGAATAGATGTAATGGTAATAATAATAATAATAATAATAATAATAATAATAATAAGCATATAACAACCAGATGGAATAAATAAAAAAAAGTAGGAAAATAATATTTTTTTCGTAGTCAGTTGACCCTCCAGGTAGGCTTTACCCACGGACTAAGCGAGGGATCCCACCCTTACCGCCTCCAGTGTCCACAGTGTCCTGGAGCTTTTTAATTCCGGTCGGTGGATACAACTGGGGAGATGGAACGAGCACCTCGCCCAGACGGCCTCACCTGCAACGCGAACATGGGCCTTATGAGGGATGGGAAGGAATGGGAAGATGGGGAGGATAGGCAAGGAAGAGGGAAGGAGGCGGTCGTGGCCTCACGTTAGGTACCATCCCGGCATTCGCCTGAAGACTTTGAGGATTGCTGAGGTAGGAATCGAACGCCCTCTACTCATTTGGACCACCCGATGCTGAGTAGACCCCGTGCTAGTACTCAAACCACTTTTCAAATTTCGTGGCAGAGCGGGAAATCGAACCTCGGACCTCCACTTGATTAAGTCAAACAGTCCACGCTCACCACTCTTTCCATCATCGGTTCGCATAATATCCCACCACCAAAGAGGCTCACCGCTAGTCACGGTGCGCGCGGCGACCATCACACTATTTTAAATTCATGTCAATGGTAAATAAAATATTATTATTATATAAATAATAAATTAACTATTAAATCAAATTTTCAAAATGTGCAGTTAGGCCCTTTGTCAAAATTTTGGAAAAATAAATGTGGATTCAAAAGGGGGCATCACAAGCTTTCGTTTCATTCCATACAACACGTTCTCCGATTCCCAGCTTTTAAAATAATCACTAGTTTTCAAATTCAACTTTTTTAGAAAAAATTGGAAAAATATAAACCAGTCATCCATAACAGTAATGCCCTCACCAATAATTAGTTTTAAAAGCCCGCCAACGTCTTACCCCTAGACACATGTCGCAAAGTCAAGTACACTTATGTATAAATAAAATGGCTCCCTCGTGTAGTTATGCCCTATGGACAAAATTTTGGCTACATCTGTGGTCCTCTCCAAAGAGGACATGACAAGCTTTTGTTTGAGCCCACACACCACGTTCTCCGATTCACAGTTTTTTTTAAAACAGCCTACTTTCAAAATTCAACTTTTTGGGAAAACAATCAAAAAATATAAACCAGTCGTTCATACAAAGAGGGCTTCAAGCCAAGCAATTTGACACCACACACATCCAAATCCGATGATTGGTTCCAAAAATATCGACAAAAACCAAACGCCAAGTACAGTCAGGTGGGCGCAACAAGTACAGTCGCGTTCAAAAAAATGGTTGACGCAGGACTGTTACTGCTCAACTACTTCTGACACTGGCTGGCACTGGCAGAGGGAGTAGTTTCAGCTATCTAACTTGCATTACTACAACAAGGTTCAGGTGGAGAATTAACTTCATATTTAATATCACTTCGGTTTCATCTCTCACCCCACTGTTTGCCAACATTCAAAATAGCACTATTCCTTTTCTTTGTTTTATGGACTTTCGGTTCACGCCATCGACTAGATACAGATGTTTATGTAATAAACTGCACACAAATCACTAAAATACAGTAACACAAGTTCCAGCACTCACAGTAAATCAACGAAAATATAATAATAGACTATTCTTGTGAATAGACTTTACTAAAGCCACTGACCATTAATATTAAGAAAGCCACATGGTCCCACCATGTATCCAAATTAGCCATTACTTTACTACCAAATTCACAATGCCACTGATGTTAAATATGTGCATGTATAGTAATGATACTTTTTAGTCAATGCCATACAGCTAAATATAATGTGGAATAAGAAAATATCATGAGCTTGACAAACATTGCCTAGGCTACTCATAACTGATAAATATGCCAACAGATGGCAGCATATGCTTGTATTCAAATGATTGGCATGACAATCTGGGCCAGGAGTACGAAATGACAACAAAATTGAGGAGTTTATGTTCAATGAAGTGGGCGTTGCCCATTTCAAGAACTACGCACGTGTTCTTTAAAACCAGTCAGAATGTATTTAAAAATGGCCGTACATAAAATACAAATGAATACATAAGTGTCCTAAGGGATGATGTAACTTCTAGAGCAAGAAACCAGATTTTGGTATTTTAGTAATTTTGTCCTAAAACTCAGTATGGCCTCCCCTAAATTTTGACTCCAAAGATACAAATGTGACGTCTTACGAACGAAGGTATGTCTAAAGTCAACTTTTAGGCATGTTCGATAAAAACTCAATGTTCTCATGATAGGGCAGTTATAAAAAGCGTGGTAAAAATAGGAAATCTTGTAGATGTAGCATAAATATTGCAAACATTGCAAAAGGCGAGCTGGACGTCTATCTTAGGAATTCACCGCCTGACTTGCAAACTCGTCCTTTTTTCACTGGTGGAAAATGAACCAAACAATATATCTCTGGCCCGCCAAACTAGCGAAAAATACTTGATCACCCCGCGACCACCTGCAGCGCTGATAGAGTATTTTCAATTACAGTAAACATTGTGACTGCAAAGTGGAGCTGCCTCGCCCCCGAAAATGTTTACTTGCTAGTAATTTTACACCAAAACAAACCTTTAATTAATTAAAATACACTGTAAAATGTATTTTTAAATAATGCATCTTCTTTGTGAACTGTTGAAGCCATTCTTTCCGAGTTGCCTATACAAACTGTCAGTTGTCAGTTCAGTCGGTCAACATGAATTTGCCCAATGACTGAGTGGGGTACAATGTATATATTATATTGTAATGGGTTATGTTATATTGAATAATGTTAATATGCAAAGGTTAATAATTAAATAGTCGCCCACTTTTGGGTGGTCAAAATGAAACATTTAATTGTATATTATTTTAATAATGTCTTTGTACTGTTGTCAGCATCACTAAAAAAGTACATAATGTGTAGTATTATATGTAGCCAGGGCGCCAGATCATTCATATATCATGATCAAAATAATATATATTATACCTCGGTTAAACAGAGGTAGACCAGCGAAATTCCTTTCTCCAGCCGTAGTGAAACATTACGTAATCTAACCTTACGATAATTAGTTCAGGAGTGTGGTGTTGCCTTATAGTAATTTCTAGCTACTAAAGGAAACCAGTCAAACATTTGAATTTAAAAATGAATTTAATATATAAAAACAACAATTGCAAAAAAAAAGAATAAAATACTAAAGATAATAATAATAATAATAAAATAAATTAGAGAATCTACTGAATTTACATTTATTATGGGACTCGATTGGAAATTGGAGTATACTGAGTTAATTGAATAACATATCTTGAATTTAATAAGCATGATAGCTTCCTGATTTGACTGGAGTAAAATTGTATATATAGCTCATCGCATTGAAGATCATTGTAGATGGGTTGTTGCGTAGAGAGCACATGATGACCCTGATCTTCCTCAACGTAATGAATTATATGTGGATGACGGAATAAATTCCATAAATCATCCCTGTGACAATGGACTCTAACACAACCATGACACAGTTTGATGAGACTGATTGTCTTATCAAATTCACGTACTTAAATAGTCAACTGTATAATTTAGCACTGCGTTGCAGATGAATGTTAATTTCCAACTCTATTACGTTTCACGTTCAACCCTGCTGCTCCTCCAATTCCAAACAGCACCATTCCGTCTTCTGCCAGCAATTCAATAATAATAATAATAATAATCCAGCTGGGCGGCCGTCATATATATATCGTTCCCAGGTAGGGCACGCGTCCACCCCCACTTCTGAAGTCACTAGGCAATTTTAGCTCGCCTTTCAAATATCAATAATGACAAATCTTCTTTGTAACATTTCTCGGGAGGTCCACCCCACCTGTCGTATTTATAAAGTACCAAAGGACTCATTCACAAGCCCAGTGTTGTTAATGGCGAGTCTCCATAGAATGCCTTCCTAGTAAGATTTGTTTACTGGTAGAATCCTTGAAGTGAAAGACATTAGTGTCTATTCATGTCGTTACCAAGAAGCAATAGATAGCCGGCCTTCCGCGAATAACCCTCTTCTTCTCTTGTTCGTATTTTCTTTAGAAATAGTATTCAGTCAAGCGCCTAACTTATTTCAAATATAAAGTGTATAGCACCAAGTCCTTTCAATTCCCACAATATTCTACATTATCGCATAATAATAGATATAAACATATTAGTTAACATAATAACTAATAAAAGGTAAAATGTAAAATTAAAAAATATTGATGATAGTAATAATAATAAAATATATAAGATTATTTCATTCTAGTCACAAATTGGGACCGCCACATTCGCCCCAGAGGATTATGGTATATGTCAACAGTCATATGACCATAATTCTCTCCAACACATGTACAAATATCGAATATCATACCCTACACAATAATTACAAATGTCGACAATATTATACCCTTCAAAGCAATTACCAACATCAACAAATTATACCCTTCAAGTTTTACATTTTTTTTTAATTTCATCATTCCAGTCTTCCAACTGTTCATAATGTCTCTTTCTTTCTTCTTTACATAATTAAAGTGACCTGTAAATAATATACATCAAAATGCCCTTCACTTTTATATTTTGTTTTGGACATAAGTCTTCGTTGCATTTATGTATATTTGGGTGACTTACAACTTTGCCTTATATATCTTGAGGATGTAGAATTCAATTTTCAGCCTGGTGTTGAACTGAATACACTATGGCCAGTTTGTGGGACTGCCAACTGATCAATTCACTTAATCATTTCACAACACTTGATATGTGATGCGAATAACCAGATCTACTCAAGTCTCTCAGGAATTATATGTATCTAGTTACACAGGCATATTATAGAAAAAAATGAAACTTTAGTAGCTTATATTACCTAAGGCAACATCGTTCAGTGCGAATGCAGTGCGCTAATTTACCCCACATATATAGTATATAATTATATATATCACACTCAAATACACAAGCCTATAGCCGACAAAATATTCTTTATATTTCCTCTGTGCTCTCCAAGACACACAATATCATAGGTTGGTGCAACCCCTCGCCATTACCCTTTTGTTCAGATCACAATCATTCACTTAATATTAAGCGACATTCGTTACTTACCATCAGCTACACTTCTTATTAATCTTGATACTTATTTCCTTAAGGATCTCACATTTTAAGTACCGTATAATCGTTTTCCTGCATCTTCTGATTACTCACCTTTTTAACCTTAGTTACTCACCTTTTTAACCGTAGTTACTCCCTTTATTTCTCACAATTACACTCCATTCTACACACGATTACATTTCTTTCGCGGAACCCGTATTCACTCACTTTATTTCTCAAAATTACACTTCTTTCTACTCAAGATTACCTTTCTTTCGCGGAATCTGCATTCACTCACTTTATTTCTGAAAATTACACTTCTTTCTACTCAAGATTGCCTTTCTTTCGCGGAATCCGTGTTCACTCACTGTATTTATCAAAATTACACTTCTTTCTACTCAAGATTACCTTTCTTTCGTGGAATCCGTATTCACTCACTTTATTTCTCAAAATTACACTTCTTTCTACTCAAGATTACCTTTCTTTCGCGGAATCCGTATGACCAATAAAATTTAATTTCTCCACTACAAAAAATGACTTACCTTTAAATCCTTGCATTACCATCCTAGCTACTGAAATATTAACTGTTCACAAAAATCTGGCTAATTAAATTACGGGCATCAAAATATAGCTTTATTTTCCTTTCTGACTTGGGAACTACCCTTAACGAATTAATATATGGGCTAGTATAGGGTTCTATAATTTTATCCTGCAACATGCTTTCAATCTGCCTACTCACAGCTTCCTGAAATTTGTAATGCACGGGGTAGCGATGACCTACAAAAAATACTGCGATCATGTACATTTAATGAATGTACGTAGCAATTAGCTAATCCAATACGGTTCTCAAATATATACTAATTCTCTTACAACACCTTCAACAATCGATCCACACGATCCTTATCTAACGCACTCTGTAATGCAGCCTCACGCAAGGTATCCTCTAGATAATCCTTCGTCATCATACTGCCTAAAAATGAAAAAAAAAACAAGGTTCCCTCTCAAGAGATACCCCAACAATCTCACCACTAACCTTTCTACAAATATCGACTCCATTAGTCGTTAATAACTCCTCAAGCGTACATATATTCTTAGAACCACCATATAACTTACTTGAATTATTTAATGACACGATCACATCTCCATCCATCCATCTGAATTTAACATTACCCTCCTTATAACACAGCTGGACAGAATGTTGCGACATCCAATTAGAACCCATAATTAATGAATATACCAGATTTGGAATCAATAAACATACCTGTGTTCCAATCTTACCTTCTTTTTAAAATTTCTACAACCACTTGTTTAGAAATTATGTGGGATATCTTTCCCGCCGCAGTTAACACAAAAGTAGTTCTAATTGGAAATTCCTCAATTTTTTATACCATGTTCCTTCCTATTATTATAAAATGCTGCACTGATGCAGAAAACCTGACAGCCACTATCAAAAAGTGTATCATTATACGCCCATAACACTTGTAATTTCAAGACAGAGTTAAAATTAATAACGGTAGGTACTTTAGTTACCTCCATAAATTCACTTAATAAAACATTACGGATATTTAGGTCATACGGTTCGCTCAAAATAGTAATACCGACTTACATAACTACTATATCTGGCATTTTTAAGTTATTATCACCTTCTTCTTCGCTTCTATATTTATTTATAATTACACTTTCCTCTTTCCTCATTACAACAGTTTCTTCCTCCTCCGTATTATATTTATTAATAGTAACACTGTGTTTCGCATCTCCGCCTATCACTTCCCCTATTCTAACTTCTATGGCACGCCACTGCACCAGATAATCTTTCTCTCTCTCTTTCATCCTATTTTCCCTTTCCTCTATCAACTTAATCCTTTTCTCTTTCATTTTACTTCTAAAAGTACTTCCTGCATCCCTTCCCTTCATTTCTCCAATATCTCTTTCCACCATTTCCTCTAACATCGTGCTTTGCTTGTGCTTTTTCTTCCAATTCTTGAGATTCCTTATCTCAGTCTTCTGCTTTTCTTGTTCAGTAATTATGTCTTTCTGACTATGACTTAACGCACGCTTCTTTATCTCTGTTAATTTCATATTAACTTCCTCTATACAGGCTTTGAATTCTTCCCTGGTCTGCTTATTCTCTTCATATATGATTTTCTGCATTTCTATTTCTTGAGTGCTTAATACTTTATTTATTTTACCTACTTCCGCTCTTTCTTTCAAATTATTCTCTTTTTCAATTAATTCATTTCTTAATATCTTCTGTTTTTCCTGAATCTCCTGATAATTTTCTGCATTTGTAAGGTGACTTTCCTCTACTTTCATATGAAATTCTGACTGCACTTTCTTTATCTCTCCTCCCAATTCTGTTCTTACTTGTCTAGTTTCCATCTGTATTATTTTCTTAAGATTCTGTCCTTGATTGACTAATTTTTCCTGAATTTTCCCTTCCACTTCTACTAATTTCAGATCTACTTCCTCTATAATATGTTTAGCCTTTTCTTCTAACACATCCTTAATTTCATATCTGATCTCCTGTTTCGCCCCCTGAATACTCTCCTGCAGCGTCCCGTACTTTCTATTTAATTCCTCATTCTCCTTGACCACATTATCCAGCTTTTGATTAATTTCTTTATTATTTTTACATATCGCCTCTCTTATCTCCCTACTCATCTCCTGATTTTGCCTACTTATTTCCTCTCTCATCTCCCTACTCATCTCCTGATTTTGCCTACTTATTTCCTCTCTCATCTCCTGACCATTCTTATCATTGTCCTGTTTCATCTCCAGAAACATTCCTATGATCGCATCTAATTTATTTCCCAAAATATCCAAAGGCCTTTGTTTCTCCTGCCCTCCACTAGTCTCAGGATTTATTTCAGGATGTACCTCTATATTCGTCTCAGGGTTAACCTCGGGATTATTCTCAGGATTACTCTCAAGATTTACCTCCGACATCTTGGTATAATGCTCTACGCTCCCGGGCCTTGGGGGCGTGGTGGCTCAGCGGTCTAGCTGTATGCCTTTCACCAAGGCGGTCCGGGTTCGATTCCCGGTCATTGCATGTGAGATTTTCGAAGTGAAATGCCATGTCCTGTGGTTCGGATTCCACGTAAAAAGGAGGTCCCGTGGCTCATGATCTCAAGATTAACGGTCACGTTAAACTACAAGCTTCCTTCCTTGCTCCCGGGCCTCACTACTACTATCAACTTTCGTATAGTTAGCTTTCTCGCCTTTACCGCTACTCCTTAGCTGTCTTTGTTCCTCATCCGCCATCTCGAAGTACACCGCATAAAATTTACGGTTCCAAAATTCACTTCACTTTCCCCCAAAATCACTGACAATTTGCACTGAATTTTCACTCACTCCTTCCGTAAATATCGTTAGGTTTTCGTGCCGCACAGTTGGGGGCCATTTGTAATGGGTTATGTTATATTGAATAATGTTAATATGCAAAGGTTAATAATTAAATAGTCACCCACTTTTGGGTGATCAAATTGAAACATTTAATTGTGTATTATTTTAATAATGTCTTTGTACTGTTGTCAGCATCACAAGAAAGTACATAATGTGTAGTATTATATGTAGCCAGATCATTCATATATCATGATCAAAATAATATATTAAACCTCGGTTAAACAGAGGTAGAGCAGCGAAATTCCTTTCTCCAGCCGTAGTGAAACATTACGTAATCTAACCTTACGATAATTAGTTCAGGAGTGTGGTGTTGCCTTATAGTAATTTCTAGCTATTAAAGGAAACCAGTCAATCATTTGAATTTAAAAATCAAATATGAGTAATAAGTAAATAAATTCCTTGAAAAAAAAATACATGTAGACCCTACGGTATTACTGTAGTTATGATCACAATGACCCTGTCCTTTTCATGCCGGGGCATATCAATACCGTGTATGGCCACCACGAGCTCTAAGGCATGCTTGCAGACGACGAGGCATACTGAGCAAAAACGATTCCAACGGGGTTTAGGTCAGATTATCCCACTCTCGGACAGCAGCTTCAATAAGTTGCTGTTTGTTTGTTGGAAGATTGGGACGGTGCGAAATTGCCCTCTTGAGCTCATTCCATGGGTGTTCAATACAGTTCATGTCCGCAGAATAGGCAGGCCACTCCATTCTCTGTATGACATGCATCTGAAGGAACTGATTGACCAACCTACTGTAGCTCGATGGGCGTGAGCATTATCGTCCACTAGTGTAAAGCCCTCACCATTGTGGCAGCAAATCCTGTAACGATAGGTTCAAGGATGTTGCCTCTGTACACCAGACCATTCATGTTACCATGGATAGGAATTAGAGGCGTACGTCGACCACACTTGATTCCACCCCAAATGATGACTGAACCTCCTTACTGTTGGTGGCTTTCCTGGATGAAGGGCTCGTGAAATCTCTCACCCACCCGGAGCATTCGAGTGTGGCGACGTAATAGTGAATGTGATTGTAATAGTGATCATAACTAACACATGTATTGTTTCCAGGAGTTGTATTTACTTATTATTCATATATTTTATACATTGTACTATGCCCTCATGAGGCTTGGCTGCATGGCTGGCGCGAATAAATGTTTGAACTCGGCGCGCGGAAGCGAGAAGACAGCGACACGCTGCTTCCTAGTAGAATTTAACAGAACAAGCGGTCCTCATCCAACGTCATTATGTGCATTTTATAAATAAAATATCTGAAGAATGCAGAAATAGTATAGAAATTTATGGGCTAGTGAACAAGTTCACATGTTCAAGCTACTTTCCAGAAGGTTTGAAGAAAATGCATAAGAATAATTGTGCAATTTCAAAAATGAGAGCCAATGATCTGCCCAGAATAACATTATGTAATGCCATTACGTAATATCGACCATTGACCTTCTGTGACTATAAACTGAAGCCCAGGACGGACGAACCAGATGAACAGTACCCCAGCTAGTCTCGTGCTGGTGGGGATATGCGACGGTTGGCTATACACCGCGTTATTATACTCAAATGGGCCGCAATGTATTGGAGCTGTGATAGTGATGCGATGTTTTAAAGCTGTGATAGTGCCGAGTGTGATTGTGCGCTAAACCAACTGTTGGATTATATTACAAACTTGTTAGCTGACATAAATTGTGCTTCAATAGTGTAAGGTACGTTATCATTAACTTTGTTATTTTTCTGTGAACGCAGAAGACACTATTTGTGGCACTACTAACAAATTTAGAGACTATGCTTCATAAAACCTGAAAACTTCTGAAATTGTAGTCATTGCACATAATATCAAGGATATTTCCATCTGACTATAGTTATTGTGAACTTTAAGAAGAGGTCTGTGCTTGACTGGACATATTTTTTCTGGTCGAATAAAACATTTGAACAAATACCAGTGAACTTTACGATCACGATCGTAACCGTCCCTGTCAAAAATGTAATGCCAGCAACACTCTCCACTATCATTTCATTTCTTCTGTCATTCATTTAATCATTGCCTCAGAAGGAGTGCGACAGGCTTCGGCAGCCGGCACAGTTCATATCCTCGCCGCTAGATGGGGGTTTCATTCATTCAATCCCTGACCCGGTCGGTCGACTGGAAGCAGGCTGTGAATTTTCATTTTCGTTCACCTGAAACACCATTCTCTGCCGAGTGAGCATAATAAAATTGGACAATCATGGGAGCAGTGAAATGGAACATCATGTCGATGACCAAGAAGACGATGAGAGGCTAGAGGCCGATGGTGAAGACGGATGAGGACAGATCATGATGGAAGAATGGGAACGACGCCATCCCCGGCGCACGCCATGTCTGTGGATTGGGCGTCCGGAGGACGGAGTTTCCAAAGCATTCATGGTGCCTGGACACATTCTACATGATGGAACTCAATACGACCAACCAGCGCTTAGGTAGAGCCTTATAAAGGAATTAATTTTGTAATTTGAAATTGTAGCCATGAATTTCCAAATCTCCGTAATTTTTAGCCTATTTTCATTTTATGAAAAAAATAGGCTTATGAGATCACCTTTTGTCTGTGTGTGTGTGTGTGTGTGTGTGTGTGTGCGTACGTGTGAATGTGTGTCTGTGTGTCTGTGGGTGGGTCCCCCTCTAATAACTTCTAAACGTCTTGAGCGATTTCAATGAAACTCGGTAAGGTCATAGCACCATTATGTCAGACCCCGACCGTGCCCTTCAATTTGTTTTATGTATCACCAATTCAACATGGCGGCTGTGCGAAATATTTCACCAGCATTCAATATCTCCGAAACTATTACCGATATCACCCTGAAAATTTGTACGGTGATAAAGGGAACTAGTAGAAATTCACCTATGAGACTTTCGAAAACCTGGTAACTACAAAACCAACATGGCGGCCAAGCGAAGTTGCGACATTTAAATAGACGATTCTCGCTATTTAACCAACCAAACGATATGAAACATGGTACAGTATATGTTTATACGCATTGTAATGCACTGACATTTAATTTCTTGTAATTGTTTACATAACCTCAAGATGGCGGCTGTGTAAAATATTTCACCGGCATTCTATATGTCTGAAATTATAACTGATATCACCCTGAAATTTTGTTCGGTGATAAAGGGCACTACTAAAAGTTCATCATGAAACTTTCAAAAACTTGTAGAGTACAAAACGAACATGGCGGCCAAGCGAAATGAAAGTTTTCAATATACTTTTCTCGTGATTTAATCATCCAAACGCATTGAAACGTGGTACAACAAATGTTTATGCACATTGTAATGCACTGGCATATAATTTAATTCAAATGTTTACATAACCTCAAGATGGTGGCTGTGCAAATTTAATAATAATAATATGTTTATTGCAGCAAAATTGCCATACAAATCGAAATGACCTTATAAATTAATATTGAAATAAAAGCTTATTTGGGGGGAGTCCGCTGTCCTTGGGGTAAATCTGAGACTTGTCTCATACAAAACTGTCACTTACAGTGACATCGGACAAGAGTGTAAACTCTCAAAGATTACCACGCAAGTGGGGAAAAGCAGCGCATCAATGCGATTCTCATCAGGAGGGGGAAAATTGTGCAAATTTTAAAATTAAGTTTTTATTTCTTGTGTCATAATCATGCGATCGAAGTGAAAGTTTGAATAATGAACCTATGCAAAAATATTCCTTTAATGGTACATAACTCTATGGCCTATACATATAACAATCCAACATGGCGACCATCCGAAATATTTAGACGGTTCTGAATATCAACGAATCTATTATAGCAATCAAACTGAATTTCTTTATGTTCATAGGGGCGATGAACATAAGTTCACCTATAGGTATTTCAATAACCTGGTGATCACAAATCCAACATGGCGGCGACGCGAAGTATAAATATTTAAATGCACGTTTCTCGCAATTTGACCATCCGAATGCAGCGAAACTTGGTACAGTAAATGATTATACAAATGTTAATCCACTGGCATCTAATTTATTTCAATTGTTTTCATAGCCACAAGATGGCAGCGGCGCGAAATTTTAAAATCACGTTTTTACTTCTTGTGTCCTAATCATGCGATTGAAATTTGAATACTACACGTACAAAATAATCTTCATGTAACAGTACATAACTCTAAGACCTACATATATAAAAATCCAGCATGGTGACCATCCGAAATATTAGACGGTTCTCAATATCTACGAATCTATTACAGCAATCACTCTGAAATGTTGTATGTTTATAGGGGCAGGTGGTAGGATATATGAAAGTAGGCTTTAGTTCTTCACGATACTACTTGTTTTCTATCATCTCGCACTTCGGTCAGTACTTCGAGTTATAGTCATCATCGTTGCTTGAATTTTACTTTTGAACTGGAAGGTGAGGTGGATCCTTACAACTCGATATATATCGTCATTTATTGAATTAATAATATTAGTGGACCCGTGTGAGAACTCTCGCATAATGGGTTGTGTGCGCTCCATTTGTATAGACTAACCGCCCGGCTCTAGCGCTATGCGGCTGTACGCAACACAGTTTTGCCAGGGGCTATCGGCTTGATTATTTGCTTAAAAGCATTATATAAACAAATAAATATATTTCCATTGACTTTCCAAGAAATGCAAGAATTTTCCTGTACTATTGTGACGATTTGGAAGATTTTGGTACAAACCAAACCTTCTAACTCCCTCTGGTTCAGGAGTTTCAGTTTTGTGAAACATACAACTTAGCGTATTATGTAATAAGATAGGAAATCTTTCCTTATTTTTCTAGGCAGCAGGATTAACTGAAACTTTGAGCACAGGTTAGCACTGTAATAACACTGAGAAATTAAATTAATTTTTAATCTGCAAATTAATAATACTGGTTATAATAAATATGACATTGATAACACTGAAATATATTTAAAAAAATGACAACTCTGATATTGTTTAGTAATAATGTTGATGATATTTGTTTATAACTAAATTATTTGGGAGTGAGGGGTGCAATCCTCAAGCTATTAGAGGACGAGTAGATAATGAAGCTGATAATTCTAATTGAAATTATAAATTAAATGATTGATATAAGGATTTTGTGTTAATTCTATTGTGCATAATAGATGTGTTTCCTGAGAGTGAGCTCAGATGGTTTAGTGGTGGCCCCACTTATACCGGGTAAGTCTTCCGCCCCTTATTTTTCTAGTTTTTGGCCATACTTCCAACGTCTGGTGCCAGCATGGTCGACAGTTCTCCGTCTACAGCCAAGCCACAATGACCCTAAATGACTTTACAAGATTTATGACGACATAGAAACAAGACCTTTACAAAAAACATGTGTGCGACAAGTGATTATTCAATGCACTAAACTGTCATAGGGGCATGTACAAAGAACATGCCGATTATACGGAAGTAAGGCCGAAAACTAGGAAAATAAGGGGCGAAAGACTCACACGGTGTATTGGAGAGGTTGCAGTTGGGCAATCCTGGAAATAATATGTTGGAAAGACTTCAGATGAGTAAACTGTTCCACGCCAGGTAATACTTGTTATTATGAAACATTGATTTCAGATATGGTAAAATGGCGTCACGTCAAATGGTATAATAAGTTCATGGAATGACTTAATCAAATTCAGTGTGTTATGAATTAATTAATCTCACAGTGTTGAGTGAGTGATAAATCCATTAAATATATATTTCAATTGTTTATAATAATTAAGTACATTGTTGATAGCTCTTCTAGGAATAATCATCATCATGGGCAAGCTCGATTTCCCATGCCTTCAAAGTGGCAGCATTAAATTTAGAAGTGATGATCACTTTTCGTGGTATTTCCTACGTGTTAAGTTTTCCGGCCCATTTGCTGGTCAAATTATTTTGATTTATCCGAGACCATCGAACGAAAAATATTACCATCTAATGTATTAATTGTTTAATTTACATGTTTAAATATTGGAATAAAACCTATTGTAACTCCAATAGCGAATAGGAGATTTCCAAATGAATGTGCCCAAGGAAATAACACACAACGGGACCGTAATACGTAACTTTGAGGACAAGCCTCGTTAATTTAACAATATAGATGGTGTTACACCTATTGAATTCATACGTAGCATGAGGGATTATTTTCTTGAAAATCATATATACAATGATAGAACGTTTCCTTGCTGAAGCACCACTTCATTGGTGCCATGCGTTCAGATAGACGTTCGAGGACTTCTATGAGTTTGCCGATGCTTTTATAAAGTGATTATGGTAAATCGATGCCCAGCAAAGCGCCAGAGTCGAGGAATTTTCGAAGAAATACTCAAGTTCATGTCCTACAAGCTATGCTGAATACTTCGCTTCTCAATTGGCCAAGTTACGATTCCTGCAACCCCCATTAACACAAGGAGAGCTCATTGAAGCAATTTCTATACAGTTACCAGTGGAGGTAAGAAGATATATAATTTCATTGGGAGTGAACGACTTAGCGATGATGGATGACCTATTACGCAAGCTAGATCATACCTGTTCTATTGAAAGTCCCGCAATATTAAGACATGTTCGGCAGGAATCGAGAGGCATTAATGCAGTAGTCATGGATCGAATGAAAGAGAAGTTAAAAGAACAGGTCCTATAAGGAGTAATTATTTACAAGGGCGAAGGTATGAACCAAGGTATAGAAGACACCAGGAAAGACCATGACAACAGCGATAATACACCGCTGATATACATCGAAGAGAAAATTATCCTGTAGGAAATAATTACCGAGAAACTCCTTATAACCAAAATAACAGATCTAGACGGGGATTTAATCGTTAAAAAACTACAGAGATGAGGGTCTCAATAGAGAACGTTATAATGAAAGGCACAGAGGAGAACAGGGTCAATTGAGGAACCGAGGACGAGAAAAGGGAGGCGTGGGAAGAAATGGCGCAGTTGTCAACCCTAATTCTAGCACCAGTCAACAGGGGAGAAATGGAGGAATAGCCCCTGATTCAAAATATTAAATCCAATTTTCAAACGCAATTAATTTCATCTGATTCATTATCACCATTTATTGTCACGATTAACAAGATTTATGAAGCAACTGCCGAAGATTTGCTGTATGAGGAGGAGAGTATACTAAAGGAAAGACCTGCAGAGCTACCCATTATAGACATTTGACTGACCACAAAGCACTTCAGTTCATACTACAGTCCGACTTATCCAGTGATTGTCTTACAAGCTGGACTTAATTTATTGAACAGTTTAATGCTACGATCATACATTAACCTGGAGAAGACAACTTGTTGACAGTTGCACTTTCGAGGAACCCTGTAAAGAACATCCAGATTAATATAGTACAATTGGAGTGGCAGGACGAGGTTACCCCGGGAAAACTAAAGAAGATAGCTGTGTCACAGAGGAGACACACACCAAATAGGAACATGTATAGATTTTAAAAAGGTTTTATGGACAACACAGATGCAGATTATAAGGAGGTACTGTGACAGTATGCAAATATATGGATAGAGAATGAACGAAAATCAGAATTGTATTTCCACCCAAAATGATTATTAGTTTTGTTTGGATGGCACATCGAAGCATAGGTCATGGAGGTCTAGATAAAACCACGAGGACGCTCCAAGAAATATTTACCTGGACGAACATGCGAACTTCTATCGCTGAAATAATTCGTTCTTGTGAGCAATGCCAGAGAGGAAAATTTCCATCCGCTTTATTAAAGGAGGAACCAAAGCTATCATTTCCTATAAGCCGAATGAGCTTATGGCTTGTGATATTTTCAGTCCTTGTCCTAAAGGCTGTAGAGGAAACGAATTTTTGCTTCTGACGGTTGACGTTTTTTCGAAAGACTTTACGCTTAGTGCTATGCAAAAACCGACCACTATGCAAGTGTTGAGTTGTCTTGAGAATAGTCTATTCCCGAAAGCAGGAAAGCCAGAAACTATTTTATCAGACCATGGAACCTAATTCACGTCTTCAGAATTTGAGAATGCTATGGATAGATTGGGAATTAAGCACGTATGTTCAAGCATTCGTTATCCTGAGTCGAATTCATCGGAACGTCTGATGTCTGAAATTTCAAAATTTGCTCGAATATACTGTCCAGAAGATCATGTAAGTTGGGTGAAGTTTGTGCCACTCATGGAAGTATGTTTAAACTCCAACTTTCATGAACGTTTCTCGGATTTTCCCATGGTTGTCCACTTAATCCAGAAACCAAAAAGACCATGGACAAAAATACTCGAATTTGTTCCAAAGGAAAATGAACCGTCGGGGCAAGAAAGGGTTGAGACCGCCAGAGGAAGCCTTATGGATGCAGCTGAGAGACAATTGAAGAAAGTTCAAGGTAAATATTTAGTCCACCACTGAAGAAAGATGAATATGTCCTGATTAGGAAACCTGTTAAAGCAGATGATTCCAGGAAGGTCTATACAAAATGTTCTTACTTATTTATTGGTCCGTTCAAAGTATGCAAAGTATATGGCAATAACTGTTATAAAACCATTAACATCGATGACGATGAAGAGATTGGTCAATTTAATGCCAAAAACCTTAAACGGTATTATAAGAAAGTAGTCTGAACAATCCGCAAAATCCTTTGGCATGAGGTTTATGGTAACAAAGTAGTAAAAGTGTTTTATACATTTTTATTATGAAGCCAGGAGGAAGATGTACCTGGGTTTTGCTGAAGCGATTGGAGCAGAACAGCGTCTCAACGTATACAAATTTTACGAGTGTAAAAGCCAGTTAGCGAGAGGAAAGAATTACGTAAGTAGGTATGTAGGCATCCCGCAATGTTACTCGGAATTCTGTTATATTCAAAGTCATTCTTGCTAGCGGTCGCGAGTTAAGGAGGGGTGTAAGGTCACCAGCTGATCGACTGGCCGCAAATAGATCGAAAGCGTTGCAGAGTGTAATGTCTCATGAATACAGAGGAATACAGAATTAAAATTACACGCTGTTATACACCAGAAATTACTGTAAATAACTAGGAATGTGATTTCATTGAGATATTGTTGAATGGTATAATATGTGAATGACGTACCGGAATTATATGTTAAACATCGAGATATATCGCGAGGAGAAGGCCAGCGATGGTGTGAGAAACTGCTGGAAGGAGGTAGTGAGTGGAGAAGAAGGGTCTTATTCTATTGAACCGTGAAGAGAGAACGACGTGTCAGTACGAGAAAGGTCTTATTCTTTTGAACCGTGAAGGGTGACCAACGTGTCTTCAAGTCGTAACTAGTACGATAAGTTACGAGAACATTGTAAGTGACAGCGAATATTCCAGCAGTAATCTACAGTGGAGATGTACTCCAAACATATTCTGTGAAACGTATACGAACATTTTGAAAACTTGCAAGAAGTATCAGCTTTTGTATATTTGAAGTTAAAAGAATATCCATTCTTATGATAAATAATTTCAGTGACGTCAGTCCACAACTTTATCTCACAATGTTATACTAAGTGAAGTCAGGAGGAATATTATCGCATTATACTAAATCTACGACAATGAGTGGTTAAATATAAAGAAGGAACACAATATATGAAGTAAATGAGAATGTCAGGAGTAATAAACGACGCTTGCTTACGAGTACGATAGCCACTTATGTAGGGGGATGAAGACAGTTCCGCTTCCCCCCACCACTACTCCAAATGTGAGCCGATATCTCCCGACCCAATGGTCGGAGCTTCACGAATGAGGTGTTGTTGGACTCGGGCTGACGGGGGCTTTGCTGTGGACCACCCATTATATTTTTAAAAAACTTTTGAAAATGTTTGTTCTTGAAAGTAGGTGATATTTCGATACCCAAACATGATAGAACGTTGTGTAATAGTTCAAACTAACGGTCTCTATGTCCTTTATCGATAGAACTAAAGTTTATATTTTTTTGATTTTTTCCCCAAACGGTCCAATTTTGAAATTGGCTATAGGTTGGAAACTAGGAATTCTACAAACAAGTTTGTTTGACATAAATTGATAGTCGTTACCCCCTCTACCACCCAACTAAGTTTTAAGTTTCTAGGACAAAACCGAGCAGTAGGGGGTAGTAGGAGTTCTAGACACTAGCCTACTTTCTCGCGAACTTTGCCGATATCTCCCGATCGCATGATCGTATTTCGACATGTGACGTGTCTAGAAGCCCTCTTTATGTTGTTAATAGGTTAAAGTTTTGAGAATGAGGGAAACAGAGTTCATGGGGTAAAACCATGATTTTAGACTTGTTGTTATATCTCGCAAACGAATAATGCTAGAGATGTGTACGAGGGGTCGTAGGACTCGGGGTGACACCCCCTTTTTGAATGTATTTTTGAAATTTTGACAAAGGGCCTAACTATAATTTTGTTGAAAAAAAGTTTAATTTTTAAAACTTCTTTTTACCTTTTAATTTTTTTATGAAGAGTGTTTGTAGATAGGGACATGATACCGCTGGGCGTGTGTTTCAACGATGCTATCACTGGCCACGGTGGTGGTATCCTAATACAGCAATCGATATTTCGATGAGACGGCGGGGCGAGGGTTCGTTTTTCAGATTTTTCCTATGACAGACGGATGGAGGCTAATATCCTAAAACGTGTGAAATGTGCTAAGCTTATTAACCCCCTAAAGGGGGTCTTACGTGTAAACGGTGAAGAGAATTTTTTTATATGTTGCTTGAAGCTGGTAGAGAAAACAAGCTTGCTAAGGGGCAGACTAGCAGGATGTGAATGTCTTTTAAGCTTATTGTAATGCGCTGATCTGACTTGACAACAGGAGCAATGGAAAACTACAGAGGGGAGAGGAGAGAGCGAAATGCATGTGAACACGTGTGAAACCAAATGTAAGCTAACAAGTCACATCCTGTTTAGTTCGTACGTGAGAAAATGCAAGTTGATGTGTAATATCACCTGGCACAGATGTTGGTTGACCTTGGACGTTAGCTGTACACGTGTGTGATAACAGGATGGTAAAAGCGTGAGAAAAAAATGATAATACATGCAACGTGACATATATAAAGACTCGTCGTTAACATTTTCACTGAAACTTATGTGACTACCTTTGAACACGCTACATCGTTGTGTTAAACACTTGATCTTGTTTAACAGTTTTCATGTTGGTGGAAAATACTTAACCTTGTTGTGGGGTAGGTATTTGTTTATATATTTATTGATTTATATATTTACAAGCAATTATTTATTGATTGATAAGGTGATAAATGAATTTTTGTTTATTTATTTGTTTGCAGATAACGTGTATACCTTTTGTGTGTGGGAAAGAGATTGAGAGAGAGAGACTGAAACCATTACCACACTCGCCCACGAGATGGGACTAAAGCAAAGCATTAAAAGTCAAGGAGAGATTTATTTCTTATATATAACCTGTTTGATTTGTTTTTTGGTTTGTTTATGACATGCATAAACTATTTGGAATTGATTTTATGTCGTTTTAGATATTTGGGAAAAGCTTTACTGCTATAGCCATTGCAGCTGAAAACCAAGAGGCTCTAGATTGGAACCATTCTCAAGCAGTCTACAGCTGAAAACTCAGGTGCGAGTGTTCTTTCAAATAATGTCATTTACTGCTGCGGATACGTTAACTTGGCAACCCTTAAACAGTTTTTATAAATTGCGAGTGTCCTCTGGTCGCGTGGTTACTGTTAGGGAAAGTTTGATTCCCAAATAATTTTTAGAATCTTGTTTTGACATTTATAGCGACCAAATTTGCACAGCGCAAGGGTTGCATACAGCTTTAAAGGTGAATACAGAACTGGTGTGCGATTTTGTATATAAAAAGAAGGACGTTGAGCATAAAGGAACATTCTACATTTGCAGTAAAAGTTATTCATAGCCCATAATTTGGAACAGTGGTATGAATCGTATGTGGGCAATGCCTTGGTTGGTAAATTTGATAAACTGCAACAAGGACCCAGTGGTTTTGGGTTGGACAAAATCCATTACCTGCAAATTAACATTTGTCAATTCAACCCGTTGAATGCTGGGTCTAGCTTTATTAAAACGCCACCAGCAATAGCTTCGAAAAAGGTGTGGTTAACATTGGAAATTTTGATAATGATTGCTTTCTGTGGTGTGTGGCCGCGTATTTGCAGCCAGCACAAGACCGTAATGGTTCTCGAATAGGAAAGAACAAGGCCAAGTTTGATGAATTAAAACACAATTTAAATTTAACTAGAGTATCGTTCCCTATGGACTTAACCGTGATCCATAGGTTTGAACAAGATAACAAGGACTTTTCGTTCATGGTGTATGGCCTTGATGGTGATAACATTCCGAGTCTTCTTTATGCTACAAAAGAACCGAAACTACACCACATTCATCCTTTATATCTGTCTAACGGAGAGGTAATTCACTATTGTCTGATTAAGAATTTCAGTAGATTGCTAAGCAGTCAAGTGTCGAAACATGATGGTAAAAACATATTTGCGACCGTTGCTTGCAATATTTTACAACCCCTACGCTTTCGGAACGACATAGGGTAGATAGTGTATCTCAGGAAGCGGCGAGACTGATATTGCCACAAGGGGACAAAGCTGTATTAAAGTTTAAGGACATTCATAAGCGTGATACTGTCCCCTATGTGGTGTATGCAGATTTTGTAGCTCACACCACACTCGTGGCGGGATGTGAACCTGATCCCAGCATTAGCTCAACCACACCCATTCAAAAACATGAACCTTTTGCGATAGGATTTAACATGTTGTGTGCTTATAACCGCACAAAATCCTATTACGAATCCCATCAGGTACCAGATTGTGCTTAATGGTTTTTGGACCAACTTGTGAAGTTGGTTGATGATATTCAAGAGTTACTGGACCACCCAGTACCCATGAGCCTCACTCCAGGATAGCAGCAGCAGTATGAGCATGCAACCACATGCCATATTTGTGAAAAGCCTATTTTAGGCGGAGAGGAATAAGTCAGAGACCACTCACACTTTACGGGAGAGTTTCAAGGGGATGCGCACAGAAAATGCAATTTGAACTTTCCAGGTCCTCGATTTATCAGTGTATTTTTCCACAATCTGGCCAATTATGCCATTCAATTTCTGATTCGTGAATTGGGTCATGTCAACAAGGGGTCGTTTTCAATTATCCCCCAAAACCATGAAAGTTTTACAGCCATGACATGGCGGTTGAGCAACTTTTGCATTCGATTCTTGGATTCCTTCAAGTTTATGGCATCCTCGCTAGATAGTTTGGTCAACGGCTTGGATGAATAGGAATTAAAATACACCAGAATGGATTGTCAAAATCCTTAGCAATTTAAATTGTGCATTCGGAAAGGTATTTTCCCGTATGATTTCTGCAACAACTGGGAGGTGTTAAACCAAAAAACTCTCCCACCACAAGATAAATTTTACTCAAAACTAACACGCAGTACCTTGTCGGATGAAGACTATGCACCTGCGTGGCATGTTTGGCGAACGTTTTCTATCAAGACGCTAGGTGAATATGCTATGCATTTCCTAAAACGTGATGTATTGCTGCTCACAGATGTGTTTGAAAAATTCCGTGAGTTGTGTCAACAAATTTATGGTCTCGACCCGGCTCCTGGGCTTTGAAATACACTGCAGTGGAATTGAACTTATTCACAGATGTATACATCGTCTTATTTTTTGAAAAGGGCATTCGCGGTGGCTTTGTGTCGCTTAACCAATCTCATTCCCAAGCGAACAATTCCTACATGCCCTCTTATTCACAAGACAAACCGGAATCATACTTAATGTACTATGAATTTGAATAATTTGTATGGCTATGTCATGTGACACCCTTTACCCTATGGGGATTTTGCTTGGCTGACTGACAAACAAGTATCACAAATTGATGTGAACAAGGCCAGCCAAGAAACAGGCCGTGGATATGTGTTAGAAGTGGATATTGAATATCTCTCATCCTTGTATGATAAACGTGCCGATTTTTCAATCTGCCTAGAGTGAAAATTGAAAAACTCATGTGCACACTTTACAACAAAAATCAGTATGTGCTACATATCCAAATGTTGGTGCGATGCCTAGCCCAAGGCTTAGTGTTGAAGAAAATCCACAGAGGTATTTCCTTTGCACAAAAGCATGGCTCACGCCATATATGTAACTCAATACAGCAGTTTGAATTTTTTAAATTAATGAACAACTGCATCTATTAGAATGGAGAATGTCCGCAAATACCGTGACATTAAATTGGTCAGTGTTTGGGAGGGGCAGTAGGGTGCCCGGCGGTACATTGCCAAACCAAATTTTAAATCGATCAATGTTATCAATGATGATTTGGCCACCATTGAATTTAATAAGACCAGTGTAACCATGTATAAGCCCATTTACTTGGGCCGAGACATTTTAGACTTTTTCAAATCGGCCATGTATTGATTCCACTACGAGTTTGCCAAACAATATTTTAAGGACGTGTCTCTTTTGTATATGGATACGGACTCATTCATTTACCACATTCGCCACTGCAGCCCGTATGACGTCATGAGGCAACATAGTGACTGGTTCGACACCTCTTCGTATAGTGTTGACAACGTGTTTCAGCTGCCTATCAAAAACAAGAAGGAAATGGGCGTTTAAAAAGATGAATGCCGTGATTCCATCATGACGGAATTCGTAGGTTTGACTTCCAAAATGTATGCTATCGCACACTAGACTGTAAGGTAGCCAAAAGAGCAAAAGGTGCAGGTAGGGAAGTGGTAAAATCGCTACGTGTAGACGACTACCTAGTGGTTTTACAAACTCGTAAAACTATGTCACATAAGCAGTGCAGGATACAATCCAGCAACCATAATTTGTATCTTGTAGAGCAGAGAAATCGCACCCTCGCCTTCATGGACAACAAACGTGTATGGGCTGATGACCAGCTCACCAGCCTACCATGGGGTTATGACCACAAGGAGGAGGAGGTGTGATTTTTCTGTTTCATCGTTTAGGGACATGGCTCTTTGTAACTAGTAGATTTAGTATTTTGCATTTTTGTATTTTTGTATTTGTATTTTTGTATGTTTGTATTTGTATTTTTGTATTTTTTTGTATTTTTAATTGTTGTATTTTTGTATTTTTGTATTTAGTATTTTGTATTTTGTAAATATTGGTTCTTGTCATTGTAAATAGTAGATTTTGTAAATAGTATTTTTGTTGTTGTAATACGTGGGAAACTACTTAGGCCATTTGCTCCTTAAAGCTCTGTGCAACACTAGTTTTTTTATTTTATACTTGATAGAGTTGGGAATTTGAAAATGGGTAATTGTAAATAGTTTTTTTAAGGCTGTACAAAGGTGTTGCTTTTAGTAACTTAAATGACTAGTATTTAATCTTTTTTTTTGTATTGATAAAATCTTAAATTTATAACGAAAAGTTCTGTTGGGATGAGTGTGTAAGTGAAGAATGTGCTTTGGGAATAAATAAAGTGGTTGTGTTTGTTCCCAAAGACAGGCATGGTTGTGTGAATGTATGAGTAGAAAGAAAATTTGGTGTGTATGTGTGGGTCACATTGATGGATTGACCAGAGGAAACACGGTGAGGTAGGGTGGGTGGAGGAGGGGGAAATCAACACTTATATATATATATATATATATATCAATGGTAAATACACACATCAAAAAAAGTTTTGCATCACCTCGGTTCCAAGAGTTCCGGAACCGTTAAATACAAAGGGAATAGAGATCAACACAAACAACATTTCAGCTCGTTTTATTGCTCATGAGACCCACACATTGCATGTTGTACCATCATACAGCTAGACTTTCAGCATTTGTGGTCCAGATTGCAGTACACACCACTACCTCTAATACCCAGTAGCACGTCCTCTTGCATTGATGCATGCCTGTATTCGCCGTGGCATACTATCCACAAGTTCATCAAGACACTGTTGGTCCAAATTGTCCCACTCCTCAACGACAATTCGGCGTAAATCTCTCAGAGTGGTTGGTGGGTCAAGACGTCCATAAACAGCCCTTTTCAACATATCCCAGGCATGTTCGATAGGGTTCATGTCTGGCGAACATGCTGGCCACTGTAGTCGAGCGATGTCGTTATCTTGAAGGAACGCATTCACAAGATGTGCACGATGAGGTCGAGAATTGTCGTCCATGAAGACAAATGCCTCTCCAATATTCTGCCGATATGGTTGCACTATGGGTCGGAGGATGTCATTCAGGTATCGTAAAGCCGTTTCGGAGCCTTCCATGACCACCAGTGGCGTACGTCGGCCCCACATAATGCCACCCCAAAACATCAGGGAACCACCACCTTGCTGCACTCGCTGGACAGTGTGTCTAAGACGTTCAGCCTGACCAGGGTGCCTCCAAACACGTCTCCGACGATTGTCTGGTTGAAGGCATATGCGACACTCATCGGTGAAGAGAACGTGATGCCAATTCCGTGGGGTCCATTCAGCATGTTGTTGGGCCCATCTGTACCGCGCTGCATGGTGTCGGGGTTGCAAAGCTGGACCTCGCCATGGACGTCGGGAGTGAAGTTGCGCATCATGCAGCCTATTGCGCACAGTTTGAGTTGAAACACGACGTCCTGTGGCTGAACGAAACGCATTATTCAACATGGTGGCATTGCTGTCAGGGTTCCTCCGAGCGGCAATCCGTAAGTAGCGGTCATCCACTACAGTAGTAGCCCTTGGGCGGTCTGAGCGAGGCCTGTCATCGACAGTTCCTGTATCTCTGTACCTCTTCCATGTCCAAACAACATCGCTTTGGTTCACTCTGAGACGCCTGGAAACTTCCCTTGTTGAGAGCCCTTCTTGACACAAAGTAACAATGCGGACGCGATCGAACTGCGGTATTGACCTTCTAGGCATGGTAGAACTACAGACAACATGAGCAGCGTACCTTCGTCCTGGTGGAATGACTGGAACTGATCGGCTGTCGTACCCCCTCCGTCTAATAGGCCCTGCTCATGCATGGTTGTTTACATCCTTGAGCAGTTTTAGTGACATCTAAAACAGTCAAAGGGACTGTATCTTGGATACAATATACACAGTCAACGTCTATATGCCGGAGATCTGGGAACCGAGGTGATGCAAAACTTTTTTTGATGTGTGTAGTTATTTTGTTTTTTAACAGTTTTGTTTTCTTTCAAATGCAGCGGTAGATAGGCATTATCTTTGTAAAACAGTCTTACCTGCAGTCGTACTAGTAGGCCTCTACGTTTCTGCAAACACGTAAACGGACTGCACCGTCGCCATGGTCAAGCACTAGCATCAACATCATTGACAAATAATTAAAATGGAAAATCCATGTTTCCATATCAACAAAATTCATCACTCGCATCGACATCATTGACAAAACCATAAAATGAACTTTCGACATACACCAAATGAAACATGTGTAAACAAACAACAAAATGGAAAATCCATGTTTCCATAACAACAAAATTCCAAAACGTTAAACTGTCTTTTTTTTAGAGTTTAAGTGGAAATGGCAACGAGTGAAATATCAAAATTCAAAAGCTTCAAACTGACATTGTTTAAAAAGTGTAAACAACAAATTGAAAAATCCATGTTTCCATAACATAAATACACAAACAATTTAAACTGACATTTAAAAAAAGTGGAAATTGGAAAAGGGGAATTGAAAATGTGTGAAATGTCAAAGTAAAAAATCATCCAATCAACATCATCATTTTAAAAATAAAAAAATCATCGTGCACTGGTAAATATTGTTTTTATTTCATAGCCATAGGGATTTACAAAACTAGAATACAAAGACATCCCGATCCCTGAATCCTCAATTCCTCAATGCCCATGTCCATGCATCATTAACTTTCCTTTCATAGCACTCATTACAATCAGAGCTGCCAACTTCTCTCCCATTGAGGCGTCACAGGATGTGAAACGTTGTTTAGCCTCTTTCAACAACATTTTATCTGCCACATGTCTTAAACCAGGATGACTGGCGATAATAAAGGTCATGTTCTTTGCATGCTTGACCTAAAAGGTTAATGGGTACATCATCACGATGCAAAAGTTTTTCAAGACGAGTTCCAGAGCCACAAAAAGGATAACCAGGAAGATGGTTTTCGAAAGGTAAGTATTGAATCACTTTATCAATGACGCCATTGCCACTACAGGCCTGGCATATCTTTTTCCATCGATGGTGAAAAGTTTTATCTTCCTCCTCCTCCTCTTTGGACGATGTTTGTTGTTGCTGTTGCTGTTGCTTTTTCTCGCCATGACACCCGTGGAATGAGGAAACAAAGTCTTTACACTGAATTTTATGACCGTGATACAGTTTGACCAGCTGACAAGTAGCGCACTGTCGCATAGAGGGTATTTTTGTCATAGCCACTTGCTTATGGTGATCGTAATCCGTACAGGGTTGCAATACACTCAACACATGGTCATGAGTCCATGATTTTGGTACACGTTGCCAGATTTCATTCACAGCGTTGGCTGCCACATAATAAATGAACGACCTGGGGAGAGCCAATAATTCCTCTTTGGTAAAACTGTCTAGTTTCTTTTTGCACACAAAGAACATTCCGATCGCTTTATCGGTAGCATCCCCTTTCTCCATGGTATCACGTCCTGCAGATGTTTACACATCGCTTGTAGAAATTTCACTGGTGTCATTGACAGGTAAATCTTGAGTTTTAATTTAATTTAACAACTCCCAGCAGGCATTGGTGGTTAACCAATGAAAGAGATGCCACACATGGGCTAGAGCTCTTTGGGTAATGTTGCCACAGGGGTAGCGGTCCATGAGTGTTTACAGTGAGGGGAGCACAAGTCCATGAGATCGATACATTGACAGTAAGGAGCCAAAAATGGTTGCAACAATTCTCGTTTATCATTACCTTTTACAAATACCACATTGGCAGAGGACAAGTGCGCTTTCATGACCATGCCCAAATATTTATACGAAATGGTTCCTTGATTTCAATCTAGTTGCCTATGATTTTCAATCCACTGGGTTTGTTTACGGTCTTTTTCACACAACAAATCAAAAGTATAGGGTGGTTTAAATACCAAATGCGTAGCTTTTGATATCCAAAAGGCTGAAAAATCGATGATGGCCACTTGTTTAAATATACATTTGTTATCTGCAATTTTAAACCCATGGCAATCCACAATCAGTGTACGCAACATGTTGACGCTTGCCTGGACCAAGTTCAACTGACGACTGACTATCGATGACTAAAGTGTACCCATGGCATTGACTTATATTCCATGCTTGTTTAAAAAAATTGAGGTTAGGGTATGACAGGGGACAAGATAAATAATAATAATAACCAATACCACTTTTTTATTACATCATTTTATTGTCATAACACGTCTTACATGCTTTTGTCATTTTGGGATAGGAACGGTACCAACTCATACAACAATACAGTCTTTGTTTATAACGTCCATGACACCGATGATGTCCCAATGTCTCTAAACTTGGTGTTTTTGACCGTGAGATGCTCAACAAAGCACCGTTGACACCATACAGTCCGCACGTATCGTAACTTGCTATTTCATCACTGAGAGGCACTAGTGAGGGATAGCTTGAATGGCAGCGTATATTTCCCACCTCCATTCTACACAGGTAGGGGCAGGCGGGTGTCAGCGCAAATGTTCCTGCATGGGTTCATCGCTCTCTTCCCATTGGTCTATGGTAATGGAACAAAAGGCACATTTCACTTCATCTCTTGTTTTTAAATAATAGAAACCAGCGGTCGCCAAGGCTTGAGGGTTTAAGAAAAGCACAGGCCACGTTGCAAAGGTTTTGAAACGTTGTTCCTCAGAGTTTAAATTCATGGGTGTAACACCTCTTGAGGCTTTAAAGCGAGGCATGACGGAGCTGCTTGATGTGGGTGGCCCTGTTATTTATACACTCGTCACTTGGTTGGGCAGTGAATGATAGTTGACTTGTTTGTGATAAATAATCAAACAGTAGGACGCGGTATTGGCTGGTACATTGTCATGTGTTTCAAAATCTAGTCGGATGTCACTATTGGATGGCTTGGCAGACTCTTCCAAGTAAGAACAGTCATATACAATCAGTGGCGCCCTTGCTTTAAACGCTTGGGGTGACAGCATGAGGCTGTTCTCTTTTTGATTATATGACCATCTACATTTAGAAAACAAGTCGTACAGGGGGCCAAACTTATTTTTCGAAAAATCCAAATCCAGTTCTTCACAGGGAAACACAGCTCCGTTGTGGAAAAGACGTGCATTTCTCAATTTCAGATGACCAACATGCGTGGCATCTTTGGTTTGTTGATACTTGCGATTCGTTTGAAACCCCACGATCATGTAGAGAGGTCTCTCTGTATAGCGGGCTGTTTTTACAGACCAACTGTGTGTGTTGGTGGTGGGCAATAGCGGGTACTCATGGAGTGCCCAGCTTCCAAATTCCTTGGGTAAAGGCATATCTCTTCTTACAATCTTGAGTATGTCTAGTTATTTGCTATCGTCCAGGGTCACATGGGGGTACTTTCCATAGCATTCGTTGTAGTTGAATTTTTGAATCTATGGGTGCATTTTCGGCTCCCTTGAATGCATTATTATCACTCCTGTCTCTGACCAGATAAAGCACTTGCCTTGCGTTGACCACAATGCGCTGGTGATCTTCAGCAAAGCCTAAAATTAGTTTAATAGGTAAATATCCAGTAAAGGTACCATCGGTGTGTACCATCCAGTCATTGGTCGAGTCAGGGCACCAACCCGCCATGCAAAGTGTTTTACCTTCTTTCTCACTATAAGAGGGGTATAGTTTCATGACACTTGAAATTCCCAAATTTCGAGTGCTATTCACCACAATATCGTTAATCACGTAGTGCACCTCAGAAAACAGAAAGGCAAAAGCATGTTTGGCTAACTTGGATGTGGTGGGTGTAGAGCCTCCGGCTTTGGTGAGCCGACCTTCAATCTGAATGACACTTTAATGCGGTAGGTTGTAAATAGCTTGGTTGTTGATGTTGTTGTTGTTTGAGTCTTCAGTCTTTTGACTGGTTTGATGCAGCGCTCCATGCCTCCCTCATGGGGGGTTGACGTGGTAACCCAAATGCTGTAAAATCTGCTTGTCCTTAGATGTTCATGTGTGTTCACGTGGTAAACAACTAACACCATTCCTAGGCGGTGTTGTAGCTTTATACACCAACTTCATAGTGGCTTTAGAACCAACTTGTAAGTCACTGGTGTGGAAGAATCTAGTTGAATGAGTTGTTGATCTCTATTGATGAGTCTTAATGTTATATTACTAATACCATCAACAGCCACAGAATGAAAAAGGACCACTCAAGTGCTTTCACGAATAATATAGCCATTGGGCGATGTCACAATAAAATCGTGAAGCGAATGCGATGGTTCTTGATTGGTGTACACTTAACTAATAATATTACACGTCACCGATACGTGATGGTCCTCAATCAATTTCACGTCATCGTCTGATTCATGTTTTTTTGTTGGGCTCCAACACGCGTGGTTTAAATCGTAGTAAAGGACCAATGTAACCGGATTGTGTTTTTAAAGTCAGTCTTAAACGTAGAGAAAATATTGCAGCGATGAGTGTTGGTATTTCCTAGAAGTTCAAACTTGTGTGTTCCATCAAGGAATGACTTTAAACCATATTCATTGATCAACACCACATAAAAGTGTTCATAAATTTCATCTATCGTATATCCACCAGGGTTCAGGGTGAGCACAGAATCATCGTAGTAAAACTTGTTGCTCACATTTTCACGTAGGTTGTATATTTTATTGTACGTTTCAAGAGAAACAAGTCCCAAACGATACGGTCTTTCACTCAATTCGATAGGCGGGAAAAAGTCTAGGCTGACTTCAGGTCCACTTCCATACAGTGTAAACGTCTTACATTCCGCTGATATACTGTTGACGTTTTTGCTTATGCTGTGTCTTATATAAAAAGATTAAACACAAACGCCCGCACACTTGGCTGTTAAAAGTTTGCTCACGTTTCACATTATTGTTACGTGCCCCCCCCCCCCCCCCTAGTGGCACTTTCGTTAACTGGATTACGGTGGGTTGAAGCACAACACAGATTGTTCCTTTTAAATGAAATAATTAACTTTATTGCGGCCAGAACATACACCACTCATCAGCAAATACAAGCAATTATTACCTTACTCCAGTTTCCTCAAGTCTCTTCCTTATGGAGAGCTCTTGGCCCCTTTCACTCGGCCTTGCAGTTAATCCTCTCGCTAATGAGTCCGGTCCCGTACGCTGGCTGGAAATAGCTGCACTAAGTCTGTCACTCACTGTTTTGCAACTCACCACAATGACCTCTGTCGCACTAGGTAAGCACACCCGCTCAAAACACAGGCAGTCCCCTGTATGCTTCTCGCTCCCTTCGCTGTCAAGAGAATCGGCTTCACTAGGGGTTTCGCAAGTCACCACACTTCCAAAATAGGTCACTAGTTCCATGGGCGGGGGTGGATTCCTAAAACTGTCAAAGTACCATACCGTGGATCCCCCTTTCACATAGGCTACATAATGCGTTCCTGGTCCTCGGTGATCATCCAAATTTAGAATGGCACTTTCCTGTTTCCAGGGTCGTGGGAGTAATTGGTTCCGCATAAACACACCTCGAAAATAAGCAAGCTTTAGTTGTTTAACATAGCTTTCGACTTTTTGATGAGTCAGGGCATGTCTTGCTATGTTTGAGGTTAATATTTTTTATTTCGAGATGGCGAAATCCCAATTCCTTGTTGATAAAAGGCTGGCTTTAAATTGGTGTTTCAACCCCCCATAGCAATGGCTTCCATCGTTTCATGGTGTCGCTGACTTTCTTTCAATTATTGCTTGCACTGTTGTGCAGCTTTAATGGTTTTCGCCACCGCACTGGCACCGCCCTAATGTTAACCCAGAGCAGCCAAACTGGCGAATAAAGCAGGTAAAAATCCCGCTCGTTTGGGGACGGGGATCACTCGCCCGTGTTTTGAACCCTGTCGCTGACATTTTGGAATAACACGTCTCTGTGCTGCTCAAAGGGCTTTCCTTATGGTCAGCACATTATTTTTTTATTTTTCTTATTCGCAAGGGCTTGTCCACTGATTCCTTAAGCCCATGCTTTGACAAAGACAAGGTCTTCTTTTTAGACTTTTTCACCACATATCTTTGTTTCACCATGATGATGACCAACAACCTTTCACAAGAAAGTTTAAGTGACAACTAACGTGAGGTTGTTATTTCATATTCAAGTTCCACATAAAGTGGGAAATAGTATATGGTTTTCCCGCTTGTTTTTCATCCCATGTAAGCTAGCGATGAAAGGATAATTCATCACCTGCATTGACCATTTGATGGTTATGGACCAACATCCTATGACCGTTTATCTCTACATGTAAATAATTCTCATCAGGCATGGATTCTTTCAAGTGAATGGTCTATCATAGTGTAATCGCTAGTGTCTTAAACCCGAAGCAAGCACATACATCAAGTGCTGGTCATTGACTAGTGGTAAATGGTTCCTGTCATTCACAGGTTTTTCATTTGTCAGATACACTAAAAATACGGATGGGATAAATTTATAAAGCCCTTTCATTTCATACGTCACGTAACGTTTGCTGCAGACGTCGTCCTCGTCTTGTGCGTCTTCCACGTGAATAATGCGGTGATGATTAGTGGTATAGCCATTCACCGTAAGCTGAGGCACATTGTTATAAAACTCGTGCACCTTGTTATCCACATACTTCTTGTAGTGACATCTGTAGACACTTGAGGATGTTTCACATGGGTTAACCGCTTTCCCTTTACGTCATAATCTCCCTGTTTAATACATGGCACCACGGACCTATCCACATAGTGTTTATTAGCAGGATCTGTTTCTACAGTAGATTAGGATCATGTATGGGGACAGACCTAGATTTGGCCATCAACGCTCGTCCGAAGACATCCAACGTCAACCTATAGTACTAGCATACTGTTTCTATCACAAGGCTCGGTTCCATGTATATAGACAGCCTGCTAGCCTCTCTAAACCTTAGTTGATATGAAGATTATTAAGCAGCAAGAGTCATTTCCCGTGGGGGACATGGTTTCCCATCTCTTTCCCACATCACGTGAACAACGCCATGGTTCACTCTTTCCATCTTCCATTCGCTGCCTCATCGTGGGGCCTTCGGGAAGTGGAAAGACCAATCTTTTGCTTACGCTCATCACAGCGCCCAATGGTCTGCGATTTCAAAATATTTATATTTTTGCAAAATCTCTCTACCAACCCCTCTACGTGTTTCTGGATCAAGTCATGTCTGGAATACAAGGTGAGAATATGGGTTATTTCATATTTTCCATGCAAGAAAACGTTATTGCCCCGGATGAGGTAAAGCCTGATTCACTCATGATTTTCGATGATGTATCCACCGAACGACAAGGCATCATTCAAAGCTAATTTAGCATGGGTCGTCACAAACATATCGATTGCTTCTATATCAGACAAACATATTCTAAATTGACAAAACAACTGTTTTGTGACAATGCCAATATCATTGTTTTATTTCGTCAGGATGAGAGGAATAGTCGCCACATTTATAATAAACATGTGAATCCTGATATAACATTTCAAATGTTTACTGAATTGTATACCAAGTGCTGGAACACTCAACGTCATGCCTGTTTTGTCAAAGATAAACAAAGTGAACTCAACCAAGGATGTTATCGCTTGGGGTTTGATCATTTTATTACTATTTAAGGCACTGTCTCATTCCCTCTCAAGTCATTTGTCAAGACACCATGGCGTTAGCAGAGAGTCAATTGAAAAAGCATATTATTAAAGCAAAAAATACTATTCGCCAAAATTTTCGCCAATTGAAACGATCACGTGTGGACAATGCTTTGTTTATTCAACAACATTTAGCACCTCCGCTAAAAGCCATGTTTAAACCCTCTTGCAAGCCATCTGAAACGCTACCCACTGTTTCACAAGCCACGCAGACGCTACACGAGGACCCTGTGGAAGAGGAAGAGAATCAGGAAGATTTGACTAGTGTTAGCGATATAGAGGATGAGGATGATCAAGTGTTTACGCCTCAGAAAAAATCCTCACCCCTTGCAGAGTTTTTAAGAAAAAAGAAATCCTTGGGCATGACAGAATCACCCTGACCTTCCAGATCGTCTCCGTTTTCACAACTCTTGGCTACGCCTCAACATAAAGCTCAACTCAAAAACATTTTTATGAATCATTATGGAGCAACACTGCAACCGTATCTCACCGATCTATTTATTAGAAACACAGATAACACGTATGGTGTTCGCTATAAGGATGATAGTTTTAAAATTAGGGATTCATCCATTAAATTTGCTCCTACTAGTGCTGTCATTAAAAAGATCAACTATAAATTAACACCAGGACTGGTAATGCTGCCCTTCTCTTGGACACCCTCTTCCCATGATTATACGTCAGAGGACCTTGGCAAATATAAATCCATTTTATTGGACACCCATGCCCACAAAAGACAGTATGATCCCTCCCAACAAGTGAATGCCAATATATCTCAAAAATATAAAACCATCATTGCAAAAATGTTTCTAACCAGTCAAATTGCTCGTCGTAAAGTGTCCGCTTCGGGAGTGGCATTTAAACCATTAAAACCCCTTGAGGATGTTACCTACTGGCATAATCCCAAAAAGCTCGTCCAACGGCGACAGCTGTTGCATGCTTCACGTCAAGCTGGCCACACCGGTCACGATTGGGAAATTCAAGAAATTGAACAAGAACTACGAAATGCCAAAATTATTGTTTAAGCCCAAACCCATTAAAGTGGGCAATGCTCACGAGTTTCATCGCCCAGCTAGGCGTCACTACCAGCGACTCAAGGTAATTTCACGGGGTGTGGATAAACTTTGGAAAGGCAATTTGGTGGAAATGTTTCCCTATGGTTGTGTTAACAATGGTGTACGCTATATGTTGTCAGTCATTGATGTGTATTACAAACTGGCGTTTGTTAAACCTGTGGGTCGCTAGTCTGGCTCACTAGTGACCAAGGCCTTTCAACATATTATTCAACAATCCAAACGTCAGCCCCAGTTGTTATAAACCGATCAGGGAAAAGAATTTTTCAACAAGGATTTCTCCAGTTTTCTCAAATCTTTGGATATTCACCATTGCACCACGTACAATAATCTCAAAGCCAGTAAGGTCGAGCTGTTTAACCGAACATTGAAACCTCATATGTGCAAAGCGTTCACCGCTCAGGGCTCTTATCGCTGGTTGGACATGTTACCTGAGCTAGTGTCACGTTACAATGTCACCTAGCATAGAACCATTGGGACCAAGCCACGCCTCGTGACCAAAAATATTCCGCGATTGGACAAACTTTTTAACCCCATAAAAACAGTGGACCCTAGACGTCACCGACTGAAAATTGGGGATTTTGTTCGTGTGAGAAAATTTAAGTCTGCCTTCGATAAGGGCTACACATCGAATTGGGGGACCGAACTCTTTCGAATTCGTCAAGTCAACCTAGACAGTCCAGTCACCTATTTACTCGAAGACCTCAACCATCGACCCATAAAATGCAGGTTCTATCTTCATGAACTTCAAAGGACAGCGTTTCCAAAACATTACCTTGCGGAAAAATTGTTGAAAAAAAAAAGGTAATAAACTGTATGTAAATCGGCTGGGATTTAACTCAATCTTTAATTCTTAGATTAATAAATTAAATGTTGCGTGATCCTGTGCGCCTTTTACTTATTTATGTATTTATTTATTTATTTATTTATTCATGTTGTTCACCACCTGTAGCCCTGTGTGTTTACAGTCCTCAGCTCCACATGTATTACGAGTAACACATATTTCTTTCTCTCTCCGCTTGTATTCTCTCTTACGCCGCCCCTCCCCTCTCTTCCACTTCACCTCCCACTACTGCTGTCCAAAGCTCTCGCCTAGCTATTGGTTGTTATGTCATTCCTACACTTGCATTATATATTTACTGACTCAGCAATTTACACACTTGCATATCCTGTTATCGTGCACGTGTACAGCAAACGTCCAAGGACAACACCTGTGTCAGGTCATATTACACATCAACTAGCATTTTCTCACGTACGAACCAAACAGGATGTGACTTGTTAGCTGTTATCATGCACGTGTACATCTAACGTGCAAGGTCAACACCTGTGTCAGGTCATATTACACATCAACTTGCATTTTCTCACGTATGAACCAAACAGGATGTGACTTTTTAGCTTAGATGTGGTTTCACACGTGTTCACATGCATTTGGCTCTCCCCTCCCACCACGGTTGTCAGATCGTTTGACCGTCATGCGTCCTCTGCGTCTCTGTAGTTTTCCATTGCACCTGTTGTCAAGTCAGATCAGCGCATTACAATAAGCTCCTGCTAGTCTGCCCCTCAGCAAGTTTGTTTTCTCTACTAGCTTCAAGCAACATATATCCAAGTTTACACGTTAAAGACACCCTTTATGGGATAAAAAATCTTAGCACACTTCACACGTTTTAGGATATTAGCCTCCATCCGTCTGTCGTAGGATACATCTGAAAAACGAGCCCTCGCCCCGCCTTATCATCGAAATATCCATTGCTGTATTGGGATACCACCACCGTGGCCAGTGATAGCATCGTTGAAACACACGCCCAGCAGTATCATCTCTCTATCTACAACCACTCTTCATAAAAAATTAAACAGGTAAAAAAAGTTTTAAAATTTATCTTTTTCAACTTAAGTATAGTTAGACCCTTTGTCAAAATTTAAAAAATACATTAAAAAAGGGGGTGTCACCCCGAGTCCTACGACCCCTGATACTCGTCACTAGCGTTATTGGTGTGCGTGATATAACAAAAAGTCTAAAGTCATGGTTTTACCCCCAAAAACTCTTGTTTCCCTCATTCTCAAAATTTTAACCTATTAGCAACATAAAGAGGGCTTGAAGACAAGCCATTTGACATGTCACATGTCCAAATCCGATCGTGTGTTCGTGAGATATCGGCAAAGTTCGCGAGAAAGTAGGCTAGTGTCTAGAAATCCTACTATCCCCCTACTGCACAGTTTTTGTCCTAGAGACTTAAAACTTTGTTTGGGGGTAGAGGGGGTAACGACCATCAATTTATGTTAAACAAACGTGTGTGTAGAATTCTTAGTTTCCAACATATAGCCAATTTCAAAATTGGACGTTTTGTGGAGAAAAAATATATATATATAAACTTTAGTTCTAACGATAAAGGACATAGAGACTGTTCGTTTCATCCATTACACAACGTTCTATCATGTTTGGGTTACGAAATACCGCCTAATTTCAAAAACATTTTTTTTATATAATGAAAGGTCCATAGCCAAACCCCCGTCAGCCCGAGTCCAACGACACCTCATTCGTGAAACTCCGACCATGGGTTCGGGGGATATCGGCTCACATTGGGAGTAGTGATGGGGGAAAACAGAACTGTCATCATCCCCCTACTTACTTATTTCTAAATTATGGAGGAAGTGAGGTCAAACCACAATCCGTCTGGTATATTCCTTCTGAATATACATTTATTAATCGATTAGTGTGCTTTCGCCCGCTTTGGCTTTTCTTTGTTTTCCATAAAATCTTCTCTTCCGCGCAAACCACTAACACACTTTGTGTCTTTACTTTTGTTTGGCAGCCTCTCATGTACTTTGAAAGTGTGTTTCAGAAGTTCGAGATGTTTTCTCCTTGCTTAGCTTCTTTCGTCAGCACTCCTCGCGGTCATACACTGAAGTTACTGCTTCTCAGCCGTTCATGATGAATTCTCATCGGTTTTGCTCATCACCATCAGATTGCAACCTTCTCGCTGTTATTCCTTGGAACTACACCTTTCTTGAATTCTACCTAAAGATCTGAAGCATGTATTAGTGATAATTTTATGTTTTCCTGTTGGTAATTCATACGTCTTTTCCCCTTCCTTGCTTCTCTTACCCTTGCCTTTGTATGTCACCCGCTGCGTCGTCACTCTCGTACTCTACAGTTTGACCTGGTGCCAGCAGGCAGCTTGCCTGCCAACTCTCGCGTGAGGCTCGTGTTCGCCAGACATTTTGTGGTAATGAGGTAACCACTTCTCGAATCTGCTACAACTCAGCATGAACAGTTAATTACTCTATCAATTCAGTATGAGGCTGTTCTAAGTAATTCATCACTCCCTTTTATCTAGCTGGCCATACGCTAAAAAAAAAAAAAAAAAAAAAAATCTAGCTGGCTTCATTCATGTTTTACTGAACTTTCCTCCGCGGAATTCCAAGCTTCTAAAAGCAACTTCTCTCGGGCCAACGAGGGATTATTCAGACTCTAATGAACGTTACAATTAAATCATCGTTGGAATCCTTTTAAACCTTTTTAACTACAAGCAATTGTGTATCACGGGATCTTATCATATAATGCAGTTAACCCATTTGAATTGGGCATCGAGGGAATTCAACTTGTGTCAATTTCAATAGCCTAGTTTTGTGAAATTTAACCTGAATTGCAATAAACTAGAAATTCCATCTGGAAAGTTCCAGAGGCATCTTCTTCAATTCAAATGTTGTGACGTCATTGGGAAACCTTTCAAAAGGTAAACTCTCACTAGAAATTGCAATTAATGTAACTACCATAAACTGGCAATATACCCTTTTCCTACAGAACTATACTAATTTTCTAAACAGTGGCAGTTTAAAATCGAAAAATTCATAAACTTTCAGTGCTTCTAAACATGTGCGCGTTCAATCTTCAATCGGATCGCGTCGCGAGTGGATGATAATGGCCAGACAATAAATCCCTATATCCTACTTCCCCATTTCCTGTACTAACAAACTAGGATTAGGATACTTCGCATTTTTTATTTTTCTCTCAACATCGAGGCTCACTAAATTCCTCCCCATTCTTGAAATTATAATGACAACGTAGTTCAGTTTAAATATCCGGTGATTATACCCCACTTTTTTAACGCCATTGTATCATTTTGGAGCCATTCTGCTTCCAAACCATACCTTACCTAAGGTACTTTAAACTATTGTGTATAACTTTCAATAACATCCTTGTTTATCACCTTCCATCGATTGATTGATTAAGCAACTTCTGTGCCCAAGATTTGGGATTCAAAATTTTAAAAGTACTTCAGTTTATTTTCACGTTTTAATGTTAAGGCACTCCCCCTAATCAGTGAAATACTGGGTGAGTTAGCCGTGGTCGTTACGGCATGACTGCTGGCAGTCGCTCACATCCGGGAGGCGAGGAGGTTCGAATCCCCCCGCCGGCAACCTTGAAGATGGTCTTCTGTGGTTTCCCATCTTCCTTCCAGGCAAATGCCGGGGTTGGTCCCTAACTATAGGCCACAGCCGCTACCTTCCAACTCCTCGTCCTTACATTACTACTTCCCTCCCCAACGGTACTTGTAGCTCACCCATTGGGTGTCCGTCTCGAAGCAGCTTATGTATTGCCATTTGAAGCAATCAAATTGCTTGCTCCATTGCGTCAACCATAGCTTATGAGCGGCGAGCCTCTGTCGCCCTCTGCAAGCACTTCATTTGATGTGGTCATTATTTTTACTCGAAGAGTATTCTTGTGGCGTAACTATCCGCCACATCAGTAAGTACCCTATTTCCTTGTCCTAAGGAAGAATCAGCTAGTTTACAAGTACAGAGATCTTAGTACCTAGTTGAGGCGCTAGATGTCAGGAGATGCTGGGATTCGCCGAGAGTCCTTCATGGTCTGCACTATCTGGTGTAGACTTGAGGACTTGATGTTTCTTGTGTGACATGTTGGTACCTGTTTAACCTTGTCTGCGGTAATTGGGAAAAAGATAAAAAGAGAAGTACGTTGATTATTATCAATAGCAGAGAGTGTTAGATTTTCACGAGGCAAAGAGAGACGTAAAAATGTAGCCGCTAGTGATCTAGGCAATAAACCAATAGCTTCGAGCTATCGGGTGGTCTCCACTTACTTGAAATATGAAGAAATATGGCCTACTTCGTTAACGCATTGGGATAGTTGTTTTAAAATTAATATTTTATGTGCAAGGCAAAGCAGTTATGTTTAGTACTTCGTGTGTACCAATTGATAGATGACTAGTGATCGGAGATTTATGTGGAGGGCTGATATGAAGTGTTTGTGCTGTTTTGGAGTTCCTATTTAATAATAATAATTATTTATTGGCGACATGCCAGTTTTGGAAATCTTCGAAAGGCCATCGTTTGGTGTTGGTCATGCCTTATATTTCACTACTGAGGTACTTGTAAGTATCGTTCCGATTCTAAGAGAAAGGTAATGTTAGTGATCTTTATTTTGGTGCATATGTCGTTCTAGATCTGCTAGGTTATTTTATGTGCTCAACCCATGATTTCTTGTGTGAAGTTGGCACCGCATCTTGGAACAGTGGATATGGATTTTAAACTAATATTTTATTTGTAACTTTATTAATCCTGTTCACTGGTAGAATACCGTTATGGTCTGCTATATAATTATTTAGAATGGAAATGTCGAGAAGTAGTCGGCTACTAAACGCTAGGCATTTGTCATGAGTATCAAAAATTGTTGTTGTTGCTTAAGCTCCAATAGTCAGCTGTTGAGAAAAGAAGAAGGACGACGGCAGCCATGTCAGGGAGAAGTTGATATTTTACGTTGGTCAAAAAGTTAAGTCTTATTTGATACCTGGTTTCTGGAAACGATGAATTCTTTGTTGAATACGACATTATCCTACATTAGTGAGATATTGAATTACATTGTGGAAGAATATTAGATATGATATTCGGATTTGGTAATCAGATCGACGATTCTACATTTTAAGGAGTTGGCCTAGGCTACGTACTTCAAGTTAGCAGCCCCTATTAATCAAGCAACTGATAATCAGGTTATGAGCTACAGTTTTCACGAGATATCGAATAATAAGGAATGTCACAGACTTCCATGGAAGTTATAATGTTTTAGTACTACATATCAAAAAGTAAGTGCATACTTCCTGTGAAATCTACACCTTTGATATAATATACATGCTTGTTAATATTTTATAATGTACTGAACTCTTGCAAAGAAGCATATGAGACTCAATTTCGGGGGTGTAACAGTCCATTTCGTAAAGTTGTTGTTAAGCGCTTCTTATAACATGCAGGGTAACATATAACAAAATAACATGCAGGAAAAAGTGAATACCAGGATTAAAACATATGAATTTAAAAAACAGGTCAACAAATTTACACTATTTACAACAACAAAAGAAGGTCTCCCAAATGACACCCACTTGAATTGATAAAATTGCCAAACTAGGCCTGATCTCAGAAGAGATCGTAAACATCTGGACCAAATGTCCCAAATTACTACAATGACATGTGCGTGTGCGGATTTTCTACATGCGTTACGATATGTACAAATTAATGCGAAATCCGTTACCATCCAGTAAACCTTCAGGGGACGAATCTGCATTGTCTTAGAGCTAGACAGACACGAGGAACCAACTAAACACTAATTAAACTAATCCGACACTACCTACACTAAATAAGACAAAAATAATTTCCGCAAGAAATTGGAATCAAAGAACTGCCATAGCAAAAAACATTAACGCCTGAAATTAGGACTTTTCAAATCAACACAAGTAAATCAACACGTGACCAATCAAGAAAAAAAACCACATGTGGCCGCTTGCCATTTTTACAAGAAAATACAAAATACACCCAGCGGTGTCACAACAGACGAAATCTAACAATACAAACAAATGAAATGAGTCACAGAAATCACTAGGCTCAAAGCCAACATTTACATCATAAAACAAACATTTCATTTCATACGATATGCGGTAATTCGTAACGGACATGGCGAACTCCCAATTTAATATTATGATCCAATGACCATTAAAAGAACAGGTTTGCTACAGATAGCTTACAGGGGTCAGTCGGTCAGCTGGACTGCCTAAACGATGAATCACCAGACATAGACGGGCGCAAAGTGGAATCTGCACCATCTGTCAACCCACGTGTCAATTTCCTCGACCTGCCGTAGCAATGGCTCGAGTCTCGAAGAAGCGTGCTCCCAATAGCACATAATATACGTGTGTGTGTCAAAATAAAATATCTTAGCATTTCCCAAGGAAATCCAAGAATCAGCACAGGACAAGGTACAGTAGCCTCGAAGAGCGCTCTGCCTTTCCATAAAAATACAACCACAGTATTATGAGGGCGGTAGACACATTCTACCCCTCATCTCGAAGAATCAATACACACACCTTGACACAATACACACACCAGAATCACACGTATGGGTTTGACAGAAACCTGAAATAAAGGACATAAAATATTTTCCACCGACTTGCGCTCCCAATCTAGTCCGTGACTGGAGAACCTGTAGAGGAATCTCAAAAAAACTCAAAAATATAGAACTAAGGTGTTCTACAGTGAAATCTGAACGTGTTGCGCTCGGCAACCCTAGTATGAATAAAAACCTGTTCGTAAAACATCTAACAACTTCTACCCCCCCCCCCCCCCTTCTACTTAAAATGAATTTGAATAAAAGCACCATTTATCGACCATGACGAATTTCGCATCCGCATGAACAAAATCAAAATACACGCGCCGTGCATACTAATAATGGCTCATAAGAAAAATATACAATCAAACAGACATTTTGGCCACGTGCCAACGTACATTTAACAGTTAACAGTGTCGGCACACAAAAATCTAAATACACAAGAAAAACCATGAATAAAATTATTTACAACGTTCCCGCGTCTAATCTAGCTATATATTGAATAAATCAATGGTTTGTACATCACCGTGCAGCTTGTAGAAATCAACCTCCATCCCAATGCATTCCCCCACGGGAAATCTACTCCTTCATCGTCGATATTCTGGTAGAGGCGTAGCACATCATTCCACCAATCGACCTTCCTGTAGACATCTTGGCGTGGCTTCTTGGAAAGAAATGTTCAAAATTAATATTCTACCTAGCTAGAATCGCTATGAGCTACTGACTTTCACTCAAAATGTCCTGGGCGAATACTCAACGTTGAACTGTCCCTATCTAAGCATTTGCTTACTTCACACGCACATATACATCACACAAAAAATAACTCAAAATTTACAGAAAATATTACAACCTTCGTCCACCACGCAACTGGCTTTTAACAAGTCTCACAAATTACGTCTACCGCGTAGCGCTTATCTCAACTAGAGATCTCCCTCCGCTAGGCCTGAACTCTGCTCCCAAGAGCACAATAAAATGTTCGTTCAGACAGACGTGAAGTATGCTCACCAGAGCCTGATAAAATCGTGTCTCAAACTGGCGTGAACGATGCTCCTCAGAGCCCGATAAAGTTGTGTGTCAAACTAATCATCACCGATCAATTTATTAGAAACTGACAGAAAGGGGTGGAGTGGGGGCAATCTATGAAAATAATCTGTAATTTTCAACTCACAGACTTGGGACTAGTATCAAACTTCTTCTTTTCAATTAAACGTCTCAATTCACTCATGCAGAATCCTATCGCATCGGCGGTTCTTCATACACGTGTTTTTAGCGCCTTTTTTTGGTACGCAAATCTCCGCGTGGTTTAGGCGTCCTCTCTCCTGATTCGCTGATTCAATCGTTTATCGGTTGGAAATTCATTTCTGGCACGCCTATGATCACGCCGACTTGGATGCGCGTTCACCCTGAATTTGTCCTTGAACTCGGCTTAGCTGGTCATCCCCAAGAATAACTACCACGCTACCTCTGTTGCAAGCGTTGCGACACACTACCTGTCTTCCGTTTGACAATCTCCAACATGCTCTGCCTGGATATCAGTAATAATAATAATAATGAAGACTTATTGATCGGCAAATCAATAAGGGTTCAGTACTATATGTTTTAATAGATGATGTGTGTGAAACGTATACAGTGTTTTCCTTTCTAAACTTAGGGGGTCTCAATTGGTTCAGTTGGTAGCATTCTATGGGGTAATAATTCATGGGCGGTCCTTCCAATCTATCTTTCTTGAGGGGAAGTGCGGTGCCAATTCTAATGATTGGCAATGACTTACCCACCCTTTCAAGTTACCCTTTTCACTTATTGAATCAATCTCAATTACTTTACGTTCATTGTGTAAGAAATTCTCTACCTTGTTGTGTTCGGCAAAACTCCATTTAACTTAATGGGATTTTTAATGTTTGCCTTACCTTTCTCTTTAAATTGTTAAATGCAGGTATAGTTCGCTCTACCAACTTCCTACCTGAGGTAATTGTTACCTTGTTATTTCCATTCATGCTTCTTGATTATGTTTTTTTTGTTTAATCAAGATTTGGTTTATTCATTCTTTGCTAAACTTCTAATCAGCACCCTGCTGGGTGAAAGCTTATTATACTTTGAGCACAACAATTGTTCTCCTTGTGTAATCACTCTTAATTATAACCCTTTTCTATAGGCCTCGGATTCCTCCTGCTCCTAAGTCCATCTATTAAATTCTTGCTTCGGGTTTCTAACCCATTTTACGCAATTATTTGTATTGAACTTACTTTCTCTGTCAGCAATTTCCTCTCGGCTGCAATTTGTTGATGCGCCACGTGGATTTTGTTATGTATTTTCCTTTTGCTTTTGTACTTTGCTACAATTTCCTTTTTAGCATGCTTTTGAGTAACACATTCTCGTTTGAAGTGCAAACTATAACTTGATCATTTGTGATCACTAAAAATAATAAACAATAAATAGATTGTAAATGAGCTACGAGTTCTCTCTCTCTGCAACATTTTGCCAGACTCTTTTAGTATCTTTAAAACATTTAGATCAATTCAGTGTTTATTCTTGTTCTTTAATCTTGTTTTGCAAAATAAATATATTGTTAATTTGGGTCTGTCCCATTTTATCCAATCTTCTTTTTCGCTTCCAACCATTTTCCATTTTGTATCATCTTCCCTTATGGTAGTGATCGAAACTTCTTTCCCATTGCTCCACCGTCTTAAAAATGAAATGCTACTATGAAGTTAAACGATTAAACAAGAGAGATGGAGGTTACAATCTGGACAAACGAGAACCCGGAATCTGAGAGATGAAGTCCATAATCCAGGAAGGAACGAGAGGGAGAGACCAGGAGAGGCAGATGGGTGAACAGAACCGCAGTTCCGTTTTTGTAGGAGACCATTGTGCATTTTCGAATATGCAATTTCTACAAGAGTCAGCATAAGGTAGAGAAGAAGATTTTATTTTAGTAGTAGTTTGAGGTATGTTGGAGTTTTCTATTTCGCCATTTTTGTCTATTTAAATTGGAGTATGGAGTAGATTTATGCTACTCTTTTCATATTATGCCACATTTTCAAGTAAGATTTTGATTCATTTGTGAATTCATCCTCTATTTTCGATTTTCGATTCTGGATTGAATTTATTTTGGCTCATGTATTTTTTCGATTTGCTATTCGATCGAATGATGATTTTTCGTTGTTGTGAAGATATGCGTTAGGAAGAAGAATTTGTTAGGCAGAAGATGTATAGTTGTAGGAAGAAGAATTATATGATTAGGATTTTGATAGACATTATTGTAGGAAGTTTATAAATATTTTCGACAATCATTTTACTTATATTATGATCAACGATATCAGGATGTCAGCGTATTTAGGAGATTGTGTTGAAGAACTTATGAACTGTGAACAGTATTATCGAATTTTCTCAACTTTGAGATGTTCTATTAAAGCTATATATTGAATGACATTTTGAATCAATTATACATTTTTTAAATTAACGAAAATTACCATGTTTTCATATCTGTAGAATGTATTGAATTCTAATGAAAGTTGGATAAATTTTGAAAACTGAGATTATAAGTTAAGAATTACACTGAAAATGTTGAAAACTTAAAGATGTTTGATATTGTTTATAACAAATAAGATATTGACTGAACTTAACTAACTCTCTTATTATTAAATAATAATGAAAAGGATAATAAAAACATTATAGCCATGAAAATCAACGAAATGATGATAGAACATGTATTTAACAAAATTAAATCCAACGGAAGTATAAAATTGTTGAGTAACATAAGAATTTGCAGCATGTCTATTTAAAGCATATTTGAGGTATAATGAGGTTGTACCTGATGTAGAAGTGGTATTTGAATTATTGATATATATATATATATATATATATATATATATATATATATTGAATTTATAAGAGATTACAAGGAATGTTGATTATATGAGTATATTTAAAGGAATTTAGTCGTGATTTAAGACATGGAAAACTTAGTGAAGAATATGATGAGGAATTATTATGCTGTGAGAAATAGATGATCATATTATATGTAAGTGAAAATTTTGATATGATAGGATTAATTTTGAATGATGTTAAACATGTTAGAATATGGAAGAATTAGTAAGTGGAGCTCATGGTAGTACTTTTTATTATCATTATTTACTATTTGACACGAATGTGTAAGATACGTTTGAACTTAGCTTAATTGATCGGTCAAATAGGCCAGACTATGACTAAATTTCAATGATTTTATGAAACAGATGCATATGATAATGGCATTTGGTGATGATCTCAGTATCTTAAAATTAAGTTGTGACGACGAATAATATTGATATCGATTATTGTGAAAAGATTAGTATTATTTTTGATGCTGAAGGAAGATTCATGAAGAGTGATTATGAGAATTATGTGTATATAATATTGGAATATGTCTACGTAATGAATGAAATCTGAAATAACTGATTTACGATTGTTAGACTATATTAAGATTAATATGATTGCCATATCATGGAAATTTATGTATACATTTAGGGTGAGTGTTGTTTATTCTTAACAGAACGCTAATATCTACATGAAATTGTGGTATTTTCAATTTAATTTTGTGCATTTATATGTTGCAAGTGTGAAACTTTAATATGACGTAGCTCATGTAGTGTGTTATATCATTTTGATATTTTTGACAGGGGAATTACATTTTTCATGTATCAGTCTTCGATTCATTAAATTTAGTGCTGTTTTGGGGAAGGTTGACGTTGTGATTAATAATAATTTGTGTTAGATTGTGTTATGACGACCAGTGAAGACCACTGCCTTGAGATTTTATTTTTCTTGTTTCTCGATTTGTATCGACTGAGTTAGTTAATTTTCTATCTTCATTGGTTCTTGTTCATAACGCAATCTTTTTAGGAAAGTGTTCCCTTTCATGTATTACTTGTCGATAGGATTTTGAGGGTTTTTATAGCCGGGGACTTTCAGGTTCTACGATCCAGCTGTTCCATCGGATTCTACTGTTCAAGTTTGTTCGGACACAGTACCTACTGTCAGGCCACTGCCGCCTCCTTCCCTCTTCCTTGTCTATCCCTCCCATTCTTCCCATCCCTCATGAGGCCCCCTGTTCGCTTTCCAGGTGAGGCCGCCTTGGCGAGGTGCTAGTTCCGCCTTCCCAGTTTATCCCCCGACCCGTTGTCAAGCTCCAGGACACTGCCCGTAGAGGCGGTAAAGGAGGGATCCCTCGCTGAGTCAGTAGGAAAAGCCTACCTGGAGGGTGAACTGACTACGGGAAAAAAGACGAGCCTTACAGTAGTCGCATATGATGTGTAACATCTGACATGTTATCCTACTATGAAATTGAGATGAAATATATGTGAAGTCATTTTTTTTCGGCTGTATTCCTCCAGTTTGTAATTCTTTCTCACGTTTCTTTTGTCGATAATTTCGCATATATTCTGCTCTGGATTTACCCTTCTCTGCAAATCACAAAAACGTGAAAATAAAGGGTCGTCCTAGGCCTACAACACCTCATACAAGTCCCTAGCATTATTGGTTCGCGAAATAGTAAAAAGCCGATGACCTTTTTGTTTTGGTTCCTTTGCTTAAATTAAGAGGGGGATAGAAAAATGGAGGGCGTCACCCCGACTCCTAGGACACCTCATACAAGTCCCTAGCATTATTGGTTCGCGTGATATTAAAAAGCCGATGACCTATTAGTTTTGGGTCCTTTGGTTAAATTAAGGGGACTATAGGAAAAGAGGGGGCGTCACCTCACACAAAGTGGGTTGGCACCATCTCACAGCCATCTCTCCGCCACCGCGCGCGCTCATTGGTCAAATCAAATAGCGCGCGCTTCCCCAGTTTCCTGTTACACATTTCCGTCCTTTTTCCAAAATCACTCCCACAAAATATATCCAGCAACCGAAAGGTAACACTATGTTGGCCGACAGTACGTCGAGGTACCAATCTCCGCCAACGCAGGAGCTCATTGTTTCCTGTTACACAGTTCCGTCCCTTTTACAAAAAACACTCGCACAAAATATATCCAGCAACCGAGAGGAACGATGTTACACATCAAAAAAAATTATATGTAATGCTGTATTTTTTTGCAGATGTACGTGCACAGCCCGTATGATGTCCCAGATGCAGCAAAGAGGGGCTGGTATGTACCGGATACGGCCTACCAGTCTGTAAAGCAGGCGGCGCTCTCTATATACAGCACGGAGGAGGTCAAGTCTCTAAGAGTGTCGCAGAGAAAATGTCGATTTCTGACGGAATCTCATTTAAAAATTAGCCCCGTGTATACGTACAACATGTGTCGCATGCAGTGTCGCATGCAGTTGGCTAAGAAGTTGTGCAAGTGTATTCCGTACTTCTACAGGAGAGTTGGTAAGTGCTACAGGAGATTTGTTGAGCAGGATAGTTTAGTTATGTGCAGTAGAGCTGGCCGACCTTAGTGACTGTCTATACCACGTGGAACCCAAGCGCTCCCCACGCGTTCTCACTCGCAATCTCCTTCATTCAGGTCCTTGACTAGTCATTCGTATTCACGCGGGCGATTGAGCGGCTTGTAGCTGCGTGGGTCAGCCACGCGGCTTGACTTCATCAGCTACAGCAGGCTGTTTTCCGGCCGAGCAACTCGCCCATGAGCAGCGGAGTACTCGCCGCCTAGCGTGAGTAAACCTGCAACATGCAATACAGCTCTGCTGGGGGGGGGGGGCTGCCGTAACTTCGCGGTGGATACATCAAAACTGTCAGGAAACGCATAGACTTGTGCTATGACCTTCGCCCAGTGACGTATTGGCTCTCACCCCCCAGTCCCTCTCCAACCGTGCTCCGGGCATCACTGCTGAGTACTCGCGTGTACGCATACTCAAACTCATGGATTTGGAACAGCCTGAGCTACAGAGTCACTGTATAGAGCAAGGGTAGACAGCTTCAAGCAGTGTGACGTGTCGAAACGAAAGGCAAGCCTATTGGCAACTCCAGCTATCTGATATGACATCTAGCGGTAAAAATGAGAAACTTACCAAGTAGGGTACATTTGTCACGTGGTGACTGTTTGTATATGGTTTCTTGTATTCGTAAGCAGATCGAGGTAAATTCTTCGTGTCTTTATACATAAGTAATAAGTTTTACTCGTTGATGGAGAGTAAAATTAGTAAAAGCAAAGTATATTGTTCAGTTTACGGCTGAAAGTCGATGCATAAGAGGGCTGCGGATATAAGTTTTCATCACTTTCCAAAAGATGTAAATAGCAATAGCCGAAAGGTGACGATACCAAATAAATACGGGCAACAGGAGCGGGTTGGACCACTCACCACTACACTCACTGACGACAGGACGGGTTGTTCACTGTTAAATTTACGCCGAGCCAAGCCGCACCATGACAGCCAAGCTTCATCAGTCGGGTATCCTTCCCCCTCCCTAGTTCATTTCCAATTACCCTACCAACCGCCATCACCTCGCTCTGCGATATCCGAGCCATTCCACTACGAGTCATATAGGCCTAATTTGACTTCACAGGGTAAATATCTACTCTGCGAGAACCTGCTACCAGTCCGATATTCAACATCAAACCCACCAGCTAACCATCCAAATCAAGCAATTCCTGTGTCCCCCGAGCTTAAATACAAGTTAAACTCATCCCTTCGCCCTATCAAGCGGCAAATAATTTCTAGAGTCTATGGTACAGTGAGCAAACTCAAATGTATAGCTTTTAAACGTAACAGCGCCATGACTCGAACTGCTCAAAAGCAAATACCAGCAGACAACCGATGCTTGATAATATGCAATTGACACATACAATCCATTGGAACACACAAATTAGATCACGTGTATCGCACATTTATACATATAAACAATTGAAAATAACACTGTCATTATTTTAGGGACCACATTTACTGATTATAACCGAAAAATATAAAAGTGTTCCATATCAAACGCATGCTATTGAGTATTTTTACCCTACTTATCCACACCGACCGCAGCGCCCCAAGTGTTAGTTTGAGTTGCCAATCAGTTCGTGTGACGTCAGGCGAGTGCCATGTAATACCATGTTGCCTAGATCAACGGCGCTGTGCGTATGGACCTGGAAGGGTCAGTCCGCTGTAGGTCTGTCGATGCGAACAGGTTGTATGCACTTGCTGCACGGATCGTATGTATGATCGGTTCAACATGAGTGGGAACAATTATTTTCTATTATGAAACTGGCTAAGTCCAAATCTCGAAGTGACTTGTCAGATCACAACCTAACATGCAGCCTTCCATTACAAATTTCCCAGACACTACGTCCTAACATTGATAGACTAGTTCAAGAAAAACGAAACAGAAAGTGTAGGAAAATGTCCCCGTGATTGTATTGTTATTAATGGCTCTTTTGTAATGTGCAGGGAAAATGGCACTATGTTCAGTTCTATTTAGGTTCTAGCATGACTGTCCTTCACATTAACTACTTTCGTTACATATGTTTTGATAAGAGAGAGCCGAAATGTCATTGGTTATGATCTATGATCAATTATGTTATTGCAGCAAGGAGCATTAACATTACGTCATCCAAGACGTTCAGTTCGTTGTGTCATTAACACCAGTTATGTTTCCTGTCTTTCCTACATTTCTGCATCCCGCATCCCTCCAACTAAATCCTCGACCTCTGCGACAGCCGTACAAAGCACGCTGATGTCACACGCTGCACTCGTCTTCGCTGCGAGCATGTACAGTGGTGTGAGTGACGTCACACCAGCACTGCCTGTCCTCCCCTGGTTTAGAGCTTACACTTTTTTCGTTCTGTCACTTGCCATAGGACACGCCACCGGCGTATGATTAGGCCTATGCGTAACAGATGGAGATAATGTTCAGTGCAGTGGGTGTAAAGGTTGCTACCACTATGAATGCACAACAATAACAACCAGAACATGGAAAAACATGAGTAGAGCAAATCGTCTCAACTGGAGATGTGGCACGCGTCGGGTTCGTAAAGAATCCACATCGGAAACAGAGAACGTGGAACCTGATACGGAGGAGTCAAAATCCGGAGTTGACGTCAAGGTACTGTTGATGAAATTGAAAAAGGAGAACGCTTACTTGAAGAAGAAAGTAGAAGAAAGGGTAGCTGGGGTGGAGTTTATTTCTGCGAAGTACGATGAACTTATAACATAAATAAAATCCAGCACGGAATTAGTGAGATTCCTGACGATGGAAGTACGTCAATTGAAAGAAGAGAAAATCAGACAGGGCAAAGTTATTTTGGACATCAGTGCCAAAATGAAGGATATGGAGCACGAGAAAAAACAAAATTATATAAAACTGTGCGGGGCAGTGCCAACAAAAGAGGAAAATGTCGAGGATGTGGTGCACAAAATTGTAGAAGAAATGGACGTCAACCTTAATCTCTTTGACGCAGAAGAAGCTTATCGTGTTCCCATGAAAAACAAAAATAAAATTGCTCTGATTGTAGTGAAATTTAGTTCTACATTTGCCAGAACTGGGTTTCTGAGCAAACGGAGTTTTAATCTTTTGAAATGGCCTACACAACGCGGTAAGAAAATCTATATAAACGAAAGCCTGACTCCATACTTCAGGAACCTCTTGTAGCAAGTAAAAGTAAAAGCTAAAGAGTCCGGTTGCAAATACAATATGTGTGGGTCAAGAATGAAAAGGTACTTGCCAGGAAAAATGAAGACGCTGCAGTTATACGTGTAACAAGAGAAGATGACCTGAAGAAGATAACGTCTTAATGAGTGAAGATTAGTACATTATGCAACGAGCCTATAATGGCAAAAATTAAGACACGAGTATGTTTATAAAACGAGCGTATGCGAGTTTTATAATTTTCATACGAGTGTCTAAATTACCATTACAGGTGAGTTGCTTACGACTGTTTATGTTCGACGATAATTATTATCACTATTTTATGTTCGAACATAAATATTCATAAATATCTGTCGAGATTTCGCCTGTTTTATGTACTGAATAGAGCTCATGGGACGCAGAGAATGCCTCGTATTTTACCATTGCCTCCTCGATTACCCAACTATGACACTAGGCCACGCAGTGAAATTGACATTAGAAGGCCTTGGAACTCAGCGCAGGTGCGATGTTATCCTTACCTAATTGGTCAATCAACTGTTTCTTGAGCTCTGATTGGTGGGAGAAACTGTCCCATAATGAAAACTTGGACTATAATGAGCCTCATTATAGTACTGTTTTCTGACATATAATCTTTACATTTCGACATCGTCGAACATAAAGTTATATTATTAGCTATTGTTGCTTTAAGGGACGGAACAAGGAGGTCATCTGCCTCAGGAGTGAGGTTAGTTTAAGCAAGTTTCACGGAGTGATATACTGTATATCTAGTGTTACAATGGTGTTACTCAACTTCACACAAGAACCACGGATAACATGTCATAAATTTGAAAGTGTTCAAGATTTTACAGATAACAGTACTCCGTTACTAAATGACTCACAAATATAATTTCACTAAATATTAATCTTCATTACCGGCAAATTGGGACTATTTTTTATAACTTTTTTTGAAGAAATTATTGAAGGAACACAAATAATATGTTTAGTAGATATCAGTATGTTAAACTTAAAGAGAAATCTAATTAATTTAAAAAAATGTAATGCCCTTTCCTCCAACAAAGGTAATAGGAGAGGTATAGGTATAGGCGTATAATTAAATGCAAGGTTTGAGATGAGGAATACATCAGTGAAGTAATCTGGGTGTTTGAATTGAAACTCTCACAAGCGGACGTGTAGCGGCATTGAGTGCTGCCGCCAGAAAATCGTCTTTCCCACCCGTAAAGCAACCCCCTTTTTGACGAAAAGGAAGAAATATCTTACATCACCCTCTTCACCGACTTAAATAAAAATATATTTATGCCCGGAATATTTTAAGGGTCATCAACAATTGCTATTTCACTTACTTGTTTTTCTGAAACTTCTGAACTGTTGTCGTACTTATTTTCACCATCAACCTCTTCTCTGCCAACAATGCTGTGTGTCCTTTGAACATATCCCTGCTCTTCTTCTTCTTCTTCTCCTTATCCTCCTACTTCTTCGAACTGCTCAAGAACTCACCTGATCTCCTTTTTGGAATAATACAGTTTTGCCCTCGCGAAAAAATACTACAATAAGAACCAACAGTAGTAATAATGATATTAATAATAAAAACAATAATCATAAAATAGCATTGTATTGTTTATTTGAAAATAAATAGAAATGAATAAATGAAATAAGTCATACCGATAACTTATGGATGATTGCATGTCTAAACATAAAAACTCGTGATCAACCAATTTCTGTTGTGTTGTTGTTTGAGTCTTCAGTCTTTTGACTGGTTTGATGCAGCCTTCCACGCCTCCCTGTCCTGAGCTAATCGTTTCATCTCTATATAGCTACCACACCCTACATCCGAGGCAATCTGTTTAACATATTCTAACCTTGGTCTACCCCTACAGCTCTTGTCCTCAACCCTTCCTTCCATAACTAAGCTTGCTATTCCTGGGTGTCTCAGTATGTGTCCTACAAACCTATCTCTTCTCTTCATTAGCAATCGCCAGAAACATCTCCCCTCTCCCACTCGTCGTAATACCTCTTCGTTTGTAACCCTATCTACCCATCTGATCTTCATCATTCTCCTGTAACACCACATTTCAAACGCTTCAATTCTCCTCTTTTCCGCTGCACCAATAGTCCAAGTTTCACTTCCATAGAGCGCCACGCTCCAGACAATGACTTTCAAAAATGACTTCATAATGCCTAAATCTATATTCGATGTCAACAGATTCCTTTTTTGTAGAAATGCTTTCCTTGCGTGAGCCAACCTACTTTTTATATCCTCTTTGCTTCGTCCACCACTGGTTATTTTGCTTCCTAAGTAGCAGAAGTCTCCTACTTCCTTCAGTATTTCACCTACCAATTTGATGTCCATAGAGGTTTCTGATTTCTTTCGGCTGCATTCCAGTATTTTTGTTTTATATTTATTAATTTTCATCATGTATTCTTTCCGTAAGACGGAGTCCATACCATTCAAAAACTCATTCAAATCCTCAGGCGTGTCAGCCAAGATGACGATGTCATCAGCAAATCTCAGAGTTGAAATTATTTCTCCTTGAATCTTCACTCCCACTTTAAATTTTTCTCCAATTTCCTTCATTGCTTGTTCAATATAAAAATTGAAAAGTATGGGTGATAAGTTGCAGCCTTGCCTTACACCTTTCTGAATACCAGCTTCTCTCTCATGTCCTTCAGCTCGAATGACTTTATTCCAATAGATTTCAAAATGTCAAACAATTTAGTCCAATCAAAGTTATCAAAAGCCTTTTCTAAGTCAAAAAATGCCATGAACGTTCTCTTATCTTTCCTTATTCTACCTTCCAAAATCAGCCTAAGACTTAGTACAGCTTCCCTTGTTCCTACATTTCTCCTGAAACCAAACTGGTCTTCACCCAACTCCGTTTCTATCTGGTTTTCCACCCTCTTGTAAATAATTCTAGACAGGATCTTTGAAGCATGAGTAATCAAGCTGATTGTACGGTAATCTTCACATCTGTCAGCTCCCACTTTCTTTGGTATAGGGATGATAACATTCTTCTTGAAATCAGGGGGTACCTCACCTGTCTCATAAATCCTACACACCCAGTGTAATAACCTGATCAGAACTTCATCACCTATACAGCGTAGCAACTCAATCGGTATATCATCTATGCCTGGTGATTTGTTCCTGCTTAAGTCTCCCAATGCTGTGTCAAATTCTGATCTCAATATTAAATCTCCGTCTGCATCCTCATCAATTTCCTCCTCCCTTTCCATTACATGATTCTCAATCTCCTTTCCCTTATACAAACACTCTATGTAAGCTTTCCATCTCTCAGCCTTTCCTTTCCTATCTGTTAGAGGCTTTCCATTTGTGTCCTTAATATTACAGCACTTAGTCTTCTTTTCCCCAAAAGTATTTTTAATCCTCCGATAAGCTGTGTCTACTTTTCCGAATTTCAGACAATTTTCTATACCTGTACATTTCTCTTTCAACCATTCTTCTTTCGGTTCCTTGCACTTCTTGTTAACCTCATTTCTCAGACGTCTGTACTCTGCTTTCCCCTTTTCATCTCTTACATTCTTGTGTTTCCGTCTTTCATCCATCAATTCTAGTATATCCTGAGTGATCCACGGTTTTTTACCTATTCTTTCTTTCGTAACAATGTTTTCTTCTGCGGATTTCGTTATTTCTTTCTTCAAAAGTGCCCATTCGTCTGCAATTGAAGTTTGTTTAGGTTTTTTCATTAATCCTTCCTTTATACTCTCCTTGAATCTTTCGTTTACATCCTTCTCTTTCAGTCCGTCTAGTGCCCACCTTTTTTGGATTTTGACTTTTCTTCTGTTTCTTCAACTTTAACCTGCATTTCATCACAACCAGATTGTGGTCAGAGTTTATGTCAGCACCAGGATATGTTTTACAATCCAAAATCTGGTTTCGAAACCTCTGCTTGACCGTAATGAAGTCGATTTGGTAACGCCCTGTATCTCCTGGTCTCATCCATGTGTATATTCTTCTATTGTGGTTATTGAATAAGGTGTTAGCTATGACCAACTCATGCTTGGTGCAGAATTCCATCAGCCTGCTTCCTCGATCATTCCTTTCACCTAACCCGAAATCTCCTACTATCTTCCCTTCTCTCCCTTTTCCTACCACAGGATTCCAATCTCCCTTTACTATAACATTTTCATCACCCTTGATATACCTCAGAATTTCATCTATTTCTTCGTAGACCTTTTCAACATCTTCATCATCAGCTTGACTGGTAAGCATATAGACTTGTACCACTGTGGTGCAGGTAGGTTTAGTATTTATTTTTGCTACAATAATCCGTTCACTATATTGCTCATAATATTCCACCCGCTGTCCTAGTTTCCTACTCAATATGAGACCAACCCCTGCTTGGCCATTGTTTGATTTAGTGCTAATGACCCTATAGTCACCTAACCAAAAGTCCTGTTCTTCCTGCCAGCGCATTTCACTAATCCCAACCAAATCCAACCTCAACCTATCAATTTCCCTTTCTAAGTTTTCTAACCTTCCATTTCCTAACAGACTTCTAACATTCCACGCTCCGATACGTAGAATGTCAGATTTCCTCTTTGTCACTTCTGTGATGTTAACCCCCTCTCGAGTAGTCCCCACGCGGTGATCCGAACGGAGGACTAGTTTACCTCCGGAATGAAATTTTACAAGGGAGGAGGCCATCATCACATGTAATTATGAATTAGAGAGGTGCATATTCTCGGGAATAGCATTACGGCTGTAGTTTCCCGTTGCTTTCAGCCGTGCAGCAGAACGTAGTGTAGCCATTAGTTGGCTTATATTATCAATATATTAACCGTCTATAAGACAAGTAAAGAATTGATTTATTCTGAAAGGCTGCTACTCCCTTTCAGAATAAGTAAAGAGCAATAGCAATGTAAAATAAGTGTTGCTATATGGGTGTGAGACTTGGAAGGTTACAAAAATCAATCATAAAGAAAATCTTGACCTTAATAAACCGATGCTTACGAAGAATCTTGAGAGTGTTTTGGCCAAACGTAATATCCAATGATGAACTATGGAATCTTACAAACTAGAAGCCCGTGGATTTACAGTTGAAGGCAAGAAAGTGGAAGTGGGTCGGACATACACTGCGCAAAAGCCAGACGGCAATTGAGAGGCAAGTCCTGAGTTGGGATCCTCAGGGACATCGCAGAAGAGGAAGACCGAGGGAAACTTGGAGAAGGACAGTGGAGAGGGAAGCTGCAGAAGCGGGGAGAACGTGGAGAGAAGTGAAGGCAATGGCATGAAACCGGCTTCGTCGAAGCCCTATGTTCCAGCGATGTGAATAACAGGACTTAAAGTCAAGTAAGTCATGTTATTGAGAAATGCTACGAGAGGAATAGACAGTTGTGTTTTTGTTTTGTAGATCTACAGAAGGCATAAGATAAGAGTACCCAGGGTGAAATTTCTGAGCATCCTAAGGGATTATGGTATCGAGGGAAGGCTGCTACAGGCAATCAAATGTAGTTATGTTTATATTCAGACAACAAGTGAGAGTTGATGGTAGGAAGAGTTCTTGGTTCAAGGTTGTTACAGGAGTGAGGCAAGACTGTAATCAATTTCTACAATAAGGTATAAATTAATGATAGAAACATTGTACGATAATAATTATAGTTATATAAGTAAAAGCAACTTGTACTGAGACATTCTGCAATAACCCTCACCAGTATACCTCTCACATTTGATTACTGCATTATGTTAAAATACTTTTTTTAGTTCAATTATAACGTCAGGACAATAGCTGACAACCTGTCTACTTTAATAGCTTTTCTTGTATATGGTGTTTGTTTTTCGGGCTGATAGTCTATATGCACTCTTTTGTTTATAATTTTTCCATTACCATTATTATTATTATTATTATTATTATTGTATTGCTAGTGAAATCTTATTTTATGTAGGGCGCTGCTGTAAAGGAGCTCTTAAGCTCTAAGTGTAGCCGTGAAAATAAAATCGAAATCAAATCAACATTCAAACAGTAAAAGTACTTGCACGCATGGTATAAGTATAATGGTGAGGCGGATCCTTGCTTCAAATGCATTTCGTCATGCGCATGACGTCACTCTGGACAACTGGGAGTTGTGGCGAGGCGAAAGTACTGCTCGGGTCCAAGCTGCGTGAATCTGAGAGGATTGTGGATCACGGACTACGAGAAGTGATGGTGACGAGTGATGAGGTTTCCCGGTCCGTGCGTAGTAACAGAACCAAATACATTGGTCGGTGACTCACTCATTCGCAACACCACATTGGTTTGAGCAACGGCGCTATGTTAGCAGTATTAAAATAGAAAGGAATACCAGATATCATGGCGGGCTGTTGACAGACACTTCCCCTCTCGCATGACCCTTCTCTGCCCCTTCCCCTCACCCCGCAAGTTCACAGAGGTGGAACCCGAGCAGTAAAGGACGCGCAACCCGCAGTCGATTGAAAGTGTTTATGTTGTTGTTATTAATGCATATTAGGGGTTTGGCACATCTTGGCCATCAGCCCCGTGTAGCTGGGTGTGGGTGGAACTTGCCTGATAACTTGTATTTATTTGTTGACTGTAATAGTTTCTCCATATAGGGAGAGGGATGAGGTGGTGTTGAATATGGGAATCCACGGAAAACCATTTCAAGGACGGTCGACGGTGGGGCTCGAACCCACGCGTTTACCGCGTCAGCAGAGAGCTTGGCCCCATGACGTAACGCTGTGCTTTAGCCAGCGTAGCCTCTGCTGTTGGTAACGGAATATGTGATGCAATGCCGGGTTGTAACAACCACTTCATGAAAACAGGTGGATTTGAACAAGTAAAAGTTGTAGCCAAGAACACTAGCCGCTACACCACGAGGAGGTTCAAGAACTTGAACACAGTAATGACGGTCCAGATTGGCTCCAGTTTATTTCAAGGGGGAATATTTAGTGTTCCTCTAATGAACTCACGGAATTAGCAACAATAATGGAAGCTGAGTTTCATAAATTTCATAGCAATTTGCTATCAGATGTTATTTGAGTCATCAGTCTTTTGACTGGTGTGATGCAGCCTTCCATGCCTCCCCTTCCTAAGCTAATCGTTTATTCTCTACATAGCTACCACACATTACATCCGAAGCAGTCTGTTAAACATCCTCTAACCTTGGTATACCCCTACAGTTCTTGTCCTCGACCCTTTCTTCCATAACTAACTTTGCTATTCCTGGGTGTCTTAGTATGTGTCCTACTAACCTATCTCTTCTTTAGTTCTCTTCATTAGCAACATCTCTCCTCTCCCATTCGTCTTAATACGTCTTCATTTGTTACTCTATCTACCCAACTGATCTTCATCAATCTCCTGTAACACCACATTTCAAACGCTTCTGTTCTCCTCTTTTCTACTGTGCCAACAGTCCAAGTTTCATTTCCATAGAGTGCCACGCTTCTGACATAAGCTTTCAAAAATGACTTCTTAATACCTGAGTCCATGTCAACAAATTTATTTTCTGTAGAAATGCTTTCCTTGCCTGAGGCAACTTACTTTTATTATTATATTTGAATTGCTGCCAATGGTCATAGTAGGGTATTTTAATAGAACGCCCGTATGCTCTCCAACAAGTTCAATATCAAGTAGTTCCAACTTTGGATACCAGAGATGCCACTTTCACTGACACCTAGCGGCGAACGTTGGAACTTGATAGAGCGTTTCTAACCAAATAACCTACTAATTTAGCTACGCACTACACACTTTTACATGCCATAAATCTCTGACATGGGCCCGCCAGCTGTACTTCCCCTCCGAATTAAGGCATAGGCTACTGAAGGATTTTAACGCTCTTAAAAATCCGACGACTTCGGCCGGGTTTGAATCCGAGATCTTGGGCATAGCAGTTCAGCATGCTACTGACTACGCCACCGAAGCCACCTCAACTTACTTTTGATATCTTCTTTGCTTCATTTATCACAGGTAATTTTACTTCCTAATTAGCAGAAGTTTTCTACTTCCTTTAGCTTTTCATCTGCCAATTTGAGGTCCATAGGGTTTACTGATTTCTATCAGCTGCATTCCATTATTTTAGTTTTACATTTATTAATTTTCATCATGAATTCTTTCCTCAAGACGGAGTCCATACCATTTAAAATCTCATTCAAATCCTCTGGTGAATCGGCGAACAATGTCATCAGCTAATCTCAGAGCTGAAATTACTTCTCATTGAATCTTTTCTCCTACTTTAAAATTTTCTCTAATTTATTTGTTCTATGTACAGATTGAAAAGTATGGGTGCAGCCTTGCCTTACACCTTTCTGAATACCCGCTTCTCTCTCATGTCCTTCGGCTCGATGATATGCCATCTGGTTTCTGTTAGGTAGATTGTAGATCACCCTCCTATTTCTGTACTTTATTCCAATCCTTTTCAAAATGTCAGATAACTTACTCCAATCAACGTTATCAAATGGCTTTTCTAATTCTACAAATGCCATGAACGTTCTCTTATCTTTCCTTATTCTACTTTTCAAGGACTGCCTAAGACTTAGGATACTGCTTCCCTTGTTCCTACGTTTCTCCTGAAACCAAATCGGTCTTCACCCAACTCTGTTTCTACCTGTCTTTCCATCCTCTTGTAAATTATTCTAGTCAGGATCTTTGAAGTTGAGTGGTCAAGCTGATTGTACGGTAATCTTCATATTATGTCAGTTCCTGCATTCAATGAATTAACAGGCAAGATATTGAGAAGATTGCCTCATATTGATATTGTAAATAGGATTATTTTCTGTTTAGCTCGAACCTGAACACATTATGTTTGCGTTACTTAGACAGAAAAATTAGCTTAAGCAATTCACAAAGAAACTTGAATCGTATAATATCTACATTCGCCAGTGAAAGAGAATAGCATTTGTCGTAAACAGACTGTTACTATTATTTAGAAATACGACGTATTCTTAGTTACCTACATTATTATCAGTGTATACAATACTAAGTATGTAAAATACAGTATTATAAATATGTTTTCAATAATTGAACCCGCGCAACGAATAAGGGACTCCGCGCCATTTTTGTAGTTTTGTGTTAAGTACGTTTTTGTTGTTTGAAAGCGCGCTATTGCGTGAATTTCGTCCAAATTTTATATGAGTGGTCCCTACTAGCATATAAACATTGCAGTTTACTTGTGTGGTGCTTCAGTGATCACTGAATATAGATATAAGCATATGTTTGTCTATAAAATGGGAAAAAGGGCCCCCGTAACAGGTTTTGTTATCTCAAAGCCCACTCGCTAATAGCATGCATTTCTTGTGACTGGAGTCCTTATTCCACTGAACGGATGGTAATAGCTATATTAATACACACACTGATCTTAGTTGTTTGTTGTTGTAGTTGTTGATTGTTTTAGAGGCTTTGCGACATTGCGGTCATGTAGCCCCATGTATAGGGGTATGTGTAAAATTTGTCTGATAGCATGTGTCACTGTGATGTCTGTACTAGTGTGTGTACCTGTAACTGAGGTACGATGTGGGTAGGAAGCGACCGTGGCATTAAATTAGGTACCATTCTAGCATTTTCCTGGAGTAGGAGAGGGAAATCACGGAAAATCACGTCCAGGATGACTGAGATGGGAATTGAATCCGTCTCTTCTCAATTCTGCCTCAAGATTGAGTGTACTCCCTTTCAGCCCTCAGACCTGAATTAAATTTCTTGACAGAGCCGGGAATCGAACTCGGACCTCCATGGTGACAGCCAAGTATGCTAGCCACTATTGAACGAGGCGGACAAAACACTGCTTGGATGGTTCCTCAGTTTAGGGACTGCGACAACGCGGTCATGTTGCCCCGTGTACTTTGGGTGTGTGTAGAATCTGTCTGATAACCGGCGTTAATTGTGATGGCTGTATTTGGACTGCAGACGATCAATTTCATGTAGTTCCTACTTTTGCTACCAAATGCTACCGCCAACGACACCTAGCCCCGAACTTGGCAATTATATGCCACTGCAACCGGCACCTGGCTACGAACGTTGGAACTACAGAGCGTTAATCAAAACTAACCTACAAATTTGACTTCACAATTATAGTTAGTGGAAGTTTCTTTTACATGACATAAATCTATGACATGAGACCGCCGGCTTAACTTCCCCTATGAAGGAGGGCATACTGAGGGAATTTTATCGCTCTTAAAATATCCGACGACTTCGACCGGGTTCGAACCCGCAATCTTGGGCATAGAAGCTCACCATGCTACCAAGGGGTGCTGAGGGGACGCTCAAGTTACTGTAGGGGAACAACTAAAATGTAGTTCTCTTCCTTTTTCAGACCTATTGTAACAATCCTATAGTGGTTTTACTCTTTTGGGTGGGAAGAAATACAATCATATTACTGACATGATTTAGGAATAGTGAAGATTGACAGAGTTAATTTGGAAACAGTGAGTCATTTGTACATCAGATAACGAGCTAGGGGGGATTGCAACGAGTTATCACATTCAAATGACGTCTTCCTAATAAGCGTGGCGATAATGAAACCGATGACAACACCGAATGATGAGAAAAGATACATCTTGCAGAGGGTCTCATTCACACGTCTACATACAGAACGTTACTGGGCTGCAAACACAGACTTGGATCTCTAAAAGAACATGTGTTTGGAATATTTTAAAACATTCTCTTGATTATTCTCCCACAACATTGAGAGTGCGCTGAAAGGTGAGGAGGTGATGGACGCGTGTGCACTAGCACCTCTTAGCACCCCTTGGCTACCTGCGTCCATGCGCTCCAACTCTCATACCATCATTAAAGATCCTCCATCGTAGAGCTGGGGATCGAACCTGGAACCTTCGGTGCAGGTCTCACAGAACTGAGGATATTACACTAAATTTATATAAATTAGGACGTCAGGGAACAGGGCTGTACTATGGTGTCTTCCCCCTGAAAAGTTTAGTATTTCCGGGTTCATCCTTATGGCAAAGGGGACATCGATTATCGTAGAATCTATCATACTAAGACATTACGAGCCACTTATTCTCTACAGAAGCTGTGAGTGGTTTAGGGGTAAGTGAAGTATTTGCCCTTCTTTAGAAGGCTTGGGTTAGATCCCCGGTTTTTCCATGGAGAATTTAAATCCTGGTATGCATGTTGGAACAAAGTACTCTTAAAATTGTGAGGATAACCGAGGAGTAGTTTCCAGGTACCTCCCTTGTCTATCCTAAAAATGGTCGTCCGTAGTTTCCCATTTCTACTCCAAACAAATATCGGGATGTTAGCCTACCTAACATGCCAAATTCACATTCCTACAAATTCTAGCCCTGGAAACACATACACACCCTAGCAATAACGCAGGTTATAAGACAGCTCACACACTCAAGTACACGAGGCTGATGAGAACGATGCCCCCAACTCCCTAAATAAAACAACTTAATCTCTACATTATTAACAGGGATATATTCAAATGTCTCATTTCCTAATTGCTTGCCACGGTGGGTGAGTGGTTATAGTGACGGACTACCAACCCCAAGATTGCAGGTTCGCTCCTGGCCATGGTAAGTGATTTTTGAAAGGCGACAAAAATCACGACACTCATGTCATACGTTGTTGGCATGTTAAAGAACCCATTTGATTTCAGTAGGCCGTGTTTAATGGCAAAATTAATCTCGGGAGTTTCCGCCAACACGAAGTTCCTCCATTCTCTACTAGAAAGCGCTGTAGTGTCAAGGAGCTTAGATATCTAACCTCCTTGACTTTCATAGCGTTCAAAGGAACGACGAAATTCGACATGCAAGCTACCCTCTGGGTGTCAATTAACAAAGCTTGCACCAGGCACCCGAGGCCATACGATATTATTATTATTATTTCCTAATTGAGACCTATTAATAACAAATTCTGGCAGGCAGACACCCAGGTGAAAACACGGAGGTCCTTTTTCCACTCACCTCTTTTGGTTGTATTTTTTCTGGAATTTTACGACCATGACGATTTTCATCCAGCATCTTTCAACATCTTTCTATTGAAATCCTTTCACTTTTGCATGTTCCGTTTACGTCTACGGCCGATATTGTCACGTTTGCTAGCTGACGGAGAGATTTCCAACTTCCTGACGTCCTCCATCTTGGAATACCAGGGTCCTTCTTTCACGCACGTGGCATTTCAATTGCAAATATCTACCCATAGGTGGCACTTGTGTGCACGTTTGACACGTCATTTCATGCTACATGCGACCAGGTACCTTATTCCATCATAATCTCAAAACAGACCGAGGTGGCGCGGAGTCCCTTATTCGTTGCGCGGGTTCAATTATGTATTCAAGTTGTATTACTATGACCAGAGCCTTCACCAAATGCAAGGAAGGTGCTACCTAACTGACGTCATCCGTACGAGAGAGAGGGAGAGGTATCTGTGCACCGCCTCACCGTTAGGTACTGTGCCCGTTTGGACCGAGATCCAACGACCACATTTTGTAAATTACCGACATCAGATTAGCACGAGAAAATATATCTCAGGGTCTATCTAGGTGAATACTTGGGTCTAATCTGGCATCCCTGATCTCGGTAATTCACAAGTAAGGTAAGGTGAGAAATTATTTTTGTACTAGCACATTCCTTAAAATCTCAATTTATTTATAGTTAAAAATATGATTTGAATGGCAAAAACCTCAACAAAGATAAAACAAATCACACATAAGAAATCAACAGTCCCTAACATATTACTAGAATGTCGCAGATGTGATAATCAGAAAATTAATTAGTCCATTCTGATATCCAAAAATAAATTTAAAAAAATTTACACTGGTAATCACTGTTCAATAAAGAGTTCTGAGTGATCCCTTATATTTACATGTTCGTAGTTCATTTTTCGAAAGATTGCATTTGATTTTTCAAATATTCGTAGCAAAACATTTCTCAAAAAAATATAGTCACTTGATTCATTCGGTGTTATTCCAAAATTAGACTTATTTGGAAAAATTATCATATCACTGATTCGTTGTTTCATAACAATATCAATACTCGACTGACATAAAGTCGAATGTTAATAATTGTTCATAAAGATTTTCAATTTCCAAAAAAACGAAATTTGTTCAAAAACTTTTCATAATATTTTGAAAATTTAACTTTCTTCTTTCCTCACTTTCATTTGTTTAAATGCCACAAAAATTTTAAATTATTTTCATATGTTATTAACATTACGCAAAAATTGTTGTAAACAATATAAATTATTTCTATCCACCATCAGCGGATTAAATCATTTAACTCTTCACCAAAATTTTATGCTATCAAAAATTTTCTATCACCAAACTTTTCATATAATCTCACAAAAAAAAAAAAAATATTATTATTATTAATTAATTAATTTAAAAATTTCCCTTCACTTTATTTATAACAAATTTTCTCAACCTCTCACATGATGAATATTTTATTTGCTCATTTCCACTGTTATTATTATTATTCCAAAATAAAAATTCATTAATTATTTATTTTAATTCATTTGCACTTTTATTTTTTTTTCTCGGTCAGGTTCAACAAATCTAAATTCATGTTCTTCAATTATTTATTTAGGCATACCATCGGAACTTCGAGTTGATCCAGAAAAAAAAAATATTATTTAATATTTGAATTAACAGAATAGTGAAATCTGACAAGAATATGGGGCGGCCCACATTGCCTAACCCTTCTTTTACAAATTTAGCCAACAGGCTCTTTCAAACATACGTACATCCTTGTGTGCCCACAACTACGGGAACAAAACCCACTTGGATGACCCCCAAGGTCTCCACAACTTTAAGTGTCACCAAACGCACACTAAAATCATCACCAAAATATTCTGCACACATCATATTATTCTCCCTTTTTTTATCATTCTGGATCTTATTCTTTTAATATTCTGTCAATTACTAGACTGTGTTCTTCAGTGTTATTTTACCAATTAAATAAATTCTGGTCAATATCTCTTTGCCTCCCATGTACATAAATTCTCCCTAACTTGATACATTAAATACCTGCCGTTCCTTTCTTTTCATCTGAATATATTTTTAAGTGCTTTTGGAAAAAATAATTCTGAGCTCAAGAAATCTTACTACTTCATTCTCTTCATCCATAAACTCATTTAAATTTATTTAAACTTCCAAACTTTTATTCAAAAATAAACAAAGTTATTTAATTTAAGTCCTTCCAACTAATTAAATGCATCCACAAATTATTATTATTATTACCAAAAAATAAATTTAGGCATCATCAATGTCATAAATGATTATTATCGCCCTATTCCTTTAATAAATAAATATTTAAATCTCATCTGTAAATGATTATTATTAACATCTCCTATTAATTTTATTTAATGCATTAATTATTTAATCACAATAAACAATTAACAATTAATTTAATTTAGTTCCTAATGTTCGGTATTATCACTCCCTAATTATTTATAACTTAAAATAGCATCGTTATTATTTGTAATATTATTAACTTATTCACTTCACACTTGATTATTATTATTATTATTATTATTATTATGTAAATCAAATTATTTAAATAATCCAAGCCTCAATTACTTCTGCTCTTATAATAAGAATTACAGAAAAATACTTCTATCCCTTGGAATAATCGAAATATTTCATGTCGAAACATGAACTAATGCCTGTCCTGACAAAAAACGTAGATTGAAAAATAAATTGTCAGAAAGCAGTTCCATTTGTCATCCAGACAAATACCTAGGTACAATCGAAAATCTAGCTACGGTGAAAAATGTGTGTTGATTTCTGATCGTGACTGTTCAAAAATATGGAATTCTCTAATACTACTGGTTAGTGGATAGTACATGAATAGTTGTCTTACTTCATTCTTGATGTAGAGGAAGGGCGCGTCCTGCGGTGGACACTATTCCAACAGTGTCTTCCCATGGCCATCTGCCGTATCCGTATACCTCGTTCGTCTCCATGTCCTACCAATCTTACGAGTAGTTTTAGCGGCGCATGTCGATATTCGCAGTCACTCGTTCGAAATAACTCCCTCTATCACCAGTACCGTGTAACATGACGAAAAGTTGCTCAGTCATAGACTGGTACAGTACTCCTGTAGATTCGAGAATAAATCTCATATTCAAATAATGCGGTTTCGTTTGCACGTTAAGATAGGAACACCTATTAGCTGCATAAACGAACTGATGAAATAAAACTTCTCCTGATGAAATTCGAAGTGCCTGATGTATAGTCACCACAAGAAATACATCATTCTGCAGGCCAACTTCTGTGAATGGTTTCGACACTACCATCACCTGACTGTAGAATATATGACCTGAAAGTCAGTGGATATTCTAAGTCCATTCGCTGCCAAAAGTTAAGTTTGTTCACTCGAACAAAAACTAAGTCGTGCTGACCACTGGTACGGCGACTAAGTCCTCCGACCGTCAGAATCTCGGCGTGTATACTGTCATTTCACGTTACGTAGTTCCGCACATGAGCAAATGCGCCATTGTAATGACGTGACTATGTTCAGAATCGTGGCCTTTATATAGTCCAGCGAGAAATTTTTCCAGAACCTTCCATCTCGTATCTCGGCTTCTACTAGACCGATTTTAACGCTTGATAGCTCAAATTCCTTCTCTTGTAATTGCCAGTAAAGTGTGCTAATTTCCTAGCGTCCATCTCTTCTCCTAAAGGTAATTCCAGAAAAATATTTCTCGTGACGTATGCGGGCTCAACGTCATAAACTCACGTCACTCGCTCCTGCGATGCATGCTTCCCTCAGCACTCTTGAGTCTCCTCCGCGCGTTATTCAAACCATCCATTCCCTCAATCTCCTCAACTAATAACTCTTCTTTCCAAAATAATAATGTCAACAATGTCACGGACGTGTGAACGATCCGGGTATAGTACTTACACCATGCTTGCACGTGTGTGCACACGCAGCACTGACGGCCACCGGGGCATACTCCCCCTCGTTCTACCTTAACTAATGACTGCTATAGTATGGAGGAAAACGACATCTGGCGGGTGAAATATGTTACCAGTGTTTCCAACTGTGAATACTGAAGTTCCCTGGCCCCTTCTAACACCGTGCTCTGATTTATCATAAGGAAACTGTCACCCTCCTGATGGTTAAGGCAATATGGGAAAGTGATCTCTGGTTTCCCATGCTATTTTCAATTTTCACGTATTAATGTCAATTATTAAAAGTAAGTGAGCATGACTGGGTTTGCAAGTCAAACTTTATCTCAGCAGTGAAAATGTTAACTAACATTAACTTTATCATGTTTCAGATAAGAAAACTCCAGTGTGTGGTGATAAAGGAATGCTGTGTCTTAGCGCTAAAGAAGGTAATTTGGAATATTATATAGGCTACCATATGCGAACTCGGCCTGTGGCATCTCTTGTTAAATGCTATTGTTTATATAATTGTCTATGTGCTGCTCATAGAGTTAGTGATGCTGTACTGTGACAGCAGTGACAATCTACTGCACCCTTCAATAAAGCATGGTTTTGTCGAGAGTCATCTACGGGATCGTGTTCAGTCCAGACTGCGTTACACAGCAAAGTTCGCTTAAAAACACATGCTCTAATGATTAGAAAGGTCCATGACAGAGGCTATGCTAGAAATAAAATGAATAACAAATAGAATAAAAGATATTTAATGACTGAAAATTATGTGCATAACAGTAATAATAAATAAAAGAAATCCTCCCTGACTTTCACCCCGTAATAAAATAAATATAACACTGAGCGGTAGGAACTCGCTCGTCACAACATATGGATACAAGTCCATTTTTCCTGGTCAAGAAGTTATATAATGTGTGGTATACTGCTCGTTAACTGAGTACTGATGCGTGTCCGTTTACAACTGAAACAGTCATGTTGCTTACGGAGTTGCATCCTTTTTAATCACACTACGGCTATGGGACCCACCCTTAATTAATACACTATAATTACTACTGACACATGCAAGATCTAATACTACAAAAAGATGAAGAATCTCCCTGAGATTCTACTGGTGCCAGAGCTCATAAATGAACAAAAAGAGCATGCCATAAATAGGCCAAAACGCTCTCATCGTAACTTGGGAACATAGCCTCGCGCACCCTAAGTTGGCACGGGTCATTGAACGCATAAAATAAACACACAAAAAATTGAACCAACAACAACAAAATAGAAGCCTAATGGCTGAAAACTATGTTTACATTTATATAAAACGCCAGACAAACACGAGTTTCGGAAGCTACCTTACAACTATGGACAGCACCCATTTAATCAATCAATACTCATTATAACCGATCAGGTTTTTGTGAATTTTAAACAATGTCTTAAATTGAAGTACAGGAACCAAGCCTGTTACTAATGACAAGTCGCGTTATCTGATTTGAGCGCGCCCCTCTTGTATGAGTCATCGCCGTCTCAATTATCTCGTCAGTGCCTCAAGCTAGGTGCAGTTTCCGGCTGGAAACGCAAACATATCTCACTCATCCCCCTGGATGGCAAGAAAACACAAATATATACCACAAGTCTAGCCTCGCGAGGTCATGAACTAGGCTAATGTGGAGCAAGTCAGAATAATCACCATGATATATTCTCGCTAGCACATCATAAAAATCACACAACGCACCAAAAGCTTGGACTGACTATCATACACTATATCACTGGGTCGGCTCAAAACAGATCAACAATATTGCGTCCATTTACACATTTAAAAAATACACAACAAAAACTCGGGTGCAAAGTGCCATCCCGTTCAGCTCTGCTGGAAAGCAACTATCAAAATAACCCTGATCCGTCATAAAATTCTACTCACCCTCTTACCCTCCAAATTCTATTTTTAATCTCAAATTTAATTCAGTTCCATTTCTGTTATAAGGCATACCTCCGAATAATAATGCTTGACTGCGATTTACGCAAGCGAACACGAGCACGAGCAGCGCGTCGCCCCGTTAAGTTGAACACACACAAGTCACAATATTTACAAATTACACAACGCTCGGCTTGCCCCATATTAATGTGTCAGTAAAACAAGAACTAATAATCTACATTACCAAACAAGCAAACAAATATCTACAAAATATGTCCCATAATACCATAGCTGATTTAATAAATAAATAAATTCATTTGTACTCAATCCTTTAAAACAGCGTCAAGGAAAACGTCTGCAGCCATCTCCTTTAAGATGTTTATCTCGACATCAACATCTTCTGGCAAATGTCCTGCTGGTTCCAAGATCCGGTCTCGTTCCTAGACGTCATCCTGTGCTGAATTAAATAAAGTTTTGTCAGATACACACACGATATAATTCCTACTACATTCACCTATCAAGTACTAAATTCCTTGACAGTCTATTTGGTGAATTATTTCGATGAACTGGTCCTACCGATAGTGCTGGGACTACAAATAAATCACTGCAGTTACACTTATAATTTGACGAAACTGTTCCATGTTCAATAACATAAAAATATGCAGAGTATGAACGTTACGTCCTCAGACGCACAAAAATAAGTAGTCGACGTTACGTCCTCAGACGCACAAAAATAAGTGTTCTCTCGAAGCATCCTGGATACTTATAAGTGAAACTGACTAGGGTAGGTGTGGAAGGGGATTTATGAGAACATATTCCATAATAATTATCAGACTAGCATGCGATCGGTATCATTGAGTTCGTAGCAGTGTGGAGGTTACGATTATGCTGTAGCCGGCTCGAATCGATCGCGGAATTAATCTGTAGATAACTCCCGCGTTAATTTACCAGGATGCGTTATCAAGCCGAGTTGCCGGTAAAACAAGGCGTCTTGATATTATTGGCCCAGACTCTTGTATGTCTTTGCGCGCTTTTACATGTATTTCAGCAGTAGGGAGTGGTTAATATGATGATTGACCAATTGCCTCGTAGCATTCGATTTTCTTCTTGGCGCCAACCTTCACAGCAACAGGCCATAATGTGCGTGCCCAAGCCGTCTCCGCGCTTAAAGTTGCACCTGTCCTATGTGTCAAGAATATTTATGCTACTTCCTAAAATACCACAGGAGCTTAAACCATTGTGTCCTCTCGGCCACCGATTTCTCAATATTTCCCAATGCCGTCTGGCTCTCATATCTGCTGTCTGTAGAAATGTATCAAAAGATGATGAATAATTATTAGAATCCTTTATACAGCCTGTGGATAAATGGTTCACAATCCTCCTGCAAGGAAAAAATCGAACATAGCATACAGTCGATTTAAAAAAAACACATAACATCTGTAATCCATTTCTGCCAATCCTAGAGAAATCTCCCTCTCATCAGTCTAGTCTAGCCGCCACTGTCGTTGGAGTGTCAACACGCACTCGTGTTTACTTCCAGCCTCCTCATTCATTCGGACATTCCCAAGCCTGCCTGCTTGTCTGATCGCCTAAGGCTAGTACCTCCCCTTTCCAGTACCCTTATCTCTCTCGCTCGTTCTCTCGCTGTGTCGTCATCGTCAGAGCTCATTTGTGTTTGACCACAGCAGGCTGCTCCCTACTTCCTCGTTCAACTGACGTACTCACTGACCCACGTATAGTTGGATGTGCAAAAGTACTTTCATATATTTAATTTGCAGCATTATTTCTGCGTTCCCAAGGTTCGCTAGTAAAATACAATTTTTAAATTCGCCGCATTGTAGACAGACATTGTACCTGTACTCAATTCTATCACTCTGTATGCGTTGTTACCAAGATTACGTACAATACAGAAGGGTCCGATAAATTTTGGACTGAACTTGTTAAATACCTTCTTCTCTGGATCAGATGTCCTGTCTTCCGTACTAATACAAGGTCGTTGACTAATAGTTCTCTGTGATACCTCTTATTTCTGACACGACGTAATCTGCGATCCGCCTGGTTTCTCATATGGACTCTCGTTCTCTCAATTCTCAACTCATGACCAACCATGGGATCTTGTGGGCAATTGATGATGTTGCTCCACGATCTTACTGTATATTCGTTCATGTGCAAGACCATGGGAATCTGGCCTGTCGACTCATGTCTAGTTGTATTCATACAGGTCTCTACGTCTTTGATCCTGTCTACCCACTTGTGATGTTCATTGGGAATGAAGATCCTTAAGTATTCAGTAACACATTTTATTGCGCGTTCGCTAGGATTAGCTTGAGGGTGGCGAATGCTACTAAACATGTGTTTTACATCCAAGTCCTCCATACCTTTCTTGAATTCGGCGCTCGTAAAATAGCTTCCATGGTCCGACAATATAAACTCTGGTTTTCCAAGGATTGGAATAACTCTATTTCGAATACGACTGAATACTTGTTTCGATGTAGTTTTCTGAATGGGACACAATACAACAAACTTAGAAAACACATCAATACACACTAGCAAGTGACGGCAACCTCGCCTACCTTTCGGGATTGGACCGAAACAGTCCAGGGCCACAAGCTCGCAGGGTTTTTGAGGTAGCAATGGTCTAGGATACTGCCTCATTAAGTAATTATTCGGCTTCGTCCTCTGACAAGGATCGCAAGTCTTTATTACGTCACAGATGGTAGTCCTCATTCGCGGCCATGTAAACGTTTCTCCTATGGTCGCCTGTGCCTTGTCTAATCCCACGTGACCGAAGCTTTCATGTATGTGCCAAGTAAGTCCTCTTTGTAATGATGCAGGTACCATGATACGTAATTTGGTGTGTTCTTCATCTATCCATTTATGCAGTAAATTGTTGAGGTAGACATATCTTCCTTCTCTGGCTTTTGCTTCTCTGTAGGCTGGGGTTCTTGCTGGTAATTCCTTCTTAAAGTACTGGAGCATTTGGTACATCCATGGTTCTGCTTCCTGCTCTCGTCGTATCTCCCGTAATTCCTCCAAGAATGCATGGTCCTTTGCTGTACTATCGCTGTTTCTTCCGTATCAGGCTCGGGATTCCTGCTTAATGCATCCGGAATTACATTCATTTTTCCTGGGCAGTGTTCGATTTCAATGTTAAATTGTTGTATGTATATGGACCAACGTGTCACGCTCGCTAGCCATAGATGTCTTGAACAAGAACGTTAGTGCCTTGTGGTCTGTTCTAATAACAATGGGGTAACCATATACAATTCGTTTCCATTGTAGTAAAGCATGAAGTATTGCCAACAATTCGAGTTCTGTGACCGTATAGTTGCGCTCGTGTTTACGCAATCTTCGGCTCACAAATGCTAAATAATCACGATGTTGAAGGTTAGCTGGATCTTTTTGGTATAACATCGCTCCTATACCAACCAAGGAAGCATCCGCTTGGATAATAAATTTCCGTTGAAAGTCTGGATAACCTAGTTTGATACAATTCTCCAGTAATAATTTACTCTCTTGAAATGATTTCTCACACTCAGCGTTCCAAAGCCATTTGTTGTTCTTCTTCAGCATCTCCTGCATAGGTGCTACGGTTTCAGTATATCCTGGGCAGTTTTCCTTAAAGAAGCCCGTCACGCCAAGGAAATCTCTGATATGTTTCACTCTCGTTGGTGTAGGGAAGTTCTTAATTGCCTCTATATTCGCAGGGTTTGGTCTCACTCCCTCCTGGTCAATGATGTGCCCTAAGTATAAAATCTCCTTCTTGAAAAAAAATGGGATTTCTTCAAGTTGACTTTAAAATTTGCAGTTCTAAGGTTGTCCAAAAGCTTATCCAAATTTTCCATATGTGTCTGGATGTTATCTGAAGCCAAGAGTATATCGTCAATATATCGTACCGTCATTTCCTTCACTTCTTCAGTCAGGTTCCGATCCAAGGCTCGAATTAATGCGCATCCAGCAGTTTTAACGCCGAAGGGCATGCGGACGAAGCAATATGTTTGATTATCGAACAAGAAGCCAGTAGGAAGCTGTGACTTCTCATCCAGTTCGATATGGTGAAACGAACTCGTCAGATCTACAGATGAATAGATGCTCTTGCTCTTAAATCTTTTAAGACGTCTCTGATGATTGGCGCTCTGTCATTCTCGGGAAAAATAAGGCGCATGTTTAGATTTCTGGCGTCTAGACAAAGTCTAATGGATCCATTTGGTTTTGTGACTGCCAAAATCACATTTAAATAAGGTGCAGGAGTCTTCTTAATCACTCCAGCTTGCAACATATCATCTATAATCCTTTTGACTTGCTCCCGATGTTTTTCTGGTATAGGGTACAATTTGCTTCGAAATGGGGACCAATCCTCATCCTGCATAGAATACTGAAACATATTCATGAGTTTGACTTTCAAAACAAATCTAATTTTTACATTTAATCAATGGGCGCCCGATTTCACGTACATTACATTACTAATTACATCAATAAACAAAACGTGAATCGTATTTTAACTTGCAAACTCCTGATTCTACTGTATATTCCATTTTCTTGGCGGTATTTCTCTTCGCTGTATTTACGTTAACAAAATACCACTTCCGGTGATTTCAAACAGTCAAAAACAGACAAACACCACATGTAGGGTAACAGCTTGTTTTTTTTTTGGAGTATGGCTTTTGGTGCCGGGAGTGTCCGAGGACATGTTCGGCTCGCGAGTTTTGTAGCTGCTTCGAGACGGACACCCAATGGGTGAGCTACAAGTACCGTTGGGGAGGAAAGTTGGAAGGGAAGGGCGAGGAGTTGGAAGGTAGCGGCTGTGGCCTATAGTGAGGGACCAACCCCGGCATTTGCCTGGAAGGAAGATGGGAAACCACAGAAGACCATCTTCAAGGTTGCCGGCGGGGGGATTCGAACCTCCTCGCCTCCCGGATGTGAGCGACTGCCATTAGTCATGCCGTAACCACCACGGCTAACTCACCCGGTTAGCTTGTTTATGATCCGCTAGAAAAGCCCAAAACAGCGAAACGCCCCACGTAGGGTAACGCCAGCTTGTCTATGCACCCTTCAATAAAGCATGGTTTTGTCGAGAGTCATCTACGGGGTCGTGTTCAGTCCAGACTGCGTTACACAGCAAAGTTCGCTTAAAAACACATGCTCTAATGAATAGAAAGGTCCATGACAGAGGCTATACTATAAATAAAATGAATAACAAGTAGAATAAAAGATAATTAATGACTGAAAATTATGTGCATAATAATAATAATAAATAAAAGAAATCCTCCCTGCCTTTCACCCCCTAATAAAATAAATAAAACACTGAGCGGTAGGAACTCGCTCGTCACAACATATGGATACAAGTCCATTTTTCCTGGTCAAGAAGTTATATAATGTGTGGTATACTGCTCGTTAATAAGAAACTGAGTACTGATGCGAGTCCGTTTACAACTGAAACAGTCATGTTGCTTACGGAGTTGCATCCTTTTAAATCACACTACGGCTATGGGACCCACCCTTAATTAATACACTATAATTACTACTGACACATGCAAGATCTAATACTACAAAAAGATGAAGAATCACCCTGAGATTCTACTGATGGCAGAGCACATAAATGAACAAAAAGAGCATGCCATAAATAGGCCAAAACACTCTCATCATAACTTGGGAACATAGCCTCGCGCACCCTAAGTTGACACGGGTCATTGAACGCATTTTTTTAAAATTGAACGCATAAAATAAACACACAAAAAATTGAACCAACAACAACAAAATAGAAGCCTAATGGCTGAAAACTATGTTTACATTTATATAAAACGCCAGACAAACACGAGCTTCGGAAGCTACCTTACAACTATGGACAGCACCCATTTAATCAATCAATACTCATTATGACCGAACAGGTTTTTGTGAATTTTAAACAATGTCTTAAATTGAAGTACAGGAACCAAGCCTGTTACTAATGACAAGTCGCGTTATCTGATTTGAGCGCGCCCCTCTTGTATGAGTCATCGCTGTCTCAATTATCTCGTCAGTGCCTCAAGCTAGGTGCAGTTTCCGTCTGGAAACGCAAACATATCTAACTCATCCCCCTGGATGGCAAGAAAACACAAATATATACCACAAGTCTAGCCTTGCGAGGTCATGAACTGGGCTAATGTGGAGCAAGTCAGAATAATCATCATGATATATTCTCGCTAGCACATCATAAAAATCACACAACGCACCAAAAGCTTGGACTGACTATCATACACTATATCACTGGGTCGGCTCAAAACAGATCAACAATATTGCGTCCATTTACACATTTAAAAAATACACAACAAAAACTCGGGTGCAAAGTGCCATCCCGTTCAGCTCTGCTGGAAAGCAACTATAAAAAAACCCTGATCCGTCATAAAATTCTACTCACCCTCTTACCCTCCAAATTCTATTTTTAATCTCGAATTTAATTCAGTTCCATTTCTGTTATAAGGCATACCTCCGAATAATAATGCTTGACCGCGATTTACGCAAGTGAACATGAGCACGTGCTATGCGTCGCCCCGTTAAGTTGAACACAAACAAGTCACAATATTTACAAATTACACAACGCTCGGCTTGTCCCATATTAATGTGTCAGTAAAACAAGAACTAATAATCTACATTACCAAACAAGCAAACAAATATCTACAAAATATGTCCCATAATACCAAAGCTGATTTAATAAATAAATAAATAAATTCATTTGCACTCAATCCTTTAAAACAGCGTCAAGGAAAACGTCTGCAGCCATCTCCTTTAAGATGTTTATCTCGACATCGACATCTTCTGGCAAATGTCCTGCTGGTTCCAAGATCCGGTCTCGTTCCTAGACGTCATCTCGTGCTGATTTAAATAAAGTTTTGTCAGATACACACACGATATAATTCCTATTACATTCACCTATCAAGTACTAAATTCCTTGACAGTCTATTTGTTGAATTATTTCGATGAACTGGTCCTACTGATAGTGCTGGGACTACAAATAAATCACTGAAGTTACACTTATAACTTGACGAAACTGTTCCATGTTCAATAACATAAAAATATGCAGAGTATGAACGTTACGTCCTCAGACGCACAAAAATAAGTAGTCGACGTTACGTCCTCAGACGCACAAAAATAAGTGTTCTCTCGAAGCATCCTGGATCCTTATAAATGAAACTGACTAGGGTAGGTGTGGAAGGGGATTTATGAGAACATATTCCATAATAATTATCAGACTAGCATGCGATCGGTATCATTGAGTTCGTAGCAGTGTGGAGGTTACGATTATGCTGTAGCCGGCTCGAATCGATCGTGGAATTAATCTGTAGATAACTCCCGCGTTAATTTACCAGGATGCGTTATCAAGCCGAGTTGCCGGTAAAACAAGGCGTCTTGATATTATTGGCCCAGACTCTTGTATGTCTTTGCGCGCTTTTACATGTATTTCAGCAGTAGGGAGTGGTTAACATGATGATTGACCAATTGCCTCGTAGCATTCGATTTTCTTCTTGGCGCCAACCTTCATAGCAACAGGCCATAATGTGCGTGCCCAAGCCGTCTCCGCGCTTAAAGTTGCACCTGTCCTATGTGTCAAGAATATTTATGCTACTTCCTAAAATACCACAGGAGCTTAAACCATTGTGTCCTCTCGGCCACTGATTTCTCAATATTTCCCAACGCCGTCTGGCTGTCATATCTGCTGTCTGTAGAAATGTATCAAAAGATGATGAATAATTATTAGAATCCTTTATACAGCCTGTGGATAAAGGGTTCACTACCTTACTCCTATAAAAATTATAGGGAATGAACTTTAGAATACCCAGTTGCATGAATGTATCTTCGCCACTGATGATTAGTAGGCGCGGTCCAATTGTTAGATATGGTACGATGTTTTATGAGTTTATGTACTACATTTATGTGCAAATATATACAGTATACAATCTTAAGATTACAAAAGTTTGTAAAAACTTGCTTTCCTTCCTAACGCCATTGGGCATAATTTGTGTTGACCGACTGAAAAGCTTTCTATAATAGAATTAGGCGACACTGAAAAATGGCTTTTAATACTTCAATATCTGGCGCTTACGTTACCCGGCCTACCCTGGAGCCACACTGGGCTCGACATGGCAGGTTGTACTGTATTTACATCGGAAGTTCATAACATTAAACAAGTACCGTAGTTCCGTGAAGAACTAAATAGCTTATTTTCATATCCTACTGGTCTTACTTAGGACTTGAGAAATGACAACGAGATTTTTTTTAATGCAAAGCCGTCATTTTTAAGTTCTCATAAAAATCCATGAAATAAACGTCAGTAGACTATATTGAGGCTTGTATGAAGATACTGTATACCGTGCAAGCTTCACAGCCTTTTTTTTAGTGCCGGGAGTGTCCGAGGACATCGTCGGCTCGCCACAGTTTGTAGCTGGTTCTATGCTGACACCCGTGGGGTGAGCTACAAGTACCGTCGCGTGTGGGGTGTTGTCTGGGGAGGAAAGTATGAATGTTAGGACGAGGAATTGGAAGGTAGCGGCTGTGGCCTATAGTTAGGGACCAACCCCAGCATTTGCTTGGGAAGAAGATGGGAAACACCAGAAGAATATCTTCAAGGTTGCCAGTGGGGGGATTGGAACCTCCTTGCCTCCCGGACGTGAGCGACTTCCTGCTGCCTAGCCGTAACGGCCATGGCTAACTCACCCCGTATGGCGTTCGGTTGAAAAGTAGCGAGAAAAAGTAAATTTAAATATACAAATTTCGCGTCACCGCCATGTTGGTTTTGTACTCACCAGGTTAATGAATGATCCATAGGTGAACTTTTATTAATGGCCTCTATCAACATACAAAATTTCAGTTTGATTGCTGCAATAGATCCTTAGATATTGAGAGCCGTCTAAATATTTCAGATGGTCGCCATTTTGGATTCTTATATATGTAGGCCATAAAGCTATGTAAGATTATATGAAGATTATTGCGTATGTTCATTTTTCAAAATTTCACTTCGATCACATGATTAGGGCACAAGAAACAGAAGCTTAATTTAAAACTTTTGCACAGCCGCCATCTTAAGGTTATGCAAACAATTGAACTAAATTAGAGGTCAGTGCATTACAATGTGTAAAAACATTTGCTGTACCAAGTTTCACTAAGCTCGGATGGTTAAATCGCGAGAAAAGTCCATTTAAATGTTTCAACGTCGTTTGGACACCATATTCGTTTTGTACCTAACAGGTTTTTGAAAGTCACATAGATGAACTTCTAGTAGTACCCTTTATCACCGTACACAATTTCAGGATGATATATGTTACTGTTGCGAAGATATAGAATGCCAGTGATATATTTCATGCGGCTGCCATGTTGGATTGGCGAACGTATTAAAATTTGAAAGGCACGGTCGAGGTCAGACGAGGTAGTAGTATGCACTTAACCGAGTTTCATTGAAATCGCTTTGGCCGTTTAGATTTAATTAGGGACACACACACATACACACGTGGACAAAAGGTGATCTCATAAGCCTATTAGCCTACTTTCGATTTTTGCAAAAAATGAAAGTAGACTTATGAGATCAACACAGGGCGAAAAAATTGTGTCTGTCTGTGTGTGTGTATGTGTGTGTGTGAGTCTGTGTGTGTGTGTGTGTGTGTGTGTGTGTGTGAGTGTGTGTACTCTGAATGTCTGTCCCCCCCTATCAAGTCGAACACGGTGAATGCGAATTGAACGAAATTTGGTACAAAGGTAGCACTAGCAAAGGACACCTCAGTGTCATGTTTTATATCGCCGCCATCTTTACTAAAACTGAATGGCGGCCACTCAAACGTTCAAAACGTAAAATCAAATAACGACTAACCAAATCATCCGACCTCTACAACATGGTAACAACATACCTTCGTATAGGATGCGTCTTGTGACCAAACTACAAGGTCGTCCGCCATACCATTTCAGGATGGCGGCCGTGCGAATTATGCAAACTTTATAATCCATATCATGGGACCCACGAGTTCCGATTATCGAGCCGAGAATCGTTTTAACTGTTCTAAAGGAAGAGGCACGTTCGAAATTAAAAGTTGATTTTGTAATACTATGGTGCAGACGTGATTTTAAAAAGCTGAGCTGATTCAGTAATAAGACAAGATGGCAGCGGATATCTTGTGCCTGACTTATATTTCACTAATTTGAGTATTGCATGCAATATAGCGTACTGATACAAAATAAATAAACTTTGTATGAAATGCTTTATATATAAATAATATACTCCAGTGATGAAATCGTTTAGTATAAATCATTATTTGCTAACAAGTTCTATGTAAGTCATTTTATATAGAACGATATTCGTTGACACAATTAGCTCAGTGGTAGAGCGTTAGCCTATCGCTCAAATGCCTATGGTTCAAACCCGATCAGAGCTAGGTTTTTTGCTTGAAATGTTATATGTTTATTGTTTTGTAATGACTCAGATGTTTTAAAATTAAGCGTTATATTGTGTATATTATGGTGTAAAATATATATTTAATTAAAACATAATTCGCCAGCAGATTTACTCGAGACATCTAGCTGCCAAAAAGGTAACTGCACGTCGACCTACTTATTAACTTCCAGATTTTATTGAAAAGTTTCTTCTTCTGGCCGCTAGAATGCACTCGCTCTGTTAGGATTATATTGTTCGATATTTCACCACTAGATGTCACGACTAGTCTACGTGGGGCTCCATTGATTACTATACCATTGGCATTCTATGCGCATCGAATTTGAAGAATGACAAGATGATTCTACGATACATTTTTACTTTTTATTTTAAAGGGTTTGTAACAGCCCATTTTGCGTTACTTGAAAATGTTATTTGAAGTAAAGAACAAAACGATTTCACATAGTAGTTTGTATACACACGTCTCTGTAGGGTCATGGAAAGATTTGTTAATTCAATTAGGGTTTTCGATTCCCGGTCAAAGCATGTGATATTTTCGAAGTGAAATGCCATGTCCTGTGGTTCGGATTCCACGTAAAAAGGAGGTCCCGTGGCTCATAATCACAAGATTCACGGTCACGTAAAACTACAATCTTCCTTCCTTTTTTTTCAATTAGGGTTGTGAAAGCCATGCACAACCAGACGTGTAAAGACATGCCTCAACTCAAGATTGGATGTTGCCCACGGCAGGTCGTATATGAAATAATAATAATAATAATAATAATAATAATGTTATTGGTTTTACATCCGGGGAGCGTGATGGCGCAGTGGCTAAGCTGCTCGTCTTTCACCCGGACGGCCGGGGTTCGAATCCCGGTGACAGCGGGGTGGAATTTTCACCTGAAAAATCACGTGGCGTCAGGAAGGGCATCCGGCCTTACATCCCGGCCAAAACCAAAATGAGCCTGGTTGGCTCCGGCGACCCCAATTAATTGGGAAAAGCCGAAGGAAGAAGAAGAGGAAGAAGAAGAAGATTGGTTTTACATCCCTTTTAACTACTGCTGCTTTTAGAGACACCGGGGTGCCGGAATTTTGGCCCGAAGGGGATCTTTAACGTGCCAGTAAATGTACTGACACGGCTCCCTCGCATTTGTGCACCCTCAAATGCTAGCTGACTGCACCAGGATACGAACCTGCAACCTAGGGCCCAGCAAGCGAGAACGTTACCGCTGAGCCACGCAGCCAGTCCGGTCGATTATGTCTCCAGATCCATAACATTCTTGATATACTTCTTATCTTTCTTTCTTCAATGATGGTAGCAGTTTTTATCTAGGTTGTGGCGTTTGGTAGAGGTAAATCGTTTCTAAGGTCTTCAACAAAGAATAGTTCTATTATACTCTTTGATAATAACAACGAGTTATAACTATACTCATACATTTAGGAGAAAGTAGGCTATATGTTCTTTACTGAACATCTTGTTTTTTTAAATAAATGAATTGAGGCTAAAAATGTAAAAACGACTCAGTACCATATTGTAATATTGTAAGGCTGAAGAAAACTTTTCTAATGTGTTCTCCATTGTAATTCATTTCAGATGCACTAGTTAAACTCCTAGATCCTGTGAACGCAACAAGGAAATATCACTGCAACTGTTATCCTCCGTGTGACGATGTCAACTACATGATTGATACGGAAGAGTTTTCTGATTGGTGAGAGCATGCACCATACAGGTCCTGTAAAACTGTGTGTTCATTTTATAACAATCATTTCATTGATTATTTGTTGAAATGTTATGTGGTTCATACATACACAGTACTGCCATAATTCTGTCAGTACTTTTAATGCATATACCTATTTACTAAATAAAACTATGCAAACCCATTACATATTATACATATATTCTGAAAGAACACAAAACATGCTACAGAATGAACATACTCTTATTCGAAATGATCACCAAGACTGTGCAGCATCATAGTGGCGAAGACGTTGAGACCACTCATCGAAAGCTGCACGAATCTTGTCTATAGTGAGTCTCTACCTTAAAAGACAGTATGGAATTAAATGAAGTATTTGCCTCTCACTCGCACTCCTATGTCCTGCAATTAGCTTCGTCCTTTTCTACGCCGGCGATGTTGCCATTTCCCAATAATTGAAAGTGACAAATCTAAGAAAACGTTTGCGGGGTCTTATAGAGAATTTTCCGCTCTTTATGATGATGTAAAAATAAAAGCCATAAATTATTAACACATGGCCCAATTTTCACAATTACGATATTTTAGCGCGAATCTATATTTTTGCAGATGTAAAACTTATCACGCCATAGATAATGAACTAATGATCGCAACAGATCAAGAATTTATTTTTAGATTGCCTGATGCTGGTAAAGATACCCTATTTCTCAGGACACTAATTATTTTCATAATAAGAAAGTTATGTTTTTTTTTCTTAAATGTTACTTGAAAAATCTGGGATGGTGTCACACAAAAATTACGTAGTGACAAACATTTCTGTTGACTTTACGTTGGTGACTAAGCCAGAAGAAATGTTCATTAATGTCATAAATAGTTTTAAAAACAAACCAGAGCTCGATATCAGATAGCATCCATAAGTTATAGCACATTGCGTACTCCTCCCGCCCAGCGGTGACGCACCGAAAGTTTGTTTGCTCGTAGGCTATCTCCCCGACTGAATTTGATGGAGAGGTGATGGTGTGAAGTTTAACTGTGAAATGAAGTGAAGCTTGTGTTCTTTATAAATTGTCCGCCTCGTTGCGTAGTGGCTAGCATTCTTGGCTGTCACTGTGCTGTCACCGTGGAGGCCCGGGTTTGAGTCCCGGCTCTGCCAAGAAATTTAATTCTGGTCTGAGGGCTAGAACGGGGTGTACTCAACTTCATGAGACAAAACTGAGAAGAGGCGGGTTCGATTCCTACCTCAGCCATCCTCGAAGTGGTTTCCGTAGTTTGCCTTTGTTTGTCCCGGGAATGAACAAGGGTTCGTTAATGGTGCAGATTTAACGTTTCTGTGCCAAAAGAACACGGCAGACACCCACGAAGAAATGACAGGTGAAGTGTATGAAAAGTGGTTCGCCGAGCAATTGTTGCCCAATGTTCCCGAAGGATCTAGCCTAGAAATAGACAATGTAGGCTATCACAGCAGAGAAATATGTTCGTTGCTTGCCACCATACCACAGTGAACTTAATCCCATCGAAGTGGTATGGGCGCAAGTAAAGAACTAGCCTATATAACATTGAAAAACGTCTCATTCAAGAAACAAGAAATGAATAATTTAATTTCGGCTGCATACCAGCACTTGACCACACAAAATTGGGTAAATTACGTGGACCACAATATATATTATTATTACCGTTTCAGCAGGGTCTTCCCAACTACGTTGTCAACGACCCATACGGTCATTAAGTGCCTGAGGGTATTTTATTATTATTATTATTATTATTATTATTATTATTATTATTATTATTATTATTATTATTATTATTATTATTATTAAATGTCATATTATAATTTATTATTCCAGAAAATGTAATATTATAACATGTTATAATATTACCGGTATCATATTAATGAATAATTGAAAATTATAAATTATTATAATGTGTGCATTAAAATAGCGCTCTGAACTTCGGTGTATCATATTTAATTATTGTACCGGCGTTTGCTTCAAGGCATGAGGTACAATTATATACAACAAACAAATATTTTGGAAATTTCCCGAGTTTGCGTAAAAACACGCCTAAGTACGAGTTATGTTGCATCATGTGCCCGGCCCTGCAGAACTTGGTATATGCAGCAGATCTGGCATCAGCGCGCTCCATTTAATGCGTAATGTCTTTTAAGATCGAGACGCTTTATAGCGGAATCTTTTTGACAGCTGACGTGATTGATTTTATCTCAATATTACGGTGTCGTTTTTTACATATCTCCAGGAGCTTCTGCCACAGAGAATAATCCAATGGATTAGGGTACGGACTTCCACTAGGCCAGTCAGCATCAGCGATCAAACGTAGACATTGGTTGCCAACATCTGCTGCGTGGTTTTTCTGATTTCCCTTCAAACAGCTTCGAATTGATACATGTTATCATCTTTTCCAACATTGTCCGGTATCCACCTTAGCAAAAGTGCAGCTCCAATGCTCCCTCACAGGGAACCACAGGGTGATGTTTGCGCTGCACACATAGAACTTTCTCCTTGCACGAAAAGCGTTCACAAGTTATTTTCTGCAAGTTTCTGTTTTTGTTGCTGTTGCTGTTGTTGTTGTTGTAGTCGTGTGACCTCCTGAGAGGCCGAGTGCAGGTCTTTCTAGTCGACGCCCGTGGGCGACCTGCGCGTCGGGAAGAAAGATGGAACGGATGATGATGTATGAAATTGGGCAAGGATGTGGAAGGAAGCGGCCGTGGCCTATCAGGAGGTACCGTCCCAGCATTTGCCTGGTGTTGAAAATGGGGAAACCACGGAAAACCATTTCAAGGACGGCCGACGGTGGGGCTCGAACCCACGCGTCTTCCGAGTCAGCAGAGAGCTTGGCCTCAAGACCTAACGCTGCGCTTTAGCCAGCGTAGTCACTACTGTCGGTTTCTGCATGGTGATCCGACGTGATCAACAGCTGCACCCGTTTGTTTAAACCGTGCTATTGTCCGAAAATCAAATCGTTATTTTAAACCGAGAGGTTTCAGCGTAGAAACAATTTCCTTAGCTCACTTTCCGCAGCGAAATAATGCCAATACAGCGATATGATTCTCATACACTCCCCACTCCATATTTCACTGCCTGCTAATAGCACACTGCAATGCGTTTAGATGATACTGGCATAACTTATGGCAGTACTGTGTACATACAAACACACAGTACACACACAGTGGCGTACCGACGAGGGGGTTAAACTCCTTTTCCAGAGAAATTTGTCCACCGTAGGGTACGGTACTTGAATCCTTATACCGGTAGGCCTATTGTCCCATCTATCACCTGTTTTACACTATGGCTAGTGAGGCTTCTTTACTCCTGTATATATTTTAAACTTGATCGCGTTCTTCACTTGGTAAATGCCCTACACTCGACTCGCAGCGAGACGCCCCCTTCAGCGTTGGAGCTAGTTATGCCATGGATCAGTTTTGCTGTTAAAGTATGCGATTGGTAAATTTTTACACGTTGATTCGGACTTCTGTGCATATATTTGTGTCACTGTGTATCCATTTTGTTAAAGCTAGTTCGGTACATGGGGAGTTTCTGTAATTTATTCCTATCAATTATGCATAACCGACAGTAGTGGCTACGCTGGCTAAAGCGCAGTGTTAGGTCATTGGGCCAAGCTCTCTGCTGACTCGGTAGACGCGTGGGTTCGAGCCCCACCGTCGGCCGTCCTTGAAATGGTTTTCCGTGGTTTCCCATTTTCAACACCAGGCAAATGCTGGGACGGTACCTTCTGACAGGCCACGGCCGCTTCCTTCCACATCCTTCTCCAATTTCATTCACCTTAATCAATTCCATCTCTCATCCCGACGCGCAGGTCGCCCACGGGCGTCGAATAGAAAGAACTGCACTAGGTCTCTGAGGAGACCACACGAAAAAAAATATATGCATAAAAAGCCATCAGATTTTGAGAGTCAATAGTAGCTTAATGGCAGTAAGAACATGGAGAGCAAAACACTATTTCTCTCTCACATAATATAAATATTATAAGCAGTCACGTATGGGCATGATGATACCACTGCGTCATTTCAGTTTTAATATTTTGATGCGTAACATCTTTCCACTCGGTTGCTGGATATTTTTGTGGGAGTGATTTTGAAAAATGGGACGGAAGTGGATCGGAACGATCGAGGTGGCACCAGCTGAACTGAAGTGCGCTAGCTGGCAGTGGTGGATCGAACGGAAGTGTAAGGCGCACTGCCAATTCGATCGATCGGTCCAGCTGGCAGTGGTAAGATCCAGCTGGCAGTGGTAAGAGAAACAATGAGCCCGCGGTGTCGGAAATTGATACCATGACGTACTCTCGGCCATGTGGAATTTATATGACATACTGAACGGTAAACGCTCATGCGAACTCTGGTGTCAAGTGATTGAAACAAAGCACATGGTACATGTTCGAAGTCTTCGTATCAGTATTTAAATGGTAAAATGCCTTAATATCAAACATTGTAAGTAGTCGGCATTGCCGGTATTATGTTTCTGCACAATGGCTATTCAAATATTAACCCACATAACGGTAATTCAGTCATCAATATAATATAATCGTAGTGGTTATACGAGAGTTGAGCAAGCCTTCATGAACTATTGCTGAATACATTCTCTTTACTCACAAGAGGGCCTATTCATAAGGCATTTTAAACTCAATTTCACGCAGGAACATTATCGAAACCAGCAAAATATAAATGAAACTTCATTCCGTAATGCAGTATTATTGGAACGTGGAAATAAGTCACCATCTTGTGCACAATATTTGCGTAGTCGAAATTGCCGTGGGGTTAACGCCTATGACTGTGAATCTAGAGATCTCGGGTTTGAATCCCGGACGGGGTAGTTATTTTTGTTACCAGATTATCATTTTAAACGATACTTATCATATCAATATGACTAATTTTAACAGAATCCATATGAAATTACGTGTTGGTCTGTGAATCAAGAGGACCTGTTTATAAGGAATTTAAGGTTATGAGCGTCTATTAATCTAGTTGATCCATATCGTATTCTTTAATTAGGCTAGTGCTGGTGAAAGCTACAAATCATCTATTAAAATGAGTTCCGTATTATAAACTACAACATCTGTAAAACACTCCCTTTTACAATAGATTAATATTTGTGCCAATAATAGTATAAAATACCGGTGTATCACCAATTTCACGTGAGGTTTCTTCTATGTCAGATGTTACATATTATGTGCGACTACTGTAAGGCTCGTAATTTTTTGTTACTGTTTTCCATTTTAAAAAGAAATATTTTTTCAATTCTTTATTGCGCTGGAAAGTATAATTAAATAGTTTCCATGCAAATAGAATGTTTATGTAATTATTTCATTTTTATGAGTAATAACCGAAATATCATTTTATAATGTGCACGACTGCTTTATGAATGAAACCACCCCAGAAAGAAATCCTGTGTACGCCACTGCGTACCGTACATACAGAACATACATGCATACATACATATGAGTACATACTGTGCCCGTTCACTACCGGTACAGGATGGCAACTCACTGGGTACCGATGGGTCACCATGCACATATGTGAAATTTGAGAACAATGCGAGCATGAGAAGTACCTCGGGGTCGTCCTGGACGTGTATTCGAGATAAATGCAACATTGCCCTCAAATTCCACGCGAGGAGGTGGGAAGATAGGGAATCATCGCATCAGAAGCATAAATAGTTAAGATAAAACAGTAGCGAGCATTTTACTTTTCATGAAGTGTAGTAGAACAAAAACAAAGAAATGACCCTCCTACGATCTGTAGGGTAAATATCTATCTAAAAACAAACACTCCTGTGGAAAGAAGGCATCCTTTCTACCCCTACGATCGGTCTACTCCAAAAAGGAAAAAAGGAAGGAAGCTTGTAGTTTAACGTGACCGTTAATCTTGAGATCATGAACCACGGGACTCCAAAAAGGATTAGGCTAATTGTTACCAAATATGTTTATTATTATTATAGTCGGGCTCTGAGCATGCCAATGTCACGTTGAATATGAACACAACACGATTCAAAATGACTTGTCACATTAGATGGATCTACTACACCATGTGGAATACTAAGAAAAAAATGAAAAACCTACTAAACTGTGCTACGTTACAAATGCGCTATAATAAACAATCAACAATGCGCTATAGAAGTGCGCTAAAAAGCAGAAATGCTAAAAACCTACATTATAAATAATCATAATTCCAAAAATTATGTGCAATATGTCCACACGGACTTTCATCATCAACGGTTAGCAGTTCACCTGATTCATAGGTGATCCAAATACGTATAATTATTATCACTCATACTGTTCCAATAAACTAAAACGTGCGTGAGCGTCAAATACATTAGCTCCAAAAGAGATGGCATTATATTTTAAATATCAATTTGGCGGTTGTAAATGAAATGACATTTATTATTATTATTATTATTATTACCTGCCTTCATGAACGATTCATTATCATGATTTATAACAACAAATGCAAATCTGCTTCCATATTTTATATTAGAATCCAAGTAACAAATTTTTAAATAATTAGGACGGTATTGTGCTTATGACACATGTTGACGATTATTATTATTATTATGATCTCCTCCATTATCAAACAATTAATTAATACTCACTACAACTCTCGCATACATCTGCGGAAAAATACACTATATTCTTGGACATAATAACTTTCACAATTTTTATACCTTGGGAAACTCCATTATTGTTCCCGTGTTATTACATCGTCATCCTCATATTACTCAGGGACCCGAGTCTACACTGCTCTGCCCAATTACTCAATATTTCACTAAGGGACCAGGGACAATCTCAGCCTGTCCATTCAACAACAATTAATTCCAAGAACCATTTTTATCATACGTGAGCTTCAACAACAATTTATATTCGTCAACAGATTATTATTATTATTATTATTATTATTATTATTATTATTATTATTATTATTATTTGAAGTAGTGTCTGATCTGCTTTTTCTGTTATCAGCAACAAACACCTCCTTTACAAATATATAGATTATTATTCAAACGACAATGATTATTATCACATCATGAATTTGTTATAAACAATTGCAAACTCCTGCGGTATAAATATGTGAAAAACGCTGTTTGTTTTCGCCACCTAAAATGACGACAATCGGTCGTTAAAGAAATGAATCTACTATAACTTCATTAGGCAAACATAAGGCAGTCTATTGGACGTACACAAATAACTCAACGAGCTAATCTAATGGAACATAGGTTCTGATCGTCGGTGATAGGCCGAAACAATCACGCTACATGACATCAAATCATCAGTTTGCCAATGCACGTAGCAAACTCTGTAAAATCCATGACAAAAAATAATATTCATCTCGAAGCGCAAAATCGAACGTAACACTCCGTCGTAGTATTTCAAAATATAAACAATTACTATTCCCAAAAGACTAATAACTACAGGATATTTGGTTGGTTTTATCAGACCTTAGTAATCTCAGTTTTGGCAGGGGGCGTCCGCAGCTTATGGTTCCCATGTGAACCATGACGTTGAACCACGTTCCCACGTTGTTCCTTCCATTGGATCTGGGCTGGCTGGTTCCACACGGCCTCCAACTTTGGCTCCATCTTCCTGGATAGTTCCATCTTCCTGGTCAGCGTGTAATCAGTCTTCCGTTCCACTGGTGGGCTACGGTTCCCCTCTGGTAATAAACCAGGGTTAGCTTGAGTTCTCTTCGTCAGCATCATCCATCCCTAGGTTCACCTGTCCACGTCCGTCTAGCCCTTCATAGCGAAGCACATGCTACCAGAGGAGGACATACTAGCGTGCAGTAGAGTTGCTACGTAACTTTCCATTAGGCTGTGGTGGTTTATAAGCATATCACCCTAGTTACTGGTGATTGCCTCGATGAAATAGAACTTATTTGAATTTGTAGCTCAATTTACGAAGTGATGCACTTTGCACTTGCTGAATTTGTAAACTTAAGAAGTCGTGGTGTGTCGTGCATTCAGACTTGTGGATAATGATACACTTTAAATGATTTGCCTGCGACAACTAGTTTGATAGATTCCGAGTGCCTGAAGTTGACACTTCGGGTAACTTGTACTTTTCGACTGAGCTGTTTACGAGTACAGTACAGCGTAGCGGCCTCGCTAACACGTCGAGATCTGCTGACTAACACACATAATAACCTCGGATACTAGCTTTGCGCGCGACCGTGAAGGATCACGCCGAATGAAGAAGTGACGACCTGTAGTCCAAGTCCGAGTCAGAGTACGACTCCTGGGGCGCCGTCTAGGTGTTGTGCTCGGGACCACCGACCAAAATCTGGTCCTTTGTCCCAGTTGCAACTGGTTGTGTGTATTGCAAGGTTCAACTTTTGGTTGATCAACATTTTCGTTATTTGCGACTTGTTGTTTAACAACTGTAAATGGAGGGCGACTAGTTGTTAGCAACAGGGTTTATAGAGTTTAAGTAAAGAAGAGAACTTGTGACTAGAGGTATATGAGGCTTTGCAGAGAGATAAGGGTTCGCTTACTACTGAGCACCATCCCGGGCGGGCTGGCCGTGGCCACACCCCCGAGCAGGCGCACAGCAGGTTCGCGTGGCGAAGAGGGGGGGGGTGAATTTAGCGAGAAGCCGTGACGAGGTGGTGCAGGATGGGTAGGATGCTTGTGAGGGCTGTGTGTTGGGGCTGGAATGAGCTTGGAGGGGAGATGGGGAGGGAGAGTAACGGGGGGATGTGTTTCTGATGTTGTTATGTTCGCCTTAACTGCCTGTGGTGTTGTCTAAGGGCAGCCTTGATACTCCCGCATCCCGGGTACGAGGCCGCGTGCCCCCCCCCCCCCCCCCCTCCACAGTTTGTACACGTGTGGGTTTTTCTGGGCACGGTACAATCTTTGTGGCGGTGAGGGCCTCCACAGCGATTGCACCTGGCCTCGTGCCTGCATTCGTACGCAGCGTGCCCTAGGCGTTGGCAGTTAAAACACGGGGTGACGAGTGTGCAGCGTTGTCTGGGGTTTGGACGCCTGGGCGTCTGTGTTTTTGTGGCTTGGGAGGGGGTATAGGTAAAGCAAGTGTAGCAGTGCCCTCTGTCGGAGGAGCAGCTGCTGTAGTGTCAGGGGCGGGTTCAGGTGTAACAGTGCTCTCTGACGGAGAAGCGACTGCTGTGTTGTCAGGGGGAGGAGGGGGGAATGGTAGAAGGTTGAGGGATAGCGTTGTTCTTCGTTGGCGTGGCGACGTCTCTCTCCGTAGGAGGGATGACGTCGCTCTCCGTAGGAGGAGTGACAGGGTCTATGGGTTTGGGTTTGGCGGCGTGTTTACACTGGACCGAAGCCTGCGTATATTTGTGCTTCCTCTTTGGTGGCTTTAGAGGCACGGTAGATTTGTCTGTTTGGGTCCAGCGCTGCTGTGTGTCTGGGACTGTTTGCGTTGTTTGGTGGTAGCGGACTTTGGGATTGTCTGTTGTGTAGGTTTTCCCAATGAGTACACATTCAGGGATGACAGGGTGAGATGAGAGTGCTATTAGGACATCCTCGAACTACTACGGACGCTCAACCCTGAGCTAAGTACTACCTTCAAGTGATTTTAACCATGTTTTGAAGGGTTTTAATCTGAAGTGAAAAGCTTTAATGGATTTTATAGGTAGTATTTGAATTTCGCAATATTGTGCAATCTTTCTATAACTTCCCCACGCTGGATCTGTCATGCTTAGCCAACTAGGCTCGCTACTAAAGTCATGAAATCTAGCATTTCTTGTACTAAATAAGGGGATACAGTCCCTGCAACGAGGGATTTATGCCAATTTCATAACCGTTTAAAACATAACTTGTCTGCCTTCGAGGGATCTCTACTTGCTCCTTTAAACTGTAACTACATTTCAGGAATGTTCCATTCGCAATAGACTCTAAACTGTGAAGAACTATACTCAACACCGTCAAAATTACTGCCTACTTTAAGTTAAATGGAACTATTAATTGCAACCAAAAACTCTATAACGCTAGAAACATACTGTGCGAGTCCAAGCTCTACGAACTTGCGGGGTGGGGAGAAAGAGCAGGGAAGGGTCAGGCGAGAAGAGAAGGGTCTGTCAACATCCCGCCGTGTTACCTGACATGCTCGTCTATTCCAATACTGCTAACATAGGGTCTTCTCTGAAACCAGTGTGGTGTTACGAATGAGTCAGTGAGTCACCGACCAATGTATTTGCTTTTGTACTATGCACGGACCGAGAAACCTCATCACTCGTCAACACCGTTTCTCATAATCCGCGATGCACATTCATCTCAGGTTCACGCAGCTTAGACTCGAGCAGTATTAAAGTTCAACTCAGTGCAGCTCCATAAAACTGCAATAGGAAAATTTTTCTTATGTTCTACAAACATTCAGCGCTTTAAAAGTGAATGTGTGGCTTCTTCCGCGTCGCGATCGCTCGAATTAATAACATCAGCCAGGACTCTGATCCCCCATTTCCTATACTCCCAATTTCCTTTATTAACAATTTAGGGTATATTTAAATTATTTTCTTGTATCTCAATGAGGCTTGGTCTGTAAATAGGCTCCCTCCCACTTTTGTTAAGCATAAAATTTATTCACTCTGCTAAAATATCAATGTGGTTATAAACCCACATTTTAATAAGCATTTTTTCCTGCTGCGTCCAGGAAGTTAGAATTTCCTAATTGTTAAACTTCTATAATTAAGTTTGTGTAATCCAGGTTTCGTTAATGCGACCTGTCCCATTTGAATTTAGCATCTCTTAAAGTCTGTATAAATACTAGTGGTTATAAATCCACTTATTAATCTCTTTTTTCTTCTCCTGCTGTGTCCAGGAATTTATAGCCTTTTCGTTCGCTACAAAGGCATTCTAAAAGCATGTTTGAAATATTGGTATTCTACCTAACCAATCTAACGAAATATTAAACCAAATTGTAAGTCCCTTAGTAGTGTTATTATAGGTCCTAGACCTTTTAATTATATGCATAGTTCAAAAACCCTTGTAAGTTTTTTATTGTTTTTCATAGGTCTGAGACCTTCAAATTGTTCAAAAACAAAAACTTCTTTCTTTATCTCAAAATAGATCTGAGATCTAAATTATTATTGTTCTTTAACTTCCTCACTTTGTTAAATAAAATCTTTATTTGTTTTTTTCTACTTCTATTGCTCGAAGAGCTGTTAGGCAGGACCTTTCCTTCCCAATCTTTTCTCTCGAATTGATTTTACCTTAAAGGAAACAAAGAACAGCAGTAAATGCTGAGATTGTTACAAAATCAATCATTTGTTGCGATTAGAGCAAACCTTCTGCTAACATCACTCAACAAGTTTCATTTAGCTATTCTAGCTAATTCTAGTGAATTATTAAGGCAAGTATAGCTCGCTCAGCCAGCTTCCTACTTGAAGAGATTTTTGCTCTGTCCTCTGATTCACTGTTTAGATTTTTTTTGAAGTTAGGTAGGGTCTTTTCATCCTTTCTAAACTTTTAGTCGGCACCCTGGTGGGTAAGAGTTTAGCCTTCGTTAATCGCAACAATTGGTTCTCTCTAATAATTTCTACTACTAATAATAAAAATATCACTAATAGCTCTAAAGGTGCTTTATCTCTGCCCACTCTGGAGGCATTTGGTCTTTCTGTTGGGGATCCGACAGTGGCGGGTAATAAAAATATCTCGGTTAATTTACATCTTTTTAGCATTTCAGAATGCTTTCTAAAATCTCACCCTTTTGAAGGGAATGTACATAAGTTATTTTCATCTGGCATACCTTTGTTCGCCAGTGCTCTACCTTTCCCCATAGTACTCAAATTCATGCTTGGGAAGGAAAGAGCACTTAGCGATAGCCTGCCGGTAACCTCAGCTCACGTTACTCTCTCCGTTATTCCCGCTTAGACTCCCACTTATTCACCTTTCTTCCACAAACTTTGTGCAACAAAAATATTTTTTTCTCACTATCTTATTACTTATTTTGTCTTGGATTCTTTTCCTTTCTGCCTAAGATCATTTCCACTCCTAAACCTTTTTCCTTTTCTTTTCAAATCATCTTCCCTCAGGTAGTGTCTGAGCTCAGGCTTAACCTATCACCAGTATGCCTTCCTTTGGAGGGGAAGTAAAGCCGTCATAGATTTATGGCATGTAATATAACCTACCACTACATTTGGTAGTGTAGCTAAATTTGTAGGTTACTTGGTTAGAAACGCTCTATCATATTCGCCGATAGGTGTCAGTGACAGTGGCATCTCTGGTAGCCAAAGTTGGAACTACTTGAAATTGAACTTGATTGGGAGCCTACGGGCGTTCAATTGAAATATCCTGCTATGGCCATTGGCTGCATTTCAAATATAATAAGAAATGTGATTTAAAAAATTAAATGCAGTGCGAGTTAAGACACGAGTTGGGGACATGGTATCACACGCGCTTAGTACACGCATTTCAGTTGAGGAAATAACAGATGAGACATATGTTTTCATGAAGAGGGAGAGACTCTTAAACTATGAGGTGATCTCCATTTTTAGCATGAATTGCTTAATATTCCAGTGGCCGTACGAGAAAAAGTCACGCCAGTGGTCGCGCGGATCACAGTGGTGATCCATACTTTCTTTGTGGTTTGAGGCTATTCCATTGTATTTATTCAATGAATATGATTATACATTGTGAAAGGAACTTGATTTCTGTACAAAATAATATAATTATACATGCATTTACAAGAAATACAGAATAATTACCGGGCATTGAGGTTTGTATAATATTTGCCTAATACACTCCCTCCATAATAATTTTTGGAGATACAGTCTATTGTTTTAGATCCCTTAGTTGGGGGTAGTTAGATCTAAAACGGATGTGTTATTGTGTTGATTTGGAGAGTGATTCCTAGAGGGGGGGGGGCAGCTTCCCGTGGCTGGGTAAGCTGACCAGTGTAGAGTGTTGTTTAGTGTTAGGATGCTAGGGGATGCTCCTATAAAGACGTAAGTGTATTCCAGGGGATGATCCTTTGAGCCAGGTTAATGTACTGGACTCCCAGCTGGTCGAAAGGAATTATATAACAATCCTGCTTGTGTCAGCTATGCTGGCGGTTTGCAGCCAGCGGTCGCGTGTGAGAGACACAATAGAACTTGAGCCGGCGATTACAAGCTACTATTGTCACGCTTACTCATGGCGGGAATCAGGAAAGGCGTTAGGACGTAAAGAGGCGTGTAATTAGTAAGACAAGTGTAGTGTACTGACCAAGTATTTATTGGTCAGTGAATATGGAATTGTAAGTCCCTTTTAGGGGAATGTAATAAATGTTATAAGTTTAAGTGTACAAGTTTGTGGAGTAGGTTACAAAATATAGGATCTCTGAACACTGCTGACTCACCTGATGATAACAGCTAGGGCCTCAGGCTGACACACTGTATGACTGATAATCGAGAGAGAGTTGTCCTCCTTAAGGCCTTCCTCTTATAGGCTTTGGTGTTGTACTGTCAGCATTCCATTGGCATAGATGCCCCAGTTAGTTATAGTGTAGCTGTTTATGGTGTGATGCAAGTGTTTGGCAAGCCTTCCAGGCTGGTTAGCTGCCCTTGCTGTGTGAAAGATGTTGTTCTGGACTTATGAGATTTGCCAGTTAGGGGTGGTTTTAATAGATGATGGAGGGTGGCTTCCAGGGGGTGCAGCCCCCTGGGGTCCTGTACAAGCCTCTTCCTCTGTTTAGTTCGCGTCCCCGCGAACGGGAACGGAACGTGAAGTTGTGGTGTCGTCGTAGTAGGTCGTAGTGGAATCTTCCTTGTGTCTGATCTTCGTTTCTTCTGTTCCGTGTAGAGGTGGTGATGTCGTGTTGATGTAGGGATGTCGTGTAGATGTGAGATCAGTTCGTGTTCAGAGGGGTGGGTTTTGGGATATACATATACATTTGACATTTTAAAACAGTGCATGAGGAAAAAAAATTGGCATTTGCAATATATAAAAAGTTCCACAAAAAAATACATGGTTTTAAACAATATGTAATATATTGTTGTGCAGGGAGGAAAAAACCCAGGGCTGGACGGGTGATTGTACCGTCCGCCTCTGTCTTGGGGAAAAAATTGCTCCCTGCAATGTGAAAGATGGAAGAAGCAGAAAAAATAGGTGTTCCAGGGTATAAGTTAAAGGAAATATTTAAAATATGTTTATTGTGTTGGGATAAAACGGAACACCTTTACAAATTGGGACGTTAGAAGAAAGAAAATGAAAGAAACAAATCATAATCATGGTGTACATGTGTTTGACAAGAATATGTGTGTTCACAATGTGTGGCATCATAATTTTGTGTGTAGTGCCTTTGAACAATATTGCCGTATTTTGTATTACATTATATTACATTATATACTTAAATCTATCTATGTTAATTATTAATAATGCTATACCTAGACGGCCGTGTCTATTGTAACTTGCGTGCACGCTACCTTTTGTATTTAAGTGCCGTCCCACGGCTAATCCTGTCCGGCCGTTTCCCGGTGTAGCTTAGTGGTCGTGCCGCTGATATATACCCTTACTTTGTGAACCATTCTCTGTGGGCAAATGCCTTCACACTTGACAGTGAGAGTCGCCACCACAGATCGGTTGCGCCCTCATTGCCGTATTTTGCGTCGCATCTTTGACGCCTTGTGTTCTTTGTTTATGTTGATCTGTCAGCAAGCCTGATACCCCACAGGTATCAACCCTGCTGTTCAGATTTCTGGAGTGTAGCTGTAAAAAAAAATGGAGGTGTATGTGTTGGGTTGTGTGTGAGGATGAATACGAATTGTAAATACAAATTAGTGCGCAAAGGTGGTACACAATAATATCATGGCACAAATAACATGCTGCTGCTGTATGGCAGTGACATCATAGTCACCAGTGCCATATTCCTGGTGACGACGCCTGAAAAAATGGAGAGGTTAAGAAAACATATGAATATTGCATATCGGCTACTGTGTCAGTGTGTTCACTGGCTGAAGCTCTTTTTTCCCTGAAAAAAATAAAATAGCATGATTAGTTTTAACCTGTGGCCACTATTACTGTCATGTTCTCTTTACACATGATTGTGTTATTTGATGTATGATCGGGCTTACCCTACACGGTGCCGTAATGTTTTTTCTTACTCTCAAAGTGTTTATATTAGTCTTAATTAACCTAGTTAATCTAACTTAATGTATTATCGGGCTTACCCTGATGACGGGTTTGTCAGTCATCAGGTGCCGAGATTTTATCTTAATCTAACTTATTCTAGTGTGTTATCGGGCTTACCCTGATGACGGATTTGCGTCGCCATCAGGTGCCGAGATCGTTACCTTAATTATGGTAAGTAAAAAAAATGGTTGCTATTATTAAGCCGAATGGGTGGCCTTACTCTATTGCCGAAATATGCTGTGCTATTATTTAGCAACAGCGGTTAGTAAATTTGCTTAATCCTAAGTTGCGTGTCAAATGCAACTGTCTTAAAGCTAAAATTTTGACCAGGGCGATCGCCTGAGGCAATTTATTTCCTCAGGGCACCACCCGTACGTATTCTAGAAACACCGGTAGTCTCTAGAACCGCCGGATTCCGCCCCCTTAATACTAGTTGTCGACATTTATGCTAATAATTATTAACTAGTATTAATATAGTCGCAGGCGGCTTACGGTGCCACTAAGCAAACCGCCTTGCCCGCTGTATTTTCCTGCTCATTGCCGTTGTCTTTGCATATGTTGTCGTTGTTGGGTCTGCCCACTTTAACCCCTGTGAGTTGCTCGCGATGCTTCTCATTTAATGCCCTTGGCTGCCCGATGCGTCACCATTTATGTGGGCATTGGACATCGTCCAATGGCATAATATCATCTTCGCCCTTATTGGCAGTAATAGTATTCTCTTCGCCCTTATTCGCAGTAATAATAATCTCTTCGCCCTTATTGGCAACAATAGTATCCTTTTCGCCCTTATTCGCAGTAATAATAATCTCTTCGCCCTTATTGGCAACAATAGTATCCTTTTCGCCCTTATTGGCAACAATAATGCTTCACTCCCGCGCATAGGAGTCTCGCTTCTCGCTGTAGAAGCCCTACTTACTTATATTTAACTAAAAGTCTAGTCTTAGTTTGGTCGTCCGTAGGGTCAACTCCTGAGTCCGGCGTGGAGCTGGCTATTTCTCCCACCATCCTCAGAAAGTCTCCCCTGCAGGTCTTGGCTTCGACGACCGTGGCACATAGTGGGTGTAACATCTCTTCGTCCTGGGGGCAGGCTAGGCACACCTAGGATTCCGAAGTTTGCCCGTGCTAGGCCATGAATGCCTCAACCTTACGTGGTTCGTCTTTTTGGTCTAGTCGTTAAGTTAACTAGGGTAAGGCTCATCATCGCCTTACCCGCTCTGCTCCAGTGTGGTGCCTCTGGCCTTCTGCTTGTGTCGTTATCACCAATCAGCGTGTTATCAGATTCCTTTTTATGTAAAAAATATAAGTGTACTGTGTAAATAATTTATTGTTTATAAAATGTAAAATTTTTCAAGTGTTTTGGGGTTGTAGAAACTTCTAAGTGCATAGACTACTTCAGGTCTACTGTGCTATGTCGGATTTCCAGCTGTAATGCTCTGTTAACTTTCATGGAGGCGTTAGTAGGGTTTATAGCGTTAGGTTCCCTGTTATTAGGATACGGGGGTATTATTCGTTGAATAGGCTTAAAGCAAGGTAGGAGGGGGTTGCGCATCTTTGGGCTTCCTGTAAATGGTGGCCTAAAGCCGGTGATGCTACTAGGATGCTTCTACGATGAGTGGACGGGGGTAGGTATTTCCCGGGATTGCAAAAATATAAAAATTCCATGCGGGAGTAATACTAATGATAACCCAGGTGTGTGGGTGGGATATTCCATGCATGTATCTGGATATGAGGCGCATCCGCACTCATCTAAGGATAGGTATCGGTCAGTGTAAAATAATTTTATGTCCCTTTCATGCGGGATTATTTAATTTCAAAAAAATTGTTAGTATATGATTTTGGCCTCATCTCTTACTTGAAGATGCGCATTACGCTTAATTGTCGTTTTCCGACACACCCCTAATATTCAGGTGTTAGCATTGAGATCCAGGGCGTAGGAAGCCCTCTCTTTAAACGCATGAAGTCTATCAACCCCGTTGTATATTTTGTCATGTAGTGTAGCTGTTTTTATCGTGTCTGTATGTCTGTGTTGGTTAATGTTGTAATTGGAAGGTTATGGAAGGGGAGTAGTGTAGTAAGATGGTAGCCTGTGGGTGGTATATTGGTAATCCCGCTGGGATTGTCCACCTATGCTCCTGTCGTCCTCCCTTGGTCCATGTCTGCTTTCTATCCGCTTCTTGCGATAGTAAAGTGTGGTGACGCTGTGACGTCACGGCCTAATCTGGTCTCCCATTTGTAGTGTTAATGTAGCAAGTGATCGTAGTGTGCCTGGCCATGTTCTGATCGCCTGTGATGATTTTGTAGAAATAAAGTCGAGAAAAGAAGTTATTAGGGGGAGGTCTTGTTCCCTCAGAGCCCCTGTCTATATTCGCCCCTGATTAGTGAGCGCGTATGTATGGGACTATGTTCCGCTACCCCATGTGGGCGGGAGGCCTGTTATCGGCTAAGTCCTATCGTGTATCGCGTGTCTGAGTGTCAGATGGCGCGTGCACCTTGTCAACATCTTTGTAGATATGTCCCTGTGGCCCTAAGGTAAGTCCGGCTTATTATGTCTGTACGTTGCTAAATGTCACCACTGTTGTGACAGTGCTGAAAAATGTATGGCATTATAATTGGTCTGTGTTTGTGATTTCATGGTCACTGCCGATATAACAATAGTGTCTGTCGGCAGCAGTGTTGCAATGCGGTGGTCTCTGCAAGTCAGTATTTCGTCATGTTATGTTTACATTTGTTTGTGTGCATGAAGTCTCTGACATTGCGTAGGTCGGCTGTCGGAACGTGAATTTTTGCGAACGTCGGAATGTTGTTATTGCTTGAGATTCCGGGAGTGCCAGTGTGCTAATCTGTCCCGCTTTTGTTAATCGATGTTATGTGTACACTGCTTTCGCAAGACTTTGTTTTGTGTAACCATGTGTAATCCATGTCTGGGAAGTCTATTGTGATCCCCTTGGAGGTTACCGATAAAAAAAACCTCCTGTGTCTATAGGCATGTGTCTGACCCAGTTATTTACTTATCTGTGGCCAACTTCAGTGTAATTGGGCGTCTGGATTTTTGTTTCCCATGGCGTCCAATTTTTGCTGGGATTCGGACCCGTGATCATGTAATTCTCCGTGTTCTATGTTTGCGTTGTGTTTTTGGGATTTAGTTGTCCCCAGTGTGGTTTTTTGATTGTGTCTTTCGTACCAAAAATACCATTGGTTAGTTAGTTTTTGGTACGAGTGTGGTGTGTGGTTATGAGTTCGGACCCGGCTTGCTGTAAGGACCTGGTATGACGATATCTATGTCGTATATACCAAGGCACATGTATCGTGTATTTGAAATGCGCAGATGAGAATACGCATTCCTGTGAAGAGTTTGTGTGTTTTTGAATTCTCCTCGTAGTGTAATTTGGGGAGTTATAAGGTTTTGGATCTGACGTGAATGATGGCGTTTGTTCCAGTTCAACCTGGAGTGGTCTTAGTCTGTCTGTGCCAGCAAAGGTCGCCCAGTCACGAGTGTCTTATCGCTGACGGCGATAGTATTGAATTACAATGGCGTGCGCACTCTCTTGTTATTTGTTTTGACAATGCTCCGTGTCCGGCACGTGTGTGTGTCTGGGCCTGAGTGCTATCTCTGTAGTTGCGAGTAGGGCTTTCCGTAATGTAAAAGAACCTTCCGCTAAGTACATTTGTGTTCCCAAGTTTTGTGTTAACTGTAAGCGTGGGTCGAGTATATCCCTATTAATGGTACTAAATGTCGTTATGCACGAGTGTCTCCGGGCCGCTAGTCGCGTGTTTGATGACTAGGTGTCGGAGGTGATTTTGTTGTTTTCCGCGTATGAATATCTGTTAGTGGAACTGTCCCTTACTTTCCTATCCTGCAACTGGATAGCTACCCGACCTTACATTCCTGGTATTCAGAAGGCTGCGGGTTTGAGACCGTCTTTAACCAGAGTAATTGTTTCTGGTGCCATTCTAGGCTGTGTCTCCGGGACAGTTCTGTTAGCGTATTAACTTGTTATGTGGCAATGTGAATTGGCTGTGTGCCGTCCAAAAATATGTAGGCTTTCCCAAAGTCTGGGATCTTCACCCTATGGTGTTTGTTTTTTAGCTTGCGTGTTGTTATGGAGGTGAGAAAAAGTCATGTTATAGGCAGTGTAATGTGTCACGTATGCCTGTGGATTAAATGCATACAGTTCAACTTGGCTAACTTTCCTTTCTCGGGATTAATGAATGAGGCAGAAAAAAAATGAGTTATGCAGCGCTCCGAATTAAGAGAGCACTTTTGAAAAGAGCAGAGAAAATATATTGTATCTCGCCTGCACACTGCTTTATGCTTATTAAAGCGGGTTGCCAGGCGGCGGTAGTCTGTAAAAATTGTGTCGTAAACAATATCAAAAATGATTAAAAATGAGAAGTAGGACCTGAGTGTACTATCCACCTATTTGGTGACGTTAGTACTACAGTAATCTAGTTACGTCTCAGGGGAATCTACCATTTTTGAAAAATAGTTTGAGATTCTTAATTCTTGCTACGATTAGGGCTCTCGCCCGTCACAAGAGAATCTATCAAACTGTGGGACCGGAACATAGAACATTTAGTCATTTCTACCTAGAAAGACCCGCCTAAGCTCTATGCTGTGATTTGATGCTTAAGCTGTGTTCAGAATAGCTCTCTGCGAACCTAAGCCGCGTGTCCCATTGATTGGCTTCCGCTTGGCTTTGCATATTAAAAACTTTACGTTATCCAAGTTATAATGTGGACCAACTATGATCAATAACCATTGATGGCCTGAGAAAAAAAATGCTAGGGGCCAAAAAAAAACCAAGAAGAATTTTGAATTATACACTTTTGGTTTAGCCATGTTGCACTGCATATACATGAAAAAATGTGCAGTTTATGTTTGTGAGTCTCTGTGTGTCTATTGTCGTATTTCTCACGTGTAAACGAGCTTACGTGTATCTATAATATTGGCGCAAGTGATATTATTTTATTTTTGTGTCCCTGGTGGAAGTCGTTATTCCCGTCCGAGCGTCCTTGGTCTGAAAGGTGAATACTTTCGCCCTGTTACTAGGGCATAGGCCCCTGAAACCCATTGAGGCGCTCCTTTGCCATTTTCTGGCGGTTTTTCTAGCAAAGTAATCCTGGTCCTACTTTCACCGTAGCGTCTGGCTGTTGGCCTGAATGTGGTTGCGTTCGAGGGACTACTTGCGCTCTGCGCTACCCTAGTAGAGTTTACGGGGGGGGGGGTGTATTTTTGACTGACCGGTCTCGTGGGGTAGGTAATAGGATCTTTCTTATACCCAGTGTACTGTGTGTTAGCGCCTGGTCAGAGTGTGCGGGTGATGTTGTGCACCCTGAGGGCCTGAAGGCAACACCCTCTTATGCCTTCGCACCTGTGGTACAAATGCTGGTGCCCGCTTCCGTCCTGGCAAAATTGCCCTTTGGTCTAGCGGTAAAGGCCGTCTAATTGCCTGTCTCTGCCCTGGCAATGTAGTGGAGTGTAGTCTAACCGAGTTCTGGCCTATGGCCACGGTAGACTCCTGCCATTGTGTTTGCCTATTTGTGTAGGTGTATGTGGGCTTAATGTGCTGTAGGGCGGGCTCTACGCCCTCAGCCCATGACATGGTTAACTCCCGTTTACTCCCTGTTATGTCATGTGTGACGGCTAGTCCTGGCGTCAACTCCCTCTCGTTCGTCCGTTCCGAGGGGGTTGGCCTAGGTTCTGCTCCTCGGTTTGGCAAAGTTGCCTTTCAAGTCGGAGCTGAAGGAGGTGTATTTATGTAACTTGGGTCCCGCAGTGTCTTGGAGCCTAACCTGGCCGTCTTCTGGACTGTGGCCACGGTGAACTCCTTCCCATGTGTGGCAGTACGTGGCGAGAGGGACATCCTCGCAAATTGCTGCGTTAGCGTATCTACGCTTATGTCCTCTCTCGGCTGGGCTTGTGGCCCTACCATGAACTGAAAAATGGCCTAATTGGCCTGGGTTTCTCGGTAATCATCCTAAATTCTAAACGTGTTTTCATGTGGCTGGGATAGTGTGCTACCAATTGTGTGTGGTTATGTATGTGTGCCGAGTGTGGATCTCGGTATGAGTCCACGTCTGTATTTGCACTCGTGGTCCTGGCGTCGAATTAGCCATTGCGTGCTTAGTCAGGCCCGTGTGCCTAGTGGACCTGTATGCCCTATCGTCATATTGCAGCGTGGATGTCCAAATGTCATGCCCGTATCTCTCACGCCCGCCCCTTCGTTCGTTTCGCCGACGATCGCGGGTTTCATCCCTTATCGGAGCATGTGCTCCAGCTGTCGGCCCAGTTGGGTCTCTATAATCCCGGTAGTGTGTTCGTCTGTAGGTCCTCTCCCCCTCTTCCCTAATGTGTCATTCCTTGTCCCTCCTGGTAGTTTGTTCTACTGTCCTTTTCGGTAACTTTGGGGTGGGTAGTCCCGTTCCTCCCTGTATCGGTTTTGGGGGGACATGTCCCCGGCATCGCCTGTTCTCTGTCTTGTTAGGCATCCGGGCCGGTTCCGGGAATTGGTGGTGTGTGTGTGTGTGCCCCCGCAATGTGTTGGAGGGTGGTCTACCCGATTTCTGGCCTGTGGCCACGGTAGACTCCCGCCCTTGTGTTGCGGTACGTGCTGAGAGGGACGTTATCGCAAATTGCTGCGTTAATGCGTCTACAGAGATGTCGTTTGTGTGCTTCTTGAGTTTTTCATCTGCCAGCTCAAAATGAATGTTCCTCAGCATGGCCTTTCGTGCGGGCGCATTCATGTTTATGTATGTGTTGAAAAAATAAAAGTGATTTTGGTTGGGGGTTGTTTTGGGAAAGCAAAACTAGTGGAAAGCAAAAATGATGCTTTCTGTCTGAGAGAAAGAAAAATACCAGTCTCGCTTGGCTGTATGCGGTACGGGCTGTTTTGACCACGAGAACTCGTTCTATGAGCCCTTTGTCTACTGTGCGTGGTACCCGGCCTCCACCAATCTGTTTTAGATCCCTTAGTTGGGGGTAGTTAGATATAAAAGGGATGTGTTATTGTGCTGATTTGGAGAGTGATTCCTAGAGGGGGGCAGCTTCCCGTGGCTGGGTAAGCTGACCAGTGTAGAGTGTTGTTTAGTGTTAGGATGTTAGGGGATGCTCCTATAAAGACGTAAGTGTATTCCAGGGGATGATCCTTTGAGCCAGGTTAATGTACTGGACTCCCAGCTGGTCGAAAGGAATTATATAACAATCCTGCTTGTGTCAGCTATGCTGGCGGTTTGCAGCCAGCGGTCGCGTGTGAGAGACACAATAGAACTTGAGTCGGCGATTACAAGCTACTGTTGTCACGCTTACTCGTGGCGGGAATCAGGAAAGGCGTTAGGACGTAAAGAGTCGTGTAATTAGTAAGACAAGTGTAGTGTACTGACCAAGTATTTATTGGTCAGTGAATATGGAATTGTAAGTTCCTTTTAGGGGAATGTAATAAATGTTATAAGTTTAAGTGTACAAGTTTGTGGAGTAGGTTACAAAATATAGGATCTCTGAACACTGCTGACTCACCTGATGATAACAGCTAGGGCCTCCGGCTGACACACTGTATGACTGATAATCGAGAGAGAGTTGTCCTCCTTAAGGCCTTCCTCTTATAGGCTTTGGTGTTGTACTGTCAGCATTCCATTGGCATAGATACCCCAGTTAGTTATAGTGTAGCTGTTTATGGTGTGATGCAAGTGTTTGGCAAGCCTTCCAGGCTGGTTAGCTGCCCTTGCTGTGTGAAAGATGTTGTTCTGGACTTATGAGATTTGCCAGTTAGGGGTGGTTTTAATAGATGATGGAGGGTGGCTTCCAGGGGGTGCAGCCCCCTGGGGGCCTGTACACTATTATATGTCTATATTGATATAGTCTGAAGTGTTCATTCGTAAAGAGACTATGCAGAAAAATGTGTGATTACTGTATTGCATCAAATATAAAATTATAATGGTGCAATAAATTCAGAGGAAATGTTACGCTTCACTTGCAGTCTGTGTTCAGGGAAGTTCTTACAATTGTTACAATTCTTACAATTTATCACGGCAAGTCACTACATGTCACTACATACATCACCACTAGAAACATTGTCATTACCACTATCAGCATCACTGTACACATCTGGATGCACTTCTACGTGCTGTTTTTCAACCTCGACCACTCACCCTCAACACCAAGCACTTCATCTTCCTCGCTGTCTGGTTCATTGAGTCATATATTTATATTCTTATAGTCATCCACTTTGCACTTAGGCTATATACCAATTAAACTCATAAAACGGAGTTGGTATGCACAGGAAATGAGATTAGAATCGGTAATAATAAAACAAACGACTGGATGTGTACAGATCTTCCTCGCTGTCTGGTTCATTGAGTCATACATTTATATTCTCATAGTCATCCACTTTGCACTTAGGCTATATACCAATTAAACTCATAAAACGGAGTTGGTATGCACAGGAAATGAAATTAGAATCGGTAATAATAAAACAAGCGAAGTAAAGAAAAAGTCACTCCAGTGGTCGCACGGATCTCAGTTGTGATCCACAAGAATAAATTGCTTCATAACGTGAAAGCCATCAGTATTTCTTACCTGGTTACTGCATGTCAGAGAGGGGATGGGGCACGAGGAAGGTACACAGATGCTCAAAGTCAACAGTCATACCGATAGGCTGGAGCAACAAAAACTAAACGGCTGGATCACTATTGTGATCAGCGCGACCACAGGAGTGTAAACACCAGCATTGGATTGACATGCTTGAACTTCAAGCCGCACTGTCAAGCGGAACTACCATGGAAACACTAGAAGATATTCTACTAAAATTAATTCGTATTCTGTCCTAAGGCAGGTCCGAGCCTCCGAAGAGGCTACCCCCAGCCGGAGTTGACTTGCGGTAGGGTAGCCAGGGCCTTTCCGCTCCTCCTTATGTTGGCCAACAGCGCGCAGTGCCTAGAACCAGCATACCATCCAAGTTCCGACTGCGCCCAATGTTGCTTAACTGCGGAGTTCTCATGGGATCCGGTGTTTCAATACGGCTAGGCCGTTGGCCAATATTCTACTATTGTGCAATAATTTCCTACAATATATTTTGATTTTGGTTAAGATGCATAAAGCCAGGGATTGTCAGGAGGACAATGAAACAAAAGAGGACATCGAGACTGAATTGAGACTTTGAATGGGGTATTCCAATATGAAACTTTAGAAAGTGTTTGATGGTGGATGATGTTGTGCTACTACAGGGCACGATTCAGTCATGATGATAATGATAGTAAAAGGAGCATGTGAGCCGAAGGTGAGCCACAGTGCATAGTAGATGATATATGAGTATTAAAATATGTTGATAATTTGCACATGTAAGCCTAAGGAGAGCCACTGTGCATGGTGTAATACATGAGTAATGTTTATCGTGCCAATTAAATGAATCCCATCAGAATTTCAGAATTTGAGAATAACTTTCGAAGTTTATGGAAGCCCTGGTTGAAATTTTGAATATGCCCTCAGCATATCAGTCTAATACGAGTGTTAATGATGTGAGAGTTTTGTCCATGTCAACTGGTACCAACAGTAAGAATTTTGTTGTGCTCACGTAAGCCTGTATTGTTATGAAAGTCTAAAGAAGTATCAAATGAAGGTTGTAATTTAATGATATTTAAATCATGTTCAGTGAAGATTATAAATTGATGACATTTAAGTCATGGTCAAATGAAAGGTATCTGTTAATGGTATTAATGACTTATTCAGTGAAATCATGGGTGTCAAGGTCACCTGACCATAAATAAGGATGAGATGGAGGATCAATACAGCAATATTGTTGTTGATATTGAGAATTTATGGCGAAACGACAGCAGAGTTATGTCATTCACAAATGTGACAAACTCTGTGTTAAATTTAAAAGTGTTCAAATTTTTAAAATGATGAACTTAATGAGTGAAGCGTGAGGCGAGTTGAACCCATGAGAACATTGGAAAATTCGCTTTCAACATCAAAAATTATGATTGGTGGAAATGTTCTTAAATCGTGTTCGTTGGAATTTGTTTTTTGTAAACTTCCTTCCCAATATAAGAGCCTCCGTGGCTTAGGCGGCAGCACGCCGGCCTCTCACCGCTGGGTCCGTGGTTCAAATCCCGGTCACTCCATGTGAGATCTGTGCTGGACAAAACGGAGGCAGACAGGTTTTTCTCCGGGTACTCCGGTTTTCCCTGTCAAAATTTCATTCCAGCAACACTCTCCACTGTCATTTCATTTCATCTGTCATTCATTTAATCATTGCCCCAGAGGAGTGCGTCAGGCCTCGGCAGCCGGCACAATTCATATCCTCGCCGCTAGATGGGGGCTTCATTCATTCCATTCCTGACCCGGTCGGAGACTGGAAACAGGTTGTGGATTTTCTTTTTCTTCCCAATATATACTGGGGACAGTTTTCTCGAACCAGATTTATCGTCCCGAATTTATTTTTCATGGCATCTCGTGTGAGGAAGCCGGTTGGGACGGAACGATGGAGGCTGGAGCCGATCCGTGTGAGTCATGGGTTGGCGAAGGGGCGCAATACTTACTTACTTCCTCACTCACTCACTTACTCACATCTTTATTAAAGTTTTTCACTATTTCCTTTTATACAAGATAACATACATTAAGGGTAATTATGAATGTAAATAATCTTTTGACGATGTAGAACATCAAAGTCTGCATCTCTACTTAGTATAAAACAAAGTCCCCAATTCTTGGATGTTACGGGTAAACTCGAGAACCACGGGATGGATTTTGATGCGGTTTTCACCATTCTGTAAATATCTATATACTATGAGTGTAAGAATTGTTCAGGATGAAAAGTTCTACAAAAAAGCCCGGGAGAGCATATCTCTATCTTCAATACATCGCCTACTATAAGTGTTTTTACGTTTTCATTTCTTCCAACAATCTCCATTCAGTTACTGAGGCGACAGTTTACGAGGTAGCTAGGGGCGAGTCTATCACCCCAGTTACAGCTTAGCTAGCGGACGAGCTTATTGCCCCAGATACAGCCAGCAGCAAACTGTCGAGTCGTGTTAAGTTAAAAACTATAGAGAAGAGTGGTTGTGTTTGTAGTTTCCCCGGAAGTGCAAGTCGGCTTTTCATCATTTCGCCTGTGAACTTTTCATTCCGCAAAATTCACAGTCAAGTTAAGATTGGTCGGAAGGGGGATTTGTGTTTCGTGCACCTCGCCATTCTCAAATTACGTCTGACAAGAATTTGTTGCACATGCATCTCCATGATAATATAATTAATAGTCCAGTCAGTGATTTTAACCCATCATGCTGAGACGTAAAACGTATATTGGTCGTTGTTCATTGACATTGAAAAAAAAAGCGCTCGTCATGTAAAGCATTCATAACTGTTCCCGGGCGAAGCCGGGTCGGGTTGCTAGTTATATATATTCTGATACAAATGCTTAGGAAAACAGAGGTGTTTAAGAGGTCTTTGATCAATACAGTATTAAACAAATCTATACTAACCCCCATTTGAGATTCACATCATTCTGTCAATGGGACCATTAAGACCATAATTAGTGGTATGCCAGTTTATTTCGAAGACATGATGCTTGCACATTGAGTGAGGAGGCACATAAATATTAACGTTATTGAGTAATTCTGGGCAGTCTATGTGACAGTTTATAATCTTGTACAAGTTGTGAATAACAAAATTGTCATGAAAGGGTTTTAGAGTAGGAAGCTTCAATTAAGTCATTACTTGAGAATTGGGTGGACAAAAGATAGGCATCATTTTGTAGCAATTTGTGTTATATTAACTATTTTGCACTGAACAAAACATCAATTACTGGCCACGTACCATATATTATGATATTCTTGCAATTTCCTCAGTGCTTTTTGGCATCTACATTGAGTTTCCCAGAATTATCCAAAACACTACTCATTTCTACACTACTACAATTATATTCCAGAGAATCTCCTGAAATCATCGTAAACAACAATCAGTGCTATATGGTCCTTGTTCTGTCCGACATGTTTCTCCTGGGCGAAAGTGAGTCCACGCACGCTTGTGAACCAGGAAGTGTATTTAAGTAATTATGTACCCAAATGACCTGGCCAGATACCAGATAAACATAGATTAACTCTAATGTTTAAGTTAAATAGGAATTTAGTAACTAATTGTTAGTAAAGAGTTGGTGAAAACAGCCCCCATTCCTTGACTTATCAATCTTGGTATCATCTAATTTTAAGCAAAACAATGTATAGGTGCAATTTACAAAGTCATGTGGGTGCTGGTTGAACAAGGTCCGACAGTCTAGTCAGTCTTGCGAGCATTTTAGGTCAGACGAATAAACTATTTTTATTATCCTTACAGAATAAACTGCCAATGATGAGTATGAGTACTGCTTATTTAAATTACTGTTATGCAAGTCTTTACCTAGTATGTTGGTAGTTCCGAATGTTATTTTGAAAACCTGTTTCTTGAAAAGATTGATTTTGTATATGTTTGCATCCACGAAATTGAAATGTGCAAACGTGTTCTCATTATTGGGCAGTGTTTGATCTACTGCACATTCTTTCCCTGGTGTCTTAGTATAATTTGATCAATCTTATTGGTTGAGAAATTATTTTCTTTAGCTATCCATTGTACCCATGTGAGTAATTTCCATGGAAAACATGCTTCTGCCTCCAGCCAGCATGAGTTCTCAGGCGTGTACCGTCCACCCACTGAGCAGTTGCATATTTTTGATCTGAGACTAAAAGGTATCAACTCTACAATGATAAAGCACAACTCTATTCTAAAGACTTTAATTCAGCTCTAAATCATGGCTTCAAACTCACAAAAACACAATCCCAACAATATCATACAAAACAAAGCAAAATTACTCCTACAATCCATTAATATTCACATTTTATCCTTGCAAATCCAGGTGATTATTCATACATTTACCGTCAGATTGACATCAAAATTCATCTCAAGTGCTCTGATGCACATGTAAATTACACAAAAACTGTACTTATAATCTTATGTCACCTGTTGTGGCCTCTTTCATTTCACAAGCTTAATTGTTTACTCTCAACACATCTTAATTTACATTATGTGTACCTTTGTGTTTTGTATCTCTTTTCCCACCAAAATGCTTTACCATGCATTAGCCAATTTATGGGTTACACAAATTTACTTGCAACTCCACAATTCTATGTAATTATACCCGTTCTGGAGTTCTACAGTCCCCTTTTCTACAGTTCCACTGTATGCCGTTGTGATTTCAACTTCAAAAATTCCGTTACCGCTGTGTCGGATGGTATATTATGCTACCCTTGCGTGGGCATAGCCTATGGCATCTGGTGTTGACCTTTAGAGCTAAGTAACACCGTCAGTAAAAAAATGTAACTTCCAACAACTCATAAGTTCGCCAAGTATTACTTTATAAGAACGATCCCTAATTAACAATGTGTTTCAAACCACACAAATTCATTATACAGTACAACAATGACTCTTTTCATTACAAACAGGGTTTCAAAGTCTGTCCATTCTAAATGTCAACCTTCAAAGGTCGTTTAAAAATCTCCCCCTCGGAGCGACTTGTATACAATGGGACTCAGTCAGGCGGTCACAACACGTGCGCTGTCCCATCCTCTCCTCCTACTTTCTTTTATCCCCAAGCAGTAACAAGATTTTAAATACAATAGTGCAGTCTCAATGACCCACATATCCCATATGATTTCAACTAAATTGTATGCAAGACAGGTTATGGTCGTGTTTAAATATTTATTCCTAACCTTAGGATATTAATAACTGGCCTCAATAGGTCCATTTCATTATATGAAGGAGCGAGATTCATCAATCACTGGTCGAACTGGCTAGCCGGTATCTTATTAAATGCTACGGTCAGGCATAACCTGCCGCCAATTAAATTCGCTTCCCATGAGCTGAATTATTCCATAACTAGTTCTCGGTCGACATCAGGTATCATGCAGAGGTTTCCATTGTTATCCTCTCATACACCACAGGATTCGAACCCGGAACATTTCATATCCATCCTCAGAGTTAGGGTACATCACTAAATAATAAATATCTCTGTATGCCCTAGGCTATACGAGATTTCACACGTCGAATAGATTACCTGGCTTCCCTGACCATTATGCTATGATCTCGTCCTTTAATTAGTAAGATAAATCTATCAATTACTCTACAAGCTTATTCACGAGCTGCCAATTCAATTCACTATTAAATTATTCCCATTATCACAATATACTCTGATATTAACTTGCTTTTCTTAGCCCTTCATGTATAATATTACTGCTTGGATAGATAAATATTCCGATTAGCATATATATTTTGCTTACAACCATATTTCCCTGATGTGTATTCATTTATTCCTTTCATTATTATTATTATTACTGACATGAATTACAATAACCCGACACAACGTAACCATTTTAATAACCGAACATCCGTGTTCGTTACGTTAAGTTTTTATATAACTGAATTGCCATTTTACAATAGTGGTAACGATTTATCCACTTAATGATGTACAAAAACATCTCAACTTTACTAAAATCAACACAACAATAATACCTTGAGGTTCTCCCTCCTAAAATTGACTCTTATTGGCATATTCTATAATTTTGAAATCACACAACACACAGTGGACTATAACTGCTATAAAATCATGGTTTTTGGGTACTTACATCGGCTAGTCTGGTGGCTCCAACCACGCATTTCTTCCAGTAATGCCTGCCATATTTGCAAAATTAGCAAGGCATTCTGATGCTTATAACACACATTTTACACAACTTTTGCCTTACAAGACACACGGCACTTTTCCTTTCCATATTGAAGCTATTGCTTCCTTATACACACAACACTTTATAGCACTTGTTACAATATTAATTTTAAAGATATTTAACAGATCATCACTACACTCACACCCTCATTATTTACATTTCTTACTGGTCGACTTTCCTGGCAAGATATCAGAAATGCAGACGTTGAAGATATCCTCCTCGCTGCTATCCGCATCCTGATTGAAAGTCTCGATTATCTGCCTAAGGATTCCTATCGATTCACCCAACTGTCTATCAATCTCTATCCTTCGATGAACTTCCTGCTATCGCATAAATATGCTTGCATATCGTCCTGAGCGTTACTTATATTGGTATTCTTATGAAATTTCACCAATCGCATAATAAAGTTTATCTCTGCGCAGTCCGGCATACTAAGATATGTATAACTAATAGTTTACATACTGCGCTCAACCATTTTACATTGTACTTGTACAAATTCTCACTCTCGATTGTCCTACCTTGTTTATTACACGGTACATTTCCTACGTGCACAATAACAATCGCTCGTAATGCCGACTATACAAATATGGTGCGACTGTCCTTAATAAATGTCTTACTGCACGGCTCTTCATGTTGAAGTCCGAGCATCCCTTCTCGACTTCGGTAATGCGCACTTCGCATTAGACTGCGGTTCAACTGATTACATCACTCGTTATTAATTCATGACTTAATGCATGATTATATGTTGCTGCACTTAGAATGTTACAGTCCGCGCCTTTCTTCTCTGAGCTAGGGTGACATGCTCCTCGCTCTCAAGTATGGTTCGACTGACCACTGACTACATCTGACTCCTGACGACTGACTCCCTGTCCTGGGTCCACCCCCTTATATCCGTTTGGAGAGAAAAAGTAGACCGAGAATTCCCCTGCAGTGTCATCTTCTCTCACAGCATGATTCTGGTCTTGAATTAACGTTTATATGGTTCCTTTTTCCTCGCTGGTCACAGATCTGTATGCGTGCTCGAAGATCGATCGGCCAATTAATTAATATTAATTGCCTTTGCCATGGCGTGCCCAAGCGGCGTCATCTAAAAACCCTCGAAAGCATGGTTATATCTTTCCGCTAATCTCCAATTACTGTGTCACTGCGCGTTCCATTAAATCTGCCTCGATTTCAATGTTTAATGGCTTGATAATTAGCCTCCCGGCTAAACATTCACATGGGTGCAAACCTCATGTCACTGCGTTGCTCCAATCACGAGTAATCATTAAATTACGCTGGTATCTCCTCACACCACCAGCCTCTCCATTCTGAAACGAGGAATAACTTGACAATAATTTACCGTCCTGACCTGCTCCAGACGACTTAAGTAGGTCACATAGAGTGACACGGCTCCAAGAATCTCCACCCCTTTTCCAGAGTCATTAGACAAACGTCAAGCGCTCCAACGTCTGTGCTCAAGTCCAGAATAGTATGCCTCATACAGCCCAATAATGCCGTATTCTACTAATATTCCCTGCATTATATTAATAAATAATGTCAGCATTAGTTCATATCACAACAGTGATTTAATATATATTTTCTCTAGGGGTTGTTATAACTTAAACTCCCTCAAAAGATGTCGTGTTCGTTCCTTGCTGGACTCTCAATTCTGAGCTCAACTATCTCTGAGATCCACGTTCGAAACCAGTCAGCCTAACCCCGTTGGGTTCACTATATATATATAATACGCTAAGGTGTATGTTTCACAAAACTCAGGCTTCTAAACCAGAGGGAGTTAGAAGGTGTGGTTTGTACCAAATTCTTCCAAATCATCTCAGTAGTACACGAAAAATCTTGCATTTATTGAAAAGTCAGTGAAAATATATTTATTTGCTTATAAAGTGCTTTTAAACAAGTAAACAAAACGATAGCCCCTGGCATAACTGTTTCGCGTACAGCCCACATAGCACTAGAACCGGGTGGATAGTCTGTACACATGGGGGACGCACAACCTAAAATTTATTTTAAAAGTGCGTTTAAACAAATACACATATTTATAGAAGCCCGCATAACAGTAAAGCCAGGCGGGTGGTTTTTATTCAAATGTGAGAGTTCTCGCACGGGTCCACTAGTTTGCTTTATTGTTTTCATCTCTTTGTTGTAGTTCTTTTCTTTGTCATTGGTGTAGGCCCTATGCACCATAGAGTTTAAACCTGCTGATTTGTGTGTACTTGGGTGGTTTGATCTATTATCAATAGTGTGTGAGCTTTGTGTGGGCTTGCGGTAGATCGAATAAGTCAAGTTAATTAACTTTTAATAATTGTAATAATTCTTATTTCGCTCAGTTTCCAATTCTTTTGTAAATATGATAGAGTGGTGTAAACTGTTGATGGTTTGGAGTAGCATTTCTTAATTTGCGATATTAGTGTGAGCAACAGATAGCAGTAATATCATTAAAAATTCACTAATGACTATGCATACACACACAACAAGTAAGTTCCCATGAGGCAGCAACAAATGGCGGTAAGAGGGTACAGGCTTACCAACAATAATATAGTTCATTGATTATTAAAAGAAGGCACCACCACATCTTAATGTGTAGGCTGAGCTGGGCCCTGTCTTGTCCATCCACGGTGAGGTGTGGTTTGGTACGGGCGCAGAATTAGTGATTAATACCAGGGTCATTTCAGATGTCATGGCAACTATTTTTTAACCGGGAATAAAGCTGCCGGAAACAAAAATCAGCATATACGTTGGAAAGTCGCTGGAATGTTCTTTACAATGCCGGTACTACATTGGGATCCGGGTACAAGGGGCTATGGGTATGAGACATTGAAAGATGCGTAAATAGAGATCATTGTTTTATTCGTATTACATATGCACACAACAAAACTGTACACGTAATACTCGTACTCATATGAGTGAATAACCTTCAAAATAATCCCCCAAATCACCCACACATCTTTGCCAACGGTGAGGAAGGCGCTGAATACCATCCGCGTTGTGTGATGCGTCCATGTGCACCACCTCTCGTCAATGCGCTGTTCCGATGTCCACCCCGTTTGCAAACCGCTGCCCACACAGCGGCGTCTTCAATTTGGGAATGAGATCAAAGTCGCACGGACTGAGATCAGGGAAGTACGGAGGGTGTTTCAAGATCTCCCACCCCCACTGCCGCACTAGTATCTGGACACAGGCTGCAGTGTGGCTTGTGAGTATTGCATTGTTGAGAAGCCCTGGATGTTTCCTCCGCAGTGTATGATGCAGAGTGTGCAGCAGGAATGATCTGTAGTACGTGGCAGCGACAGTTTGGCCGTCACAAACAGGATGACACACGAGAATACCATGGCTGTCATAAGATAAAATAAGCATGACCTTCGTGGGTGATGGAGTCTGTCCAACCTTGTGTCTTCGTGGTGAACCACGGCGACACCATTCACTTGATTGTCTCTTAAGTTCTGGTTCATACGCTCGTGCTCACGTTTCATCATTTGCAATAATGCGATTCAACATCTCATGTCCTTCATGTTGGAATCGCTCCAGATGGATACGGCATGTCTTGTATCGAGTCCATTTATGCACCTCAGTTAAAGCATGTGGCGCCCACATTGAACATACCTTGCGCATTTGTAAGTCAGTCCGTAAAATGCGGAACACTGTTGATGCAGACATACCCGTATATGTGGCTAATTCTGCCACAGTCCAACGCCTTTCATCTGCTAAACAGTTTTTGATAACATCCACGTGCACCTCTGTGTAAGCAGACGCTGGACGTCCACTGCACGGCAGTGCTACCCATCCACGTTTGAAGGCCACCACCCAACGTGCAACAGTTCGATAGGGCAATGCCCTATCAACCAGTGCTTCTCGTAGCTTGGCATGACACTCACGAGCATTCCTGCCACGCAGACATGTAACTTTTACATATGCGCGCTGTTAAACTTTAGTGACATCCATCTCGGAACACAGTCTCTAGAATACTAACGTTTGCATGTGTTGTTTACTTGACACCAATGCACTCAGACTTCACCTGGTGGTCGCATCCCGTACTGTGTACACCATGTTTTCAAATGTATGTAGTGCAATTCGGAATATATAGAATAGTTGCCATGACTTCTGAAATGACCTTCGTATAATACAATATTTATATATTATTTATATTTATAAATTATGTTACATGACTAGTAGGCCTATATGTGTGCTTGTATTATTAATCCATCTTACTATATTATAAACAAGAAGTTCCGTGACGAACTTAAGAACCTACTTTTCTTAAAATTTAAGATTCATGCCAATGATTAATCTATATGGATCTATCTAGAATAATGACGAAATTAAGTTGCTAATATCGAAATTTCTAATTAGTTCGAAATAGTGTATACCTGGCATAATGTAGCCTAATAGAGCACTACTGTTGGCAGCCCTGGTGACTGAATATATTCTTAGTTCTATCTCTTAAGGTACAGACTACAAAATTTGGTTGGAGTCCAATGAATAGCATGGACGATACATGAAGTTAAACATTGGATCTAACAGCGCACGTAAAATCATGTTGGCAACAATGTCATGCATGTATTGGTCAGAAATAATCTGAAATAATATGATCTATTGTTGTGCCAATTTTGAATGAAATCCATTAGTTAGTATAGAAGTTAGATGCATTTTAAAATTGGACCTATTAGCCGGCTTAGAATCATGTTGGCAGCGCTGGCGTAGGCCTGTATTTGTTAATCCAAATTAATCTAGAATGCCAGGTACTATACGTGTGCAAAGTTTAGAGCTATTGGCTTGCATACTTTCTGATATATTGATATTAGGATAACAAAAATAGAGACAGTATTTATTAACAGTTGGCAGCCCTGGTTACTCTTAAGAATCGGCATAGTCATATCCGTTATGGTACACATAGCACACACGAAATTTGGTTGAAATCCAAATGATAGTATAGAAGTTACATGTATTTTAAGTTGGACCTCTCAGCAGGCTTAGAATCATGTTGGTAGCACTGACGTATATAAGTTACTCCAAATTGATATAGAATGTCAGGTACTATACGTATGCATTGTTTAAAGCCGTCGGCTTGCATACTTTCTGATATATTGGTATTAGGATAAAAGAAATTAAGAGCATTTATTAACAGTTGGCAGCCCTGGTGGTTCTTAAGAATACACTCAGTCATATCTGGTTATGTACACATACAACATACGAAATTTGGTTGAATTCCAATTGATAGTGTAGAAGTTATATGCATTTAAAAATTGGACATATCAGCAAGCTTATAATCATTTTGGCAACACTGCCATGTATGGCCTCCTGGAAATTAAACTGCAATATTAATATCTATACGTGTGTCAATTTTGAAATAGCACCCATTCATACCTTCCAAGATATCCAACATGGAGCTCAAATTTCAATTGCGATTTTTCAGCAGTTGGTAGCACTGACATCATTTTCAAATATGGCCGTGAGATATTCAGGTATAGATCTATACTCCTACCGAATTATGTTTCGATTGCTCCAGCCGTTTAGGAGTTGATAGGGGGGGACACACACACAGCCAGACAGACAGACAGAAGGACAGACAGACAGACACACATTTGCCCGATCTCATAAGTCTACTTTTTCCTCATTTTTGCAAAATGTGAAAAGTAGGCTAAAAATCATCAGTTAAATATGAACTCTAGATAGAAACAGGACATTAAAAAACATTGTTGACAACAATGATATGAGCTTGCTACATTAGACATTAAGGAATTCAAAGGTTAGATCATTCAACCACTTATACTGTAATAACAACAAATGAACACAGCATTTACAGAAGTGCTATAGACTAACAGAACAAAAATAACTTCTTATAAAACATTTGAAGGGAGGTCGCCTCCGTAGCGTAGCGGTCAGCATGGTTAGCTGCCGCCCCGGAGGTCCTGGGTTCGATTCCCGGCTCTGCCACGAAATTTGAAAAGTGGTATGAGGACTGGAACGGGGTCTCCTCAGCCTCGGGTGGTCCAAATGAGTAGAGGGGGTTCGATTCCCACCTCAGCCATCCTCGAAATGGTTTTCCGTGGTTTCCCACTTCGTCTTCGGGCAAATGCCGGGATGGTACTGCCCCCGTAATTGAATTATGTAGAGACCACGGTGGCTATATTTGAAATTATAAGGAGTTTTATGGCTGTCATAGTTATGACGTGGGTAGTCATGACGTAAGCACGGATGACGCATATGTTATACCAGCAGGCTACTTGAGCTGAGATTCTCAGTGACGTCAGCATTTAGTCGAGAATGTTCCAAGATTTATGACGCAGTCGCAGGAAACGAGGAATTCTGCTGAGGAAGAAACTATGCTATTGGAGGAGAGGCATGAACCAATGAACGATAGTTTCAAGGAAGACGGAGATTGCTGAAACTATGGTATTTTTATTACTTTTGGAATGCAGAATTGTGGAAATCCATTTGCAGTAAAGGCATTGATTTGGAATTTTGGTGAAATTTATTTTCAGTTTTTGAATTTTGAAAATCCGTCATGTATTAACGAAGTTGGAACTTCTAGCGATGACGCAGTACCACGCTTTGGAAGGGATGGAAACGCCCCTCGAGAAGTTAATAAAAGGGCTTGCGCAGAAGAGAGGAGTCTCTTTCGTTCTCTGATCATTCTGAGATCTCATTCTCAGATCATCGAAGTATATTTGTGAAAGTTCTTTTCTTATACATTCATTATAGTGAGACGTCGAAGTGAACAGCAGTGAAAAGAATCGTCTTTATAACGCGTGGCGAGGCCTCTATATTAACGAGATCCAGGTCAAACTAGGTGAAGTTGAAACGGACCTTAGAAAGCTTCTACAAGTTTAGCTTCGAACAGTTAACGGTCACCGATAAGCTAATTGCATTGTGCAGTGCTACATGCAGTTATAGAGAAAAGCTGAACAATTTCGACCGATTAGTTCGAAAGATATTAGCAGTTTTATACGACTGAGAAAAGTGATTATCTCACCACAAGAGAAGCACTTTTGTATAGCCAGAATCAACGCAACGGCTGACGCTGCGAGTGGAATAGAAAGACTTCAGATTGCTTGGTTACAGAACGATACAGTATAATGGAGCAATTGAATACGGCAGTTTGTTCTTCTAACACTACAACCGAAGAGCAGATGCAAGGCTAAAGGGCTTATTGCAATTGGGACATACTTCAACGGAGTAAGATAGCGACATGGAACTTCGCTAATTGCTATTCCACACAAACGAACATGCGGTGAATACCATCTACACCCATGTTTCGTAATTAAAGGCTGAATACCATCGAACAGCCATAGAAACAATTTCATACTCTGAATATGAATAATTTCTTCGGAAATTTCTACAAAACTTCATGGCGATTGTCTACTGGAACTTCAGGGAATTTTTCAAGAGAGGTCAGGGGTGTCCCGACTCACAAAGAAGATTATTGCCGGAAGGATGTCTATTCGTCTTCGAGGAGCAGAGCGATTCACGGAGAAGGAAGCAGTTCGATTCTCCGAGGGTGCTATTTCCTATTTCGAGGATGGAGCTCAGCTTTAACGTGGTGAAATGGATCCATCAGCAGTCTTCTTTGGGGAATTTTCCTCTGGAACGTCAATCGGCAGATAAGGTAGTCGTGAACGTTTATTGTATTTGAGTATATTAATGATGTTTGAGCAACCATTTTTCCCATATTTTTATCCTCATGTTTTTTGCCCCATTTTCTTGTTGAGATTCTTATTCTCAGTACACCTTGATGAGTTTTGCATTTTTTTGACGATTTATTAAGACATTGTTATGTCATGGGCATAGTTAATGATTTTGGATCAGTTGAGACTGATATTTAGATTTTTCAGTAATTAATATTTTTGTAGTCACGATTTGACTGTAAGTTAATGATTTTTATGGCAGATTTAAATTCAGACAGCGTGTCATTTTATTAAAGTAATTCTACCCCAGTTTAATTACTTTGACCAATTTTCTGTCATCATCAAGAAGGAAGAACATTTAAATGATTTTAGAGCGTTAAAATCTCTTACGTTGTCGACGATCTTGGAAATACTAGTCGTTATTTGAATTGATTGCAACACAGACATTTATCGTCAGTTATGAATGAACATTGCATTATAGACACTTTTGTGAAAGAGTAACTTTAATAATGAATTATTGAATGCATTAAAGTCAAGTACTTTTGTTAGGAGTTTTTCTCAATTAGAGATTTATAGAACGATGTTTGCATTCCCCAGTCTAATTGGATTCTATTCGACTACTTTGCATTTTAGTCGCACTTTATTTGAAGATAGTATTTTTATACTACATTTTCTTTTAAGATGTTAATCTTAAATTTTGATAGACCAGACAGGCGTATATAAGCGTATTCACTATTAAATTTGTTTGTGATTGGCAAGTTTTGACTTCATTTCGGTTCATGAATGAAATTCACGAAGGTTAAATAGAAAAACAGTTTTGAAACAATTAATGATTATAAAAAATTTTAAGTGGAACTATGAATGTATAATCGCTAGTGCAGCGCGTGTTGAAAGTCGCTGAGGTATAATGCCCTTGAATATGAAGGAAGTTCCCACAGGAATAAATGTTAAAGAATTATTTGTGGAAGTTTTGTAAGTTATGTGGAAGTTTAATGCCATATAGATTAATATATGATGATTTTGGGCATAATTTTAATGCAGTTTGTGCATTAACTTGTTAGCGAAGGATTTTCCGCTGGAGTAAGATTGTCATAGTTCGTTGAAAATAAATCAAGTGATTTACTGTTAGAATTAACACGAGTTTTGAAAGAATTTGAGATAAGATTTTGAATGAAGGTTGCCGTCACAAATCATTATTAAAACCTTTATTAAACCAGATTGTGACATTAACATGTATAACTAACCTTCATTGGTCGATTATATTAAACACGATTATGAAAATTACCAACCGAATGAACATGTGGTTAATGTATTTATTAAATTAATAATTTAAACAATTTAAATGTTAATATTGTAAATAATTGCTGTAAATATTTTTGAAAATAATATGGAACGAGAGTGATGTTAAAGGCGTGCTTATAATATTTTTATTGTCTTTGACAAATATTATAAACAATTTCTAATTGTTATAAATAATTTATGTGATTTTGTTATAAACATTTAAGAGCTAATTAAACAATTGGATGAGAAGTTAACAAGTTTAAGGAATTAACATAATGATCCAATAGGATGTGAGCAAAGTACTTGAAAGATTTGCGTAAATATAATGTGAGTTGTCTTGTAGACAGATAAAACTTGAGAGAGCAAGCTGTACTCTTACGTAACTTAGCACGTGAGAAGGGAGTGCATTTGACCAGTATGCAACAGGTTGGAGGGTAGCTCGCAGCTGGGCCAACATCTGGTTATCAGTGTGAGGTCGTCCGCACTCCGGCCTTGCGACTATAAATACCATTCTCATGTTTATTAAAGGAAACCAAATGCTCTATATATATATGTCACACCCTAACGTCCTTTTCCAATCCAATAGTGTTATGAATATTACGTTATTTTGAGCTCAAGGGAGCTAAAATGTTTTATATCATGTTGTATGATAATTTTTGCAAGTCCCATTGGAGGACGTAGTCAGATTGACTTGGGCTACTGATAGCCACGTTTATTTTGTTGTGTTAGTAAAATCATACCCTTTATTAGAAATAAAGCTTTTGTACAGTTCAAAGTTCTCGTCTTCGTTCTGGCTCATTTTTAAATGTCATGGTGGAGGTTATTGTGTGAACAGACTTTTAGTGATCCTGTTGTCAACTCAAACCCCGAGATAATTAAGAGGTAAGTAACGGTAAGTATGAACCCCCGTCTATTTTGGTGTGTTCCACAATGATTTCCTGTGAACTTCTGTGCTCTTATCTCGATAGTATCTGTCAGTGCCATTTTCATTGATGTAACTGTGCCGGTGCAATTGATAATTGGCAATCCGATTGAGGGGGCGGATATCTGACAGCCTACTATCCAGGTAAACGGGGACAGAAAGATTGGCGCCCAACGTGGGGATCGATTCAACAAAACTGGATTACCAGGTTGAACGCCAGAAAGAGTGGCAAACCTAAAACGTGAGGTTCGATTAGACTCAAATAAAGAGGTTGATTCTTTGTTAGATGTCTAGGCCAATTGTAGTATTTAAGAGTGTGATTATATAGGAATTAAATGTTGTATTGTATTAGGAAAATTACACTCAGAAAAGATCAGATCTTATACAACTTGGGAAAGGTTAAATAGGCTGGAAACTTAGAAAAATCGCCTATGATCTGGAATCTTATTTTATTTGACCGGCTTATGACATTTTAGTCATATTAAAGATAAAATTAAATTATTTGGATTGTAAATGTAAATTATTTGTGTTAGGATATGTTAAAATGAGCCAGAGAAATTTGAACATGTGCTTGAGTTTGTTTCAACTTGAAGTATCTTCGAAGATTAATTATAAGGTAGTTATAAGTTAGATTTAAGACAGAAAATTGATCAAAATTATATATGGTGAAAAGTGTTGCTCAAATGTTGTTATTTTGCTCTTTTGATGTATGTCCCTACAGCAATCCATTTTTGAATAATATTGTAATGGCAGATGAAAGTTTGAAGAAGATGTTAGAGGAGATGTCTGCTAACATGAATCGCAGTATGAAGCAGATGCTGAATGAAAGCATGAAGGAGAATAATAGTAATTTGTCTGCTAATTTGAATGCAAGAATGGAGGAGAATGTTAGTAATTTGTCTGCTAATTTGAATGCAAGGATGGAGGAGAATGCTAGTAATTTGAATAGTAGTATGAAGGAGATGGAAGCTAGGAATAATAGTCGAATGGAGGAGAATATGAAGTTTCTTCATACTAGTGCTGCCAATTTAGAGGATAATATGTCGCGTTTACAGATTAATACCCAAGGAATTGAGAGTACTGTAAGTGACATCCGCACAGATGTATCTAATGTGCATAAAAATGTTGATGATGTTAAATTTGATGTGTCTAAGGTACAGAAAAACCTTACAATGTTAAATCTAGATGTAGCTAATGTCCGAGGGGATATTTCTTGTGCTAGAGCCGAAGTAGTTGTTGTCAAAAACGATGTAGCGACTGTCCAAGACAAGGTCGAGGAAGTCCAAAAAGAAATTCAAAAAGCTAGAACTGATGTATCCAATGTTCAGGTAGACATTAATAACATTCATGCGGATATAACTGAGGTGCAAAGTGACATAACTAAAATTCAGGTAGAGGTCAACACAGTTTTCGTAGATATTACTAAAGTCCAAACTGATGTAAATAAAGTCAGGGAAGAAATCGAAAACTCAAAAACTCTTTGTACGCGTAATATAACTGCATTAGCGACTAGGTTAGTCGATGAATCAGTTAGAACAACAACGTCTTTAGCAGAGTTGAAGTATGATGTAGAGGTCATGAGAACACAGGTATTAGACCACAATAGAGTATTAAAAGAGGATATCGAAGTAGACATAGCCGAAATGTTAACAGCAAACGTAGCGGTATGGAAAGACGAGTGGAATAAGTCAAGTGGGGAACATGTAACCCAAATTCAGGAAAGGATTGAAAGAAAACTTGCCAGTACGCAGATAGAAATTAACAATGAAGTAGTACAGATTAGGAAAGATTTAAGCGTCAGGATAAACTCGCTATCCGAAAAACAAGTTGACGATAGAACACAACTAGATCAGGATATGCAAACTTTAAAATCTACATTAGAGGATCAAATTCATAAAGTTGTCTCGGATGTAAATGAAACGACGAGTAAACTGAAAAATTTGAAGTTAGGAGAGGCTAGTTTAATGGAGAACTACAAAGAAGAGATTATCAAGAAAGTCTTAACAGAAATCACCGACAAGGATACAGAAGGCTTAGCTTGCGAATTGAATAGGAATTATGCTAGAAGACATAACCTAGAGCCAGAAGAAAGAGACGTGACTCCTGAAGAACGCGTATCCAGATTCAGAGAGGAGGATGACGAGAGGAATATGGAACCTGAGTGGAATTATCGAGATAGTGGGAAAAACTATCCGGATTCATATCCGAGGAACGTGACGGTCATCAGGAATTTCGAAGACAAACCACAAAAATTCAGTAACACTGATAGTTTGACACCTATAGAGTATGTAAGGAATCTCAAAGATTATTTCATCGAAGCTCACATTCCCAGAGAGAGAGAGATGAAGATAGTAGAGAGATATCTGATTGGAGGACCCCTTGAATGGTTTTGCGCATTTAGATACACATTCAGTAACTTTGACGAGTTTGCAGAGGCATTAATCAAACGATTTTGGTCCATAGAAGCGCAGAATTCGTTAAGAGCGGAGGTGTATTCAAGAAAATACTCAGGTACTCTTCCAACGAGGTACGCTGATTTCTTTACGAGTCAGTTGTCCCGCTTGAGATTTTTGCAACCCCCATTGTCCACGGAGCAACTAATAGATGCGATTTCTCGTATGCTGCCAGTTGAGGTGAGGAGACTTATAATTTCGTCCAACATCAGGGATTTATCCAGTATGGATGAATTACTAAGAAGGTTGGACTACACAAGTCCAATGCCTAACGTAGTCCAGAAAGGTCAAAGGCAGGAGTTTAAAGAAATCAATACGGTATATATGGACCAAGTCCAACAAACTGACAAGCCAGAGCAGGAGAAAAATGACAATGTAGGTCCTCACAGGAATAATCAGTTTAGAAATTACAGATCACAAGGTTACCGACCGTATCAACAGAGAAGAGGTTGGAACTACAACCGAGGAAACTACAATGGAAGAGGCAGATATTACAACAATAATGGGTATAACCGTAACTATAATAGGAATAACCAAAACCAAAATAGAAACCAGAATACTCAAAGTCAGGTTATGACACCTGATCAGTATCAGCAAAGAGAGAAGGAAAGCCAGCAATACTTAAAAGAATTAAGGGATAAAGAAGCTGACAATCAAAAGAAAAGGCAGGATGTTGTAATCGATCCTGGGCCTTCTACGAGCCAACAGAATTTTGAGGTCGGTAACACAAAAAAAAAACGCCGATTTCTCAACGTCAGTGAGAACCTGTAAATACATTGCCACACCACACCTGATTACGATTAATGAGATATACGAAGTTACCGATGAAGATTTACTAGAAGAGAGGGGTATTGTTAAAGAGGAAAGACCATGTGTATTACCTATTATTGCTGTACGGATAGATGGACAGCAGTACAAAGCCCTGATGGATACTGGTGCTATTATTTCCATCATTTCAGAGGAATGTTATCAAAGTCTGCTAAGAGGAGAGAACATGACAGTTCTACCTGTTTCTACCGTCAAAGTGAGAGGGATATTCCAAGATAAGGCAGTGAAATGCAAGATTCAAGTGTTATTGAACTTTGAGATCAATGGAAGGAATTATGAACAGATCTTCATTGTGGTGAGCAAGATCAATTTTGATATGGTGCTTGGAATCGATTTTATATCGAAGGTCGGAGCTATTATTGACATGAAGAACAGAAGTATTAGCTTTAATGATGGGTACATAATCACAGAAGAGATAGAAGAACAGGACGTGAAAAACAGTCTGGAAATAGACCTTAGGGAAGAAATTTTGAATACAATAATTAATGAAGTGGAAAATTTAGAAGAAATACCCAGTAGAAAAACTGAAGGATTTGAAGAAATTCAGGGGGAATTTGAGGATCTGATAAAGGAATTCCAAGATATTTTCGATGAAAAGCCTGGATTGATTAAGGATTATAAGTACAAGATAAGGCTAACAGATGAAACCCCTTACCAGAAGAGAATATACCCCATTCCTGAAAAATACTATCAAGAAGTACGAGGGTTAATCAGAAAAATGGAGGTAGACGGGATTATTAGAAAACAGGCGTCGTCTTATATAAACCCCATCACAGTAGTGAAGAAAAGTAATGGTCAGATACGTCTTTGTCTCGATGCCAGGACCATCAACTTGAAGATTCTTCCAGAAAATGACAGAACACCCAAGATTAGAGATCTGCTTCGGAAATTCAAAGGAAGAGCTTGTTTCAGCGTTCTTGACTTGACGTCTTCATTTTATCAAGTTCAACTAGAAGAGGATAGTATGCAGTACACTGGATTCCTATTTGACCAGACGTCATGGGTCTTTGCCTGAATGCCTTTTGGAATGGTAACAGTGGACCAGCACTTATTCGAGCACTTGATAGTAAGCTCACTGACGAAGTGAAAGAAAATGTAATCTGCTACATTGACGATTTAATCGTATCTTCACCCAGCGCCGCAGAACATTTAGTGCACTTGAGAAAGTTGTTCGAGAATTTAAGGGAGGCCAACATCACGGTGAACTTTGGAAAATGTCAATTCTTGAAGAAGGAGATAAATTATTTGGGGCATACTATTGATAAAGATGGATATCATCCAAACATGAAAAAAGTAGATGCAAACACGAGATTTCCAAAGCCAACTAAGGTAAAACAAGTTAGAGAATTTGTAGGTGCATGCCAATTTATTAGCAGCCACTGTCCAAGATACTCGGAAATTATGGCTCCTCTGTATGACTTACTCAAGAAGAACAACAGATGGAAATGGAATACCGCTGCAGACGAAGCTTTTGAGAAAGCAAAAGAAATGCTCAGAAATAATGTGAAACTGGAGTACCCAGACTTTGAGAAGGTGTTCTATATTGAGTCTGATGCATCGAGAATAGGCATTAGTGCAGTCTTATACCAGAAAGACGATGCAGGCAACAAGCACTACATTGCGTTCACTAGTCGGAAGTTGAAAAAGCACGAGGAAAACTACTTCACGACAGAGCTTGAAGCGTTAGCTTTTGTGACAGCTTTACAAGCCTGGAAGAAAATCCTGCTGGGACATAAGGTCATCATTATTACTGACCATAAAGCACTACAGTTTATGTTGCAAACTGACATGTCAAGTGATAGATTGACACGTTGGGCTTTGTTCACCCAACAGTTTAACGCTACTATCGTCCACCAGCCTGGGAAAGATAACTTACTGGCTGATGCTCTATCACGTAACCCTATTAAAAATGTGCAGATACACCATGTACAATTGGAGCAAGAAGATGAAGAAACCGTTAGGAGGTTAGCCCGAATCGGTGTGTCACAGAAGAGACACGCTCCAATAAGGAAAATGTACAGGTTCCTCAAGGGTTACATGGACAATACAGATGTTGACTATGAAGCTACACGGAGAAATTCACGACACTTTGTCTTGAGTGGAGACATCGTATGCAAGTATGCTGACTCTGCGCATACAAAACTCCGAATAGTCGTGCCACCTAAACTTGTTGTCAATTTAGTGTGGGTAGCTCATCACGCAACTGGACATGCCGGTTTAGATAAGACTCTTAATACACTTAAAGAGAGATTCATCTGGACTAACATGCGTTCCAGCATTGCCAAGGTCATTAGATCCTGTGACAAGTGTCAAAGAGCAAAGTATGCTTCTGCTTTACTAAAGGGAAAACCGAAGGCGATGATTCCTTCTAAGCCAAACGAACTTATGGCGACGGATATATTTGGCCCCTGTCCGAAGGGATACCAGGGTAACCAATACTTGTTAGTGACCGTGGATGTTTTCTCAAAATTTGTTACAATGAGTCCCATGCAGAAAGCTAACACGAGGAACGTAGTAAGCAGACTGGAAAATGCTGTATTTCCTAAAGCTGGTATACCGGAATATCTACTGTCAGATCATGGAACGCAGTTTACGTCCGTGGAATTTGCAGCGGATATGGAAAGGCTTGGCATTAAGCAATTATTTTCAAGCGTGCGTTACCCTGAATCGAATTCCTCAGAAAGATATATGGCTGAATTTTCGAAATTCTGTCGAATTTTCTGTCCAAATGATCATTCTGGTTGGGTGAGATTTGTACCCCTTATTGAGGAATGTCTGAACTCTACAGTGCAGGAGAGCACAGGAGAAGTGCCAATGCGACTTCATCTAGGAAGAAACCCAGAAAGGCCGTGGGATAATCTTTTCAACCACATACCGAGAGATCCCGACATAGGAAGACAGCAGAGGATTGACAAGGCAAAGGAACAACTCCAGAAAGCAGCAGAGAAACGATTGAAAAGAGTAGCTGGAAAACGTTTTGGTACACCCTTTCAAGTTGGAAATCTTGTATTATTACGCAGACCTGTCAAGGCTGATATGACCAAGAAAATCTACCCCAAATTTGGATTAGTGTTCCTGGGGCCGTTTAGGATTACGAACGCTTATGGAAACAACTGTTATGAACTCTACGATGATGAGAATAATGTCGTTTACGGCAAGTTCAATGCTGGAAATTTAAAAAGATACTATACTAGAGTAAGCCAGTAATAATTCAATTTCGTGTTCAAGAGAGTTGAGATACTTGTAACATTGAGTTTAAAAACAATTTGCAACTGTTTTTAAAACGTGGTGGGAGGAGAATGCCCCCGTAATTGAATTATGTAGAGACCACGGTGGCTATATTTGAAATTATAAGGAGTTTTATGGCTGTCATAGTTATGACGTGGGTAGTCATGACGTAAGCACGGATGACGCATATGTTATACCAGCAGGCTACTTGAGCTGAGATTCTCAGTGACGTCAGCATTTAGTCGAGAATGTTCCAAGATTTATGACGCAGTCGCAGGAAACGAGGAATTCTGCTGAGGAAGAAACTATGCTATTGGAGGAGAGGCATGAACCAATGAACGATAGTTTCAAGGAAGACGGAGATTGCTGAAACTATGGTATTTTTATTACTTTTGGAATGCAGAATTGTGGAAATCCATTTGCAGTAAAGGCATTGATTTGGAATTTTGGTGAAATTTATTTTCAGTTTTTGAATTTTGAAAATCCGTCATGTATTAACGAAGTTGGAACTTCTAGCGATGACGCAGTACCACGCTTTGGAAGGGATGGAAACGCCCCTCGAGAAGTTAATAAAAGGGCTTGCGCAGAAGAGAGGAGTCTCTTTCGTTCTCTGATCATTCTGAGATCTCATTCTCAGATCTTCGAAGTATATTTGTGAAAGTTCTTTTCTTATACATTCATTATAGTGAGACGTCGAAGTGAACAGCAGTGAAAAGAATCGTCTTTATAACGCGTGGCGAGGCCACTATATTAACGAGATCCAGGTCAAACTAGGTGAAGTTGAAACGGACCTTAGAAAGCTTCTACAAGTTTAGCTTCGAACAGTTAACGGTCACCGATAAGCTAATTGCATTGTGCAGTGCTACATGCAGTTATAGAGAAAAGCTGAACAATTTCGACCGATTAGTTCGAAAGATATTAGCAGTTTTATACGACTGAGAAAAGTGATTATCTCACCACAAGAGAAGCACTTTTGTATAGCCAGAATCAACGCAACGGCTGACGCTGCGAGTGGAATAGAAAGACTTCAGATTGCTTGGTTACAGAACGATACAGTATAATGGAGCAATTGAATACGGCAGTTTGTTCTTCTAACACTACAACCGAAGAGCAGATGCAAGGCTAAAGGGCTTATTGCAATTGGGACATACTTCAACGGAGTAAGATAGCGACATGGAACTTCGCTAATTGCTATTCCACACAAACGAACATGCGGTGAATACCATCTACACCCATGTTTCGTAATTAAAGGCTGAATACCATCGAACAGCCATAGAAACAATTTCATACTCTGAATATGAATAATTTCTTCGGAAATTTCTACAAAACTTCATGGCGATTGTCTACTGGAACTTCAGGGAATTTTTCAAGAGAGGTCAGGGGTGTCCCGACTCACAAAGAAGATTATTGCCGGAAGGATGTCTATTCGTCTTCGAGGAGCAGAGCGATTCACGGAGAAGGAAGCAGTTCGATTCTCCGAGGGTGCTATTTCCTATTTCGAGGATGGAGCTCAGCTTTAACGTGGTGAAATGGATCCATCAGCAGTCTTCTTTGGGGAATTTTCCTCTGGAACGTCAATCGGCAGATAAGGTAGTCGTGAACGTTTATTGTATTTGAGTATATTAATGATGTTTGAGCAACCATTTTTCCCATATTTTTATCCTCATGTTTTTTGCCCCATTTTCTTGTTGAGATTCTTATTCTCAGTACACCTTGATGAGTTTTGCATTTTTTTGACGATTTATTAAGACATTGTTATGTCATGGGCATAGTTAATGATTTTGGATCAGTTGAGACTGATATTTAGATTTTTCAGTAATTAATATTTTTGTAGTCACGATTTGACTGTAAGTTAATGATTTTTATGGCAGATTTAAATTCAGACAGCGTGTCATTTTATTAAAGTAATTCTACCCCAGTTTAATTACTTTGACCAATTTTCTGTCATCATCAAGAAGGAAGAACATTTAAATGATTTTAGAGCGTTAAAATCTCTTACGTTGTCGACGATCTTGGAAATACTAGTCGTTATTTGAATTGATTGCAACACAGACATTTATCGTCAGTTATGAATGAACACTGCATTATAGACACTTTTGTGAAAGAGTAACTTTAATAATGAATTATTGAATGCATTAAAGTCAAGTACTTTTGTTAGGAGTTTTTCTCAATTAGAGATTTATAGAACGATGTTTGCATTCCCCAGTCTAATTGGATTCTATTCGACTACTTTGCATTTTAGTCGCACTTTATTTGAAGATAGTATTTTTATACTACATTTTCTTTTAAGATGTTAATCTTAAATTTTGATAGACCAGACAGGCGTATATAAGCGTATTCACTATTAAATTTGTTTGTGATTGGCAAGTTTTGACTTCATTTCGGTTCATGAATGAAATTCACGAAGCTTAAATAGAAAAACAGTTTTGAAACAATTAATGATTATAAAAAATTTTAAGTGGAACTATGAATGTATAATCGCTAGTGCAGCGCGTGTTGAAAGTCGCTGAGGTATAATGCCCTTGAATATGAAGGAAGTTCCCACAGGAATAAATGTTAAAGAATTATTTGTGGAAGTTTTGTAAGTTATGTGGAAGTTTAATGCCATATAGATTAATATATGATGATTTTGGGCATAATTTTAATGCAGTTTGTGCATTAACTTGTTAGCGAAGGATTTTCCGCTGGAGTAAGATTGTCATAGTTCGTTGAAAATAAATCAAGTGATTTACTGTTAGAATTAACACGAGTTTTGAAAGAATTTGAGATAAGATTTTGAATGAAGGTTGCCGTCACAAATCATTATTAAAACCTTTATTAAACCAGATTGTGACATTAACATGTATAACTAACCTTCATTGGTCGATTATATTAAACACGATTATGAAAATTACCAACCGAATGAACATGTGGTTAATGTATTTATTAAATTAATAATTTAAACAATTTAAATGTTAATATTGTAAATAATTGCTGTAAATATTTTTGAAAATAATATGGAACGAGAGTGATGTTAAAGGCGTGCTTATAATATTTTTATTGTCTTTGACAAATATTATAAACAATTTCTAATTGTTATAAATAATTTATGTGATTTTGTTATAAACATTTAAGAGCTAATTAAACAATTGGATGAGAAGTTAACAAGTTTAAGGAATTAACATAATGATCCAATAGGATGTGAGCAAAGTACTTGAAAGATTTGCGTAAATATAATGTGAGTTGTCTTGTAGACAGATAAAACTTGAGAGAGCAAGCTGTACTCTTACGTAACTTAGCACGTGAGAAGGGAGTGCATTTGACCAGTATGCAACAGGTTGGAGGGTAGCTCGCAGCTGGGCCAACATCTGGTTATCAGTGTGAGGTCGTCCGCACTCCGGCCTTGCGACTATAAATACCATTCTCATGTTTATTAAAGGAAACCAAATGCTCTATATATATATGTCACACCCTAACGTCCTTTTCCAATCCAATAGTTTTTTAAATTTTCTTCAGTACTAGTCTGCAATGATTGCACATTTTCTTTACATTTAGCTTCTAACCTAGCTTCTGAATTATTAATCTGTTCTTTAACTTCCGTTTCCATCTTAGAAATAGTTTCTGCAATACCAGACATACCCGTCTGTAACTCTCCTAACACCTTAGCTAAATCTTCTGGCAACATAATTATATTTTCAATATACGTTTTATATAGAGACGTTAGACAACAACACATCACAATGTCTCAATTTCTGCATTCACTTGGGTATAGGAAAAATGTCTTATAACTATCATGATATTACTAATACGATTAACATGAACACTGGAATGGGCACACAAGTACATTGTCTGACTAAGTTTAATAAATTTTGTAACACACTTAAATGAACTTGAGATCAATTTCTCAGTAATCTAAATCTGATGTGATTCCATAGAATAAACAAAATCGAAGCCCCACTAGTTGGATAAAGCCAATTCTCCTCTCTCTCTCTCTCTGTACCCGTTCGTCCTGGGGATGCGATGACCCATCTGCTATAACATCGCATTCCTGGAGTTCCGGGACAGAGCGGAGTTAAATGAACCTCTAGTCAAATAAGGAATGTGTCGGAAATTCAGCTGAGTTATCGAAAAAGCAGTGGGTATCACGAGACAAAGTATCTCTAGGGTCGTTACGGGCTTAAGTTTAATAGAAATAATGCAAATATAAATGGGCGCCATCAACTGAATTCCTAGCAAACCACTTCCTTTCCGGATAAGCCTTACTCAAGACAAGGAAAGAAAAAGGAACATCACACCATCATCAGATCACAACTAAGATAAAAACAAATTTATTTTACTTTGATAGTCAGACAGACATTTTAAATATAACTCCTACCTGAGAGTATGGTCGAATGCCAAAGTTAAATTGTCATTGTCCAAAATCGAACCATCTCTTTTCTAATCCAAAAATTATTTCATCCACATAACAAGAAAAATCTCTAAAGTTCTCTTGGTTTCTCAGGATCACTGTAGCACTATGTCTTTCGTCACTGACATTTGTGAAACCTGAGACCTAATTTCTCTTTAATTTAACATCATCAATGTGGATTTAAAAAAATTATTAATCTGTCTAAACATACACATATTATAATCACACATATTAAATATCAAGTATTTTATGGCTTGCATGGCATAATTTGAATGTTGAACATGTTAGTCAAATGCTCCTAAACATTGAATAATTAATTTACACTATTTACATTGTCATTCATAATCACTTATCTGTGAATTACAGAAAATTCATGGCTCATTGGTCATCGTTATCGTCATCATCAAAATTAAACATTTTTCACATTAATTCTCACTTCAAAATTCTACATATTCCTGTCAGAATCCTTAATTCATCACCATTACATCATTTAAATCCTCAACTCAAGTTGCAATTCCTTCAAATTATATCTCAATTAAATTTATTTAATTCCATGTAAATTCATTAATCATCAGCTTCTTTAAATAATTATCACCTTCTAATTCAGTTATTCATCATCATTACAATCGTCTATTAATTTATTTAAATCAGTTTAATTTATCCAAACTTTAATTCATCCATTTATTTAATTCATCGATTTATTTCAAAATTTAATTTATCAAATTATTTAAATTTCAATCTTCTGGTTATTTAGATTTTCATTATTTCATCTAGTCATTCTGATTTTTATTTCATTAGGTCAGATCGTTAATATGCTTAAATCTCAGATTATTATTTCATTAATTATTATTTTCAGAAAATCTTGTATTATCAACTTTATTTATTTGTTTAATTTCCTAACAAATTGTTTAATATGGTTTATAGAACGTTGTCTTACAGTTTTATCACTTCCAAGTTATATCTCGTATTTAATTTATCATGCCAAAAAATATTATTGCCTCCACGACATCACGTTGGATCTAACTATCCACAACGACATTACATTTCCTCAATACTTCAAATATCACATTTGAATACAATAATTATTCCACAAAAACTCCATAAATATTCAGCACATACAGCATGAATCTCAACAATTACGCTAGACTGGGTATGACGACCTCATGTCTGCTTCAAAATACATTATCAACGTTGCAACTATCACTTGGCAACTTCCACAAAATGCCTACCACAAACTCCACTTAACCATGTTGCATGATCTACAAAAAATATATAACTGGCTTCAAATTATCAACGCACACAATCTCCAATAACTGTAATTACTCTGATCACATCTAGACAACTTCTTAAACAATTGGAAAAATATTACCTCAGTAATTTCAGATCTGCTTTCAAATAGCATAAATTCTCTTACAATTTTCATAACTCACATCACAGAAAAAACACCAATGTGCTATAATCTCATATCAAAATCTGCAATACTGATCTGCCTTAAAATAAATCTGACCATTAATGATTCATCTTACAAGATTCAATTACTTTAAATCCTTCTCAAAGGTATCAAACACAATTATAAAACTCATCAAAAGCATCAGCTGCAACAACTGTTAAACTGAAATTACTCTCAAAAGAGTATAGCAACAAAATATTGGATTGGCAAACAAGAATTACTAAACGTAATCCTGCTGACATTTATCGTTACTTTGTTTAACAAAATTTCGACTGATATGTGACTAGTAGTTCCTTGTTTGATTCACTTACAATCTCGTGTACACTCGGATGATAAAAATGAGTCCCTCAATGGCGAGTAAGATGTGTAACCACCGTACAGTCGTATAAATACGAAAGACCTCGCCCCGTCGACTTGGATGATAGTGCCCTGAACGATGGGTAAGATGAGTACCACCATACAATCGTATAAATACGAAAGACCCCATCTCGTAGACTATATGAGTGAATGTACCAGATAGGAATCAACAAGTTTCTAGTTGTCATATAAAAGCGATGTTCATTCACTAAAGTGAATAACTTCTTAATATCTCCAAACAATCCAATGGAAAAATCCCTACTGATGAATAATACACACTCGCTAGTATGCAATGAACTGACGAAGTAATTTTAGATAATCAATTGCAGATCACGAGTTTGAAATACTCGTTACACAAAAAAACTATTCGTGAAAAATATCCTAGCTGGAAAAATGTCTAAAAGACCAAACATCTACTTAATAAAGCCAACCAATGGTGAGAATTTCATATAATGATGCCTGCCATATCATATGGTCACTCCATATTCTAGCAAATTCGAAGTATATAAAGTCAAACCATGTCTTAATAATCGTATCACTCCTATTAGAAAAATATACATGTGTGCCCAGTATTCATGAAAATAATCGTATCAGGTAGATATAACTCTTACAGTACCTTTTCAAAATCAGCTGTAATTAAATTTCCAAGATCGTCGATTTTCCCTACATAATGAATTTCTCGAAAGATCGGCGTGAATATCATTCCATCCATGAAATGACGATTGCCTTCGAAATCCCAAGTGAATCAGCTGGTGGACCTCCTCTCGTCAGGAATCGAATCCATCGCTCTGCGGTGCCATCTTGTCTCTATCTGCGTCTACTCTGACATGTTGAACTTCGGATTACCCATAGCGGATATTGTCCAACTCCTCTCGAAAATGTTCATGGAAACAGCGGACCCCCTATTCCTCTTCTAAGTTACGCCACTGTTCCATTAAATGTTCAGTTTGAGTATTGAAAGACCAATCTCCAACAACTGCTAAGTCTCACTTTCGTAAAATTAAATTTTACTTGAGAGTGTTCAAGTTTACGAAACACCCTGTAGTTGTCTGTATTTGGTAATTCATGAAATTGCATAAGAAATAAATTTCATTAATGCACGATCTAATGTTCATCAGTGCCTATGCTAACGACATTCCGCTTGCTTGAAATTGTTAAAGTAACTTTGAATGCGTTATAGAAAAGCATAGTCATAAAGTTGTTCAAAAGAACTATGTTCAAACTGCGTTGAAATGTAGCTTGTAATAACATCTCCAACTACTTGCAGTGCTGTTCTAACATATCCCGGCCGTCTGTGATTGCTTCCTCGGCAAGTCCGCCTGGATCAATGACCTGCTTGGCGTTCGCTGCTCGGCGATGCTGAAACTGTCGCCTACACTCTGCCGTGACAGTTTCGGTACGCTACGCGACCTTCACCGTGCGTCTCGCTTGCGCTACAGAGCTCGACCCTACTTGCTCGACTGACAGAGCTCCACTGAATGTGCTGGCACTGTCTTCTCTCTTATCTGCCTGGCGCAGACACGTGGTGTAGTCCCCCACCACAGTGCTCTCGCGTCACGATCATAGTCTCGAACCCACATCATCTCGGCTGTTCCGTTATAAAATAACTTAAGGGTTATCTAACTTCCTTACAATTATTTCCACATATAATGCATGTTATATATCCTCTTCTAAGATGTTTAATTACCATATTCCATACATATCTCAATAAAGCTTCACATCTCTATCCATAATTCCATCTTCTTACAGATGTCAGTGCCTCCTTGATCCTAGACCTCCTACGTCATCTTGACATTCTTCTTGACTCGATCGGTGCGCTATCTTTTCCTAACTCTTCCCAAAACCTCAACTACGGCTTAATGTCTGCTGGCGTAGCCGATAGCCTAAACTAGGTATCGGGTACATCTCTCCCGTACATCTCCTTTTTTTATCAGGATTGAGAAAAAAAAATACACTCTCAGGCATTCTATATATAATACATGTACACGATAGCTCTACAATTCCCTTACTCAGCATGATGGTTCTTTCTGACTCTCAATAATGATGATTGACTTCCAATGATTAGCATCTTGATTCCGTGTTATTCTGACGTTTGTTTCTTCCTTCGCCACTCGTGCTTGCTCGATTGACATCTCTCACTGTCTCTTCGGGTGGTGCACTAGGCTGTCTATCTTCTTGCCTCGACCTCTCATGTCCACGATAATCTCGTCTGTCGTTAGGATCGTTTCTTCGGCCATCCTGCCTGTCGTTCCCATTATACTGTTGACCTTGGCTCCAGTTATTTCTGCCCCGATATCTATTGTTATATCGATTCCTGTCTTGATATCTGGAATTCTGGTTATAATTCCTATATCGGCTATCTCTTGCTTCTTGATCGTATGGCCTCTCATATGGTCCTCTATATCGATCATTTTCTCGAGCGTTACGGCTGTTTCCTTGATTCCCTTCGTTCCGTCGGTTTTCCCAGGAATCTCTTCTGTCCGTTTGAGCTGCATTGTCTACGACTACCGCATTCACTTCTTGCGTGTTTCTATTGTCGTTTCTGGTATTTCTAGGCGTAACTTGAGCGCTTGTATAGTCCAATCGACGTAAAATGTCGTCATAATGCTCAAGTGTATTGGCTCCCGACGCTATTAGTGATCGCTGTACCTCAATCGGTAACTGTCTCGCGATAGCTTGCAAAAGCTCTTCTTCTGGCAATGGAGGAATCAGAAACTGTAATTTAGCCAGCTGTGACGTGAAATAATTGGCATAATGCGTCGGATGTGACGTAGAATAGCGCTTTGAGTACATTTCCGCTCTTACGTTAAGTTGATCCTCGGCACTCCAAAATCTCCTCAAGAAAGCTATGGCAAATTGCTCCATGTTCGCAAAATTGCTTCTGAACGCTCTAAACCAAGTAAGCGCAGATCCATCTAAGGCGCGTTCGACATCTTTCTTTGGCTACCCTATGTTCCGCCATGTAGTCTCGAATATCTCGCAGAAATTCGACTGGTGTGACCCCTGTATTTCCCGAAAACTTTCTCGGCTTGTCATCCAGATTCCTAATAATGGTGACTGGACCTGAGTATCGTTCGCTTGGACCCAACGTACTCCTATTCGAACTTGGATTATCCTGAGGGGTTGAACTGGCCCTTTCGAATGTCACATTCGGTTGCATTTGACGGTCTTCTCCCATGCTCGCTTCTTGATTAGTCATACTGCAGTCTATCGCTGTCTGATTTATCAATGTTTCCCCTGATGTTATATTCTGACTGGTGAAACTGTTAAACATGGATTCTAGTTTAGTTATCCTGTCTTCTGCTAATTTCTTGACCTGAGTTTTCAACTCCTCTAGCGACGTAACATCCTGCGTTTTGTTACTCTCGTCTAAGTCGTTTCTTAACTTGTCAATTTTGCCTTCGCACGTGTTCTTTACTGACGCGACTTGTTCCTTTAACAGATCAACATCCGTTCTAAATAGAGTTGAATCTATCTTCATCGCTTCCTTGTTCTCCGTAAACCTTGCTTCTAAGTTTGCCATACCTGCGATTAATTTTTCATCTAACCCTTCACGTTTCTCTTTTGCTTCGGCATCGACCTCACTATACCGTTCTTCCACAATTGCACCGACTCTATTTTTGAACAAAGCTAAGTTTTCATTAACCTTTTGCTCTATATCGTCGTCTATCTTCCTAATATCTTTCTGCAATTGATTTTCTAATGATTTTAAATTAGAATTGACCTCTCCTAAGACTTCCTCTTTAATGGTCCCAATTACTGTCTTTAAATCATTAATCTCATTACCTAGATTCATTTCTAGACCTTTAATTTTAGTCTCGAAAGATACTTCGGTAGACCACTCTTGAATTTTGCCTACATCTGCCACTAAACCATCGATGTGGAATCTCAACTTCGATACATCCGATTTAATGTCTTTCTGTATGGACATAACGTCTGTTCTTAAAGTAAAAATATTTTCTTCTCCTCTACTTTCTAATTCAATAATATTTTTTCTTAATATTTGAACATTTTCCTCTCCTTTCATATTTACTGCAATTATGTCTAATTGTAAAGTCTTCAGCATTTCATTATTCTTTAAAGTTAAACTATTCTCTAATCTAGTTAACTTGTTTTCTAATTCAGTGTTAGTTTCTTCACTACGAGCTTGTAATTTCTCTTCCAATGACTTAAAGTTAGCTTCACTAGCTTTTAAATGACTTTCAGTACTAGTCTGTAATCTAGTTTCTAATAACTTCAACTCATCTTTACTATTTGACTGTAATAATTTTAAATTTTCTTCAGTACTAGTCTGTAGCCTAGTCTCTAATGACTTTAAATTATCTTCATTATTAATCTGTAATGTTTTTAAATTTTCTTCAGTACTAGTCTGCAATGATTGCACATTTTCTTTACATTTAGCTTCTAACCTAGCTTCTGAATTATTAATCTGTTCTTTAACTTCCGTTTCCATCTTAGAAATAGTTTCTGCAATACCAGACATACCCGTCTGTAACTCTCCTAACACCTTAGCTAAATCTTCTGGCAACATAATTATATTTTCAATATACGTTTTATATAGAGACGTTAGACAACAACACATCACAATGTCTCAATTTCTGCATTCACTTGGGTATAGGAAAAATGTCTTATAACTATCATGATATTACTAATACGATTAACATGAACACTGGAATGGGCACACAAGTACATTGTCTGACTAAGTTTAATAAATTTTGTAACACACTTAAATGAACTTGAGATCAATTTCTCAGTAATCTAAATCTGATGTGATTCCATAGAATAAACAAAATCGAAGCCCCACTAGTTGGATAAAGCCAATTCTCCTCTCTCTCTCTCTCTGTACCCGTTCGTCCTGGGGATGCGATGACCCATCTGCTATAACATCGCATTCCTGGAGTTCCGGGACAGAGCGGAGTTAAATGAACCTCTAGTCAAATAAGGAATGTGTCGGAAATTCAGCTGAGTTATCGAAAAAGCAGTGGGTATCACGAGACAAAGTATCTCTAGGGTCGTTACGGGCTTAAGTTTAATAGAAATAATGCAAATATAAATGGGCGCCATCAACTGAATTCCTAGCAAACCACTTCCTTTCCGGATAAGCCTTACTCAAGACAAGGAAAGAAAAAGGAACATCACACCATCATCAGATCACAACTAAGATAAAAACAAATTTATTTTACTTTGATAGTCAGACAGACATTTTAAATATAACTCCTACCTGAGAGTATGGTCGAATGCCAAAGTTAAATTGTCATTGTCCAAAATCGAACCATCTCTTTTCTAATCCAAAAATTATTTCATCCACATAACAAGAAAAATCTCTAAAGTTCTCTTGGGTTCTCAGGATCACTGTAGCACTATGTCTTTCGTCACTGACATTTGTGAAACCTGAGACCTAATTTCTCTTTAATTTAACATCATCAATGTGGATTTAAAAAAAATTATTAATCTGTCTAAACATACACATATTATAATCACACATATTAAATATCAAGTATTTTATGGCTTGCATGGCATAATTTGAATGTTGAACATGTTAGTCAAATGCTCCTAAACATTGAATAATTAATTTACACTATTTACATTGTCATTCATAATCACTTATCTGTGAATTACAGAAAATTCATGGCTCATTGGTCATCGTTATCGTCATCATCAAAATTAAACATTTTTCACATTAATTCTCACTTCAAAATTCTACATATTCCTGTCAGAATCCTTAATTCATCACCATTACATCATTTAAATCCTCAACTCAAGTTGCAATTCCTTCAAATTATATCTCAATTAAATTTATTTAATTCCATGTAAATTCATTAATCATCAGCTTCTTTAAATAATTATCACCTTCTAATTCAGTTATTCATCATCATTACAATCGTCTATTAATTTATTTAAATCAGTTTAATTTATCCAAACTTTAATTCATCCATTTATTTAATTCATCGATTTATTTCAAAATTTAATTTATCAAATTATTTAAATTTCAATCTTCTGGTTATTTAGATTTTCATTATTTCATCTAGTCATTCTGATTTTTATTTCATTAGGTCAGATCGTTAATATGCTTAAATCTCAGATTATTATTTCATTAATTATTATTTTCAGAAAATCTTGTATTATCAACTTTATTTATTTGTTTAATTTCCTAACAAATTGTTTAATATGGTTTATAGAACGTTGTCTTACAGTTTTATCACTTCCAAATTATATCACGTATTTAATTTATCATGCCAAAAAATATTATTGCCTCCACGACATCACGTTGGATCTAACTATCCACAACGACATTACATTTCCTCAATACTTCAAATATCACATTTGAATACAATAATTATTCCACAAAAACTCCATAAATATTCAGCACATACAGCATGAATCTCAACAATTACGCTAGACTGGGTATGACGACCTCATGTCTGCTTCAAAATACATTATCAACGTTGCAACTATCACTTGGCAACTTCCACAAAATGCCTACCACAAACTCCACTTAACCATGTTGCATGATCTACAAAAAATATATAACTGGCTTCAAATTATCAACGCACACAATCTCCAATAACTGTAATTACTCTGATCACATCTAGACAACTTCTTAAACAATTGGAAAAATATTACCTCAGTAATTTCAGATCTGCTTTCAAATAGCATAAATTCTCTTACAATTTTCATAACTCACATCACAGAAAAAACACCAATGTGCTATAATCTCATATCAAAATCTGCAATACTGATCTGCCTTAAAATAAATCTGACCATTAATGATTCATCTTACAAGATTCAATTACTTTAAATCCTTCTCAAAGGTATCAAACACAATTATAAAACTCATCAAAAGCATCAGCTGCAACAACTGTTAAACTGAAATTACTCTCAAAAGAGTATAGCAACAAAATATTGGATTGGCAAACAAGAATTACTAAACGTAATCCTGCTGACATTTATCGTTACTTTGTTTAACAAAATTTCGACTGATATGTGACTAGTAGTTCCTTGTTTGATTCACTTACAATCTCGTGTACACTCGGATGATAAAAATGAGTCCCTCAATGGCGAGTAAGATGTGTAACCACCGTACAGTCGTATAAATACGAAAGACCTCGCCCCGTCGACTTGGATGATAGTGCCCTGAACGATGGGTAAGATGAGTACCACCATACAATCGTATAAATACGAAAGACCCCATCTCGTAGACTATATGAGTGAATGTACCAGATAGGAATCAACAAGTTTCTAGTTGTCATATAAAAGCGATGTTCATTCACTAAAGTGAATAACTTCTTAATATCTCCAAACAATCCAATGGAAAAATCCCTACTGATGAATAATACACACTCGCTAGTATGCAATGAACTGACGAAGTAATTTTAGATAATCAATTGCAGATCACGAGTTTGAAATACTCGTTACACAAAAAAACTATTCGTGAAAAATATCCTAGCTGGAAAAATGTCTAAAAGACCAAACATCTACTTAATAAAGCCAACCAATGGTGAGAATTTCATATAATGATGCCTGCCATATCATATGGTCACTCCATATTCTAGCAAATTCGAAGTATATAAAGTCAAACCATGTCTTAATAATCGTATCACTCCTATTAGAAAAATATACATGTGTGCCCAGTATTCATGAAAATAATCGTATCAGGTAGATATAACTCTTACAGTACCTTTTCAAAATCAGCTGTAATTAAATTTCCAAGATCGTCGATTTTCCCTACATAATGAATTTCTCGAAAGATCGGCGTGAATATCATTCCATCCATGAAATGACGATTGCCTTCGAAATCCCAAGTGAATCAGCTGGTGGACCTCCTCTCGTCAGGAATCGAATCCATCGCTCTGCGGTGCCATCTTGTCTCTATCTGCGTCTACTCTGACATGTTGAACTTCGGATTACCCATAGCGGATATTGTCCAACTCCTCTCGAAAATGTTCATGGAAACAGCGGACCCCCTATTCCTCTTCTAAGTTACGCCACTGTTCCATTAAATGTTCAGTTTGAGTATTGAAAGACCAATCTCCAACAACTGCTAAGTCTCACTTTCGTAAAATTAAATTTTACTTGAGAGTGTTCAAGTTTACGAAACACCCTGTAGTTGTCTGTATTTGGTAATTCATGAAATTGCATAAGAAATAAATTTCATTAATGCACGATCTAATGTTCATCAGTGCCTATGCTAACGACATTCCGCTTGCTTGAAATTGTTAAAGTAACTTTGAATGCGTTATAGAAAAGCATAGTCATAAAGTTGTTCAAAAGAACTATGTTCAAACTGCGTTGAAATGTAGCTTGTAATAACATCTCCAACTACTTGCAGTGCTGTTCTAACATATCCCGGCCGTCTGTGATTGCTTCCTCGGCAAGTCCGCCTGGATCAATGACCTGCTTGGCGTTCGCTGCTCGGCGATGCTGAAACTGTCGCCTACACTCTGCCGTGACAGTTTCGGTACGCTACGCGACCTTCACCGTGCGTCTCGCTTGCGCTACAGAGCTCGACCCTACTTGCTCGACTGACAGAGCTCCACTGAATGTGCTGGCACTGTCTTCTCTCTTATCTGCCTGGCGCAGACACGTGGTGTAGTCCCCCACCACAGTGCTCTCGCGTCACGATCATAGTCTCGAACCCACATCATCTCGGCTGTTCCGTTATAAAATAACTTAAGGGTTATCTAACTTCCTTACAATTATTTCCACATATAATGCATGTTATATATCCTCTTCTAAGATGTTTAATTACCATATTCCATACATATCTCAATAAAGCTTCACATCTCTATCCATAATTCCATCTTCTTACAGATGTCAGTGCCTCCTTGATCCTAGACCTCCTACGTCATCTTGACATTCTTCTTGACTCGATCGGTGCGCTATCTTTTCCTAACTCTTCCCAAAACCTCAACTACGGCTTAATGTCTGCTGGCGTAGCCGATAGCCTAAACTAGGTATCGGGTACATCTCTCCCGTACATCTCCTTTTTTTATCAGGATTGAGAAAAAAATACACTCTCAGGCATTCTATATATAATACATGTACACGATAGCTCTACAATTCCCTTACTCAGCATGATGGTTCTTTCTGACTCTCAATAATGATGATTGACTTCCAATGATTAGCATCTTGATTCCGTGTTATTCTGACGTTTGTTTCTTCCTTCGCCACTCGTGCTTGCTCGATTGACATCTCTCACTGTCTCTTCGGGTGGTGCACTAGGCTGTCTATCTTCTTGCCTCGACCTCTCATGTCCACGATAATCTCGTCTGTCGTTAGGATCGTTTCTTCGGCCATCCTGCCTGTCGTTCCCATTATACTGTTGACCTTGGCTCCAGTTATTTCTGCCCCGATATCTATTGTTATATCGATTCCTGTCTTGATATCTGGAATTCTGGTTATAATTCCTATATCGGCTATCTCTTGCTTCTTGATCGTATGGCCTCTCATATGGTCCTCTATATCGATCATTTTCTCGAGCGTTACGGCTGTTTCCTTGATTCCCTTCGTTCCGTCGGTTTTCCCAGGAATCTCTTCTGTCCGTTTGAGCTGCATTGTCTACGACTACCGCATTCACTTCTTGCGTGTTTCTATTGTCGTTTCTGGTATTTCTAGGCGTAACTTGAGCGCTTGTATAGTCCAATCGACGTAAAATGTCGTCATAATGCTCAAGTGTATTGGCTCCCGACGCTATTAGTGATCGCTGTACCTCAATCGGTAACTGTCTCGCGATAGCTTGCAAAAGCTCTTCTTCTGGCAATGGAGGAATCAGAAACTGTAATTTAGCCAGCTGTGACGTGAAATAATTGGCATAATGCGTCGGATGTGACGTAGAATAGCGCTTTGAGTACATTTCCGCTCTTACGTTAAGTTGATCCTCGGCACTCCAAAATCTCCTCAAGAAAGCTATGGCAAATTGCTCCATGTTCGCAAAATTGCTTCTGAACGCTCTAAACCAAGTAAGCGCAGATCCATCTAAGGCGCGTTCGACATCTTTCTTTGGCTACCCTATGTTCCGCCATGTAGTCTCGAATATCTCGCAGAAATTCGACTGGTGTGACCCCTGTATTTCCCGAAAACTTTCTCGGCTTGTCATCCAGATTCCTAATAATGGTGACTGGACCTGAGTATCGTTCGCTTGGACCCAACGTACTCCTATTCGAACTTGGATTATCCTGAGGGGTTGAACTGGCCCTTTCGAATGTCACATTCGGTTGCATTTGACGGTCTTCTCCCATGCTCGCTTCTTGATTAGTCATACTGCAGTCTATCGCTGTCTGATTTATCAATGTTTCCCCTGATGTTATATTCTGACTGGTGAAACTGTTAAACATGGATTCTAGTTTAGTTATCCTGTCTTCTGCTAATTTCTTGACCTGAGTCTTCAACTCCTCTAGCGACGTAACATCCTGCGTTTTGTTACTCTCGTCTAAGTCGTTTCTTAACTTGTCAATTTTGCCTTCGCGCGTGTTCTTTACTGACGCGACTTGTTCCTTTAACAGATCAACATCCGTTCTAAATAGAGTTGAATCTATCTTCATCGCTTCCTTGTTCTCCGTAAACCTTGCTTCTAAGTTTGCCATACCTGCGATTAATTTTTCATCTAACCCTTCACGTTTCTCTTTTGCTTCGGCATCGACCTCACTATACCGTTCTTCCACAATTGCACCGACTCTATTTTTGAACAAAGCTAAGTTTTCATTAACCTTTTGCTCTATATCGTCGTCTATCTTCCTAATATATTTCTGCAATTGATTTTCTAATGATTTTAAATTAGAATTGACCTCTCCTAAGACTTCCTCTTTAATGGTCCCAATTACTGTCTTTAAATCATTAATCTCATTACCTAGATTCATTTCTAGACCTTTAATTTTAGTCTCGAAAGATACTTCGGTAGACCACTCTTGAATTTTGCCTACATCTGCCACTAAACCATCGATGTGGAATCTCAACTTCGATACATCCGATTTAATGTCTTTCTGTATGGACATAACGTCTGTTCTTAAAGTAAAAATATTTTCTTCTCCTCTACTTTCTAATTCAATAATATTTTTTCTTAATATTTGAACATTTTCCTCTCCTTTCATATTTACTGCAATTATGTCTAATTGTAAAGTCTTCAGCATTTCATTATTCTTTAAAGTTAAACTATTCTCTAATCTAGTTAACTTGTTTTCTAATTCAGTGTTAGTTTCTTCACTACGAGCTTGTAATTTCTCTTCCAATGACTTAAAGTTAGCTTCACTAGCTTTTAAATGACTTTCAGTACTAGTCTGTAATCTAGTTTCTAATAACTTCAACTCATCTTTACTATTTGACTGTAATAATTTTAAATTTTCTTCACTACTAGTCTGTAGCCTAGTCTCTAATGACTTTAAATTATCTTCATTATTAATCTGTAATGTTTTTAAATTTTCTTCAGTACTAGTCTGCAATGATTGCACATTTTCTTTACATTTAGCTTCTAACCTAGCTTCTGAATTATTAATCTGTTCTTTAACTTCCGTTTCCATCTTAGAAATAGTTTCTGCAATACCAGACATACCCGTCTGTAACTCTCCTAACACCTTAGCTAAATCTTCTGGCAACATAATTATATTTTCAATATACGTTTTATATAGAGACGTTAGACAACAACACATCACAATGCCTCAATTCCTGCATTCACTTGGGTATAGGAAAAATGTCTTATAACTATCATGATATTACTAATACGATTAACATGAACACTGGAATGGGCACACAAGTACATTGTCTGACTAAGTTTAATAAATTTTGTAACACACTTAAATGAACTTGAGATCAATTTCTCAGTAATCTAAATCTGATGTGATTCCATAGAATAAACAAAATCGAAGCCCCACTAGTTGGATAAAGCCAATTCTCCTCTCTCTCTCTCTCTGTACCCGTTCGTCCTGGGGATGCGATGACCCATCTGCTATAACATCGCATTCCTGGAGTTCCGGGACAGAGCGGAGTTAAATGAACCTCTAGTCAAATAAGGAATGTGTCGGAAATTCAGCTGAGTTATCGAAAAAGCAGTGGGTATCACGAGACAAAGTATCTCTAGGGTCGTTACGGGCTTAAGTTTAATAGAAATAATGCAAATATAAATGGGCGCCATCAACTGAATTCCTAGCAAACCACTTCCTTTCCGGATAAGCCTTACTCAAGACAAGGAAAGAAAAAGGAACATCACACCATCATCAGATCACAACTAAGATAAAAACAAATTTATTTTACTTTGATAGTCAGACAGACATTTTAAATATAACTCCTACCTGAGAGTATGGTCGAATGCCAAAGTTAAATTGTCATTGTCCAAAATCGAACCATCTCTTTTCTAATCCAAAAATTATTTCATCCACATAACAAGAAAAATCTCTAAAGTTCTCTTGGTTTCTCAGGATCACTGTAGCACTATGTCTTTCGTCACTGACATTTGTGAAACCTGAGACCTAATTTCTCTTTAATTTAACATCATCAATGTGGATTTAAAAAAAATTATTAATCTGTCTAAACATACACATATTATAATCACACATATTAAATATCAAGTATTTTATGGCTTGCATGGCATAATTTGAATGTTGAACATGTTAGTCAAATGCTCCTAAACATTGAATAATTAATTTACACTATTTACATTGTCATTCATAATCACTTATCTGTGAATTACAGAAAATTCATGGCTCATTGGTCATCGTTATCGTCATCATCAAAATTAAACATTTTTCACATTAATTCTCACTTCAAAATTCTACATATTCCTGTCAGAATCCTTAATTCATCACCATTACATCATTTAAATCCTCAACTCAAGTTGCAATTCCTTCAAATTATATCTCAATTAAATTTATTTAATTCCATGTAAATTCATTAATCATCAGCTTCTTTAAATAATTATCACCTTCTAATTCAGTTATTCATCATCATTACAATCGTCTATTAATTTATTTAAATCAGTTTAATTTATCCAAACTTTAATTCATCCATTTATTTAATTCATCGATTTATTTCAAAATTTAATTTATCAAATTATTTAAATTTCAATCTTCTGGTTATTTAGATTTTCATTATTTCATCTAGTCATTCTGATTTTTATTTCATTAGGTCAGATCGTTAATATGCTTAAATCTCAGATTATTATTTCATTAATTATTATTTTCAGAAAATCTTGTATTATCAACTTTATTTATTTGTTTAATTTCCTAACAAATTGTTTAATATGGTTTATAGAACGTTGTCTTACAGTTTTATCACTTCCAAGTTATATCTCGTATTTAATTTATCATGCCAAAAATATTATTGCCTCCACGACATCACGTTGGATCTAACTATCCACAACGACATTACATTTCCTCAATACTTCAAATATCACATTTGAATAGAATAATTATTCCACAAATACTCCATAAATATTCAGCACATACAGCATGAATCTCAACAATTACGCTAAACTGGGTATGACGACCTCATGTCTGCTTCAAAATACATTATCAACGTTGCAACTATCACTTGGCAACTTCCACAAAATGCCTACCACAAACTCCACTTAACCATGTTGCATGATCTACAAAAAATATATAACTGGCTTCAAATTATCAACGCACACAATCTCCAATAACTGTAATTACTCTGATCACATCTAGACAACTTCTTAAACAATTGGAAAAATATTACCTCAGTAATTTCAGATCTGCTTTCAAATAGCATAAATTCTCTTACAATTTTCATAACTCACATCACAGAAAAAACACCAATGTGCTATAATCTCATATCAAAATCTGCAATACTGATCTGCCTTAAAATAAATCTGACCATTAATGATTCATCTTACAAGATTCAATTACTTTAAATCCTTCTCAAAGATATCAAACACAATTATAAAACTCATCGAAAGCATCAGCTGCAACAACTGTTAAACTGAAATTACTCTCAAAAGAGTATAGCAACAAAATATTGGATTGGCAAACAAGAATTACTAAACGTAATCCTGCTGACATTTATCGTTACTTTGTTTAACAAAATTTCGACTGATATGTGACTAGTAGTTCCTTGTTTGATTCACTTACAATCTCGTGTACACTCGGATGATAAAAATGAGTCCCTCAATGGCGAGTAAGATGTGTAACCACCGTACAGTCGTATAAATACGAAAGACCTCGCCCCGTCGACTTGGATGATAGTGCCCTGAACGATGGGTAAGATGAGTACCACCATACAATCGTATAAATACGAAAGACCCCATCTCGTAGACTATATGAGTGAATGTACCAGATAGGAATCAACAAGTTTCTAGTTGTCATATAAAAGCGATGTTCATTCACTAAAGTGAATAACTTCTTAATATCTCCAAACAATCCAATGGAAAAATCCCTACTGATGAATAATACACACTCGCTAGTATGCAATGAACTGACGAAGTAATTTTAGATAATCAATTGCAGATCACGAGTTTGAAATACTCGTTACACAAAAAAACTATTCGTGAAAAATATCCTAGCTGGAAAAATGTCTAAAAGACCAAACATCTACTTAATAAAGCCAACCAATGGTGAGAATTTCATATAATGATGCCTGCCATATCATATGGTCACTCCATATTCAAGCAAATTCGAAGTATATAAAGTCAAACCATGTCTTAATAATCGTATCACTCCTATTAGAAAAATATACATGTGTGCCCAGTATTCATGAAAATAATCGTATCAGGTAGATATAACTCTTACAGTACCTTTTCAAAATCAGCTGTAATTAAATTTCCAAGATCGTCGATTTTCCCTACATAATGAATTTCTCGAAAGATCGGCGTGAATATCATTCCATCCATGAAATGACGATTGCCTTCGAAATCCCAAGTGAATCAGCTGGTGGACCTCCTCTCGTCAGGAATCGAATCCATCGCTCTGCGGTGCCATCTTGTCTCTATCTGCGTCTACTCTGACATGTTGAACTTCGGATTACCCATAGCGGATATTGTCCAACTCCTCTCGAAAATGTTCATGGAAACAGCGGACCCCCTATTCCTCTTCTAAGTTACGCCACTGTTCCATTAAATGTTCAGTTTGAGTATTGAAAGACCAATCTCCAACAACTGCTAAGTCTCACTTTCGTAAAATTAAATTTTACTTGAGAGTGTTCAAGTTTACGAAACACCCTGTAGTTGTCTGTATTTGGTAATTCATGAAATTGCATAAGAAATAAATTTCATTAATGCACGATCTAATGTTCATCAGTGCCTATGCTAACGACATTCCGCTTGCTTGAAATTGTTAAAGTAACTTTGAATGCGTTATAGAAAAGCATAGTCATAAAGTTGTTCAAAAGAACTATGTTCAAACTGCGTTGAAATGTAGCTTGTAATAACATCTCCAACTACTTGCAGTGCTGTTCTAACATATCCCGGCCGTCTGTGATTGCTTCCTCGGCAAGTCCGCCTGGATCAATGACCTGCTTGGCGTTCGCTGCTCGGCGATGCTGAAACTGTCGCCTACACTCTGCCGTGACAGTTTCGGTACGCTACGCGACCTTCACCGTGCGTCTCGCTTGCGCTACAGAGCTCGACCCTACTTGCTCGACTGACAGAGCTCCACTGAATGTGCTGGCACTGTCTTCTCTCTTATCTGCCTGGCGCAGACACGTGGTGTAGTCCCCCACCACAGTGCTCTCGCGTCACGATCATAGTCTCGAACCCACATCATCTCGGCTGTTCCGTTATAAAATAACTTAAGGGTTATCTAACTTCCTTACAATTATTTCCACATATAATGCATGTTATATATCCTCTTCTAAGATGTTTAATTACCATATTCCATACATATCTCAATAAAGCTTCACATCTCTATCCATAATTCCATCTTCTTACAGATGTCAGTGCCTCCTTGATCCTAGACCTCCTACGTCATCTTGACATTCTTCTCGACTCGATCGGTGCGCTACCTTTTCCTAACTCTTCCCAAAACCTCAACTACGGCTTAATGTCTGCTGGCGTAGCCGATAGCCTAAACTAGGTATCGGGTACAGTACCTTCTTCAAGGCCACGGCCGCCTCCTTCCCTCTTCCTTGCCTATCCATCCTGACCATCCATTACCTTCCCTCATGAGGCCCCTGTTCGCTTTGCAGGTGTGGCCGCCTGGGCGAGGTGCCAATCACACCTCTCCTGTTGTATCCACTCCGATTAGATGTTCCCAGCTCTAGGACACTGCCCGTAGAGGCGGTAGTGGTGAGTTCCCTCGCTGAGTCCGTGGGTTCCACCAACCTGGAGGGCAAACGACTAAGAAAGAAAAAAATAAACATTTGAAGCATTACAAGTTCCATCAAGAAGTTATGTAATCTGTAATAACATACATCTTTGTACATAAGTGTTATAGAGTGGAAGGTGACACATGCATGAAAATGTATGTAGCTAATTGATGTTGGTGAGTAGATTAAAATGGTGATAGTTACGTGCCTGTAGCTTGTACCGCTCACAAGAAAATAGACTTTTCAGAAATGCAACACTGTGGCTTCCTTGGTAGTGTATGCCAGTAGCTTGCTCAGTCCGGCTGTGCTACTCCCATGGTCAAGCGCCGGGTTAATGTAAACATCTCTCCACTTGGCAGGGGAATGACATAAAGCCTCAAGCGTGTTGTGTGACCATTGCAGGGTGTAACTTAATGTAGTAGTTATTATTTCATTCAGAGCCTTGAGACATCATGGTCAACATCCCCTTGTTACTGATGTCTGATAACCTGTGTTACTGTTATGTCTGTAATCGTGTGTGTATTTGATATTGAGGTTAGAATTGGGTCGGTAGTGGCCGTGGCTTGAATAAAGGTATCAACCCGGTATTCACCTGGAGTTGATGTGAGAAACATGTAAATCCACTTCCAGGATGGTCGAGAGAGGGCTTCGAAACCACTTCTCTACTCATTTGTTCTCACGAGACAGAATACACCCGGTTTCAGATCACATACCAGGAAATTATAAAACGTAATGACCTTAATGTAACAATTCCAACAATGTCGTTAAATGGAACTCGGCGGTGTTCCAATGATAATGATAATACCTGCCATGCGACCCTCTGCCGTGTTGCCAGACGCCCTCCTGACAGGTATACCATGTAATCTCCTACTTCCTCCTCTCTCTCTCCTTTTATCTGAACTTCACTAATCCCTAGAATATCCAATCTCATCCTTCTTGCTGACTCAATTAGCTCTACTTTCTTCCGTCCATAACCACCCTCGATATTAATAGCACCCCATCGAATACCAGTTCGATTGCCTGTTTGTTTCCAAGGAGACCCTGATCCATCAGATGGGAGTGGGACTCCATCACTCCCATAGGTCCGAGGCTTGGTCATGACATGTTTAGCAGGTTTAAGAAGCAGAAGTGAAGCAGGTTCCTAGCCTTACTTACACAGGGCCCCATGAGTTTCACCTCAGGGAACAAAGGAGTTGTGTAGTCCAATCCGCTTGAGCACAAGGAGAGCCACGACTCAGAATATGCCCAAGTTACCCACTCCTATTCCATAGTAGTTGGTATCCCGACTGTCAGGATCACTTACTAGGCCATTCAGCCGTTACCCATGGTTCATGATCTAGGACGTGACTACACCATTCAGGTACCAGGGTATTAAGAAAATTGTTATTCCCCGTCCAGTCTAACAATTCATGTTTACCGACTTAAAAGCATTTCTGGCAATCGATTACTTAGGCAACACTAAAAATGGCTTCTAGCTTTTAAGTATTTTCAAAATTAAAGTTTGAAGGTGCCAGCTGTCTGTGAGGACAGTAAACAGTTTAAAAGTAGTGTGTGGTTTCATTAATATTAACAAAATATTTTTTATAATACTGTAGTCAATCCAATTTTGCCTGTGTAGGGTCTAAACAGTAGCGGTGAAGTTTGGTGGAAGAGGGTTGTCTGTCCACACAAGCAATATATAAGGCAGAGAAGAATATTTTTCCTGCATCACTTCGAAGTTCTTCAATATGTTTTATCCAAATTTGTGAAACTACATTAGACAAGCTTTTTAATTACTAACAACTAAGCCTAATCTGAAATGTGAGCAATTAGATGTCCTTGTTGATTACTGTAATATTGGGAATTTGGTGTTTAGGTGGGAAGGATTTCATATATTTTTCCAAGATATAAAGTGCATACTCACTAGAGACAAAACGTTGTAATGCTAATCTGCAATAAACCCTGAAAGTTATACACTGACAAATATACAGGTGGAAACACAAATAATGTTAACTCATTCAGCTGCCCATTGCTTCATTGATCTGTGGTTGTGCAGGTTCCTGAGTGAGGATAGGCAGACCGAGTTAAGTGGGGGGAATGCAGGAGCAACACTCGTGAGCTACCTACCCACTCAGGAATACACCACAAACACACAACGTGGTGGAAGGAAATGGAATGATATAATTGTAGGCTAAATATCAAAAGACACACAGCTAGGCAGGATTTAATGATGGGGAAATGGAAGTAATGACAGACTAATCTACAGTAAGAGCCTTCCCCATAGAACGGAGCTCTGTTTAGGCCATATGACGAGTGGTGTGGGATTAGTCAGTGCCAGTTAACTAGCATCTTCTGTCAAATAGCATATAAAGATAATAGCGGAAACTCCTCGCCAAAATTAGTGACAGCATTCCCCAGCACATGCTAGCGGTCCGAGTTGGAAAAGTACGGTACAACTGAAAGGATCAGCTGATTTACAACCAAACATTGTAAGACATATCGGCCTCTAGATGATGTAATTATCCAAATGTAATGGTTGGTACGGGGAGTATTTGTGCCACATACAGTTGTAATAACTATAAACAACAACGTGAACCAAAATCTTTCTTCAAATTTCCAAGAAATAAGGAAATGTAAGTAGGTTCATTGTAATCAAGTAGCCTACCATTACTCTGATATTTCCGTTTTCTTTTAAAAAGGAATGGTTTTACATTATAAATTAGAACATTTTATTCTTTATTTATAGTTGCAAGCAGTGGGTTTTTCGCAACCGAGGAGCTGACTTGGATGATGTACTTAAAAGGAATGGTACAGTGCATTTAAATATAACTCATGTTGTATGCTTAGACCACTTTGTGGAGAAAGATTTCAGGAACAAGAACTTGTTATGTTAATACCAAGATGTATCCTCATTGCGAATCACCTCGTGGTGTAGTGGCTAGCGTTCTTGGCTGTGCCCCTCGATTCCCGGCCCTGCCAAGAAATTTTAATTCTAGTGTTAGGGCTGGAGCGAGGTACATGCAGCCTCGTGAAGCAAAACTGAGAAGAGGAGAGTTCGGTTCCCACCTCACCCATTCTGGAAGGGTTTATCCGTGGTTTTCCACTTCTATTTAAGGCAAAATCTGAGATGTTTCCTAACTTAAGGCCATGTCCGCCTCCTTCCCAATCACACCCCCAATTTACAAATGCACACTCTAGTACAGCCACCACAATAACACAAATTATCACACAAATTCCACACACTCCCAAGTACACGGGGCTACATGACCACAATGTCGCTGCCTCTAGAATAAGCAACAACAACAAAAACTTCTCATTACGATAAGTATGCATGAAAACCTATTTATACTTCGCGCTCTAAAATTAAGACAAATTATTTATTTATTATTTATCGTATGGCTATTAGTGCCGGGAGTGTCCGAGGACATGTTCGGCTCGCCTGAGTCTGTAGCTGCTTCCAGCGGACAAGTTCCGTTCAATTTCAAGTAGTTCCAACTTTCGCCACCAGATATCAATGATACCTAGTGGCGAACGTTGGGACTTTGATAGAGCGTTCTGAAGAAATCTAACCTAACAAATTTTGCTTTACACAAGTTTAGTCTGTGAAAGGATCTTTTACATGCCATAAATCTATGACATGGGACCGCCGGCTTTACTTCCCCTCCGAAGGAAGGCATACTGAAGGATTTTTAACGCTCTTAAAAAATCCGACGACTTCGGCCGGGGTTGAACCCGCTATCTTGGGCATAGCAGTTCAGCATGCTACCGACTACGCCACCGAAGCCGCTTATTAACACAAATGATCCCTATGAATCGTACGTGAAGATAGGTACCATCAGTGTTAAACTACGAAAAGTAACACATCAATAAGTCTAAATGTTTATGAGTTGTGTTTAATTGTACGGCACTATTTCATACCAACACCCTGTTATGAATTATCTGGTATATTGTTTTCGAATTCTAAATAAACTGTACAAATCAAAGTATCTTTTGTTTCGTTTAGCCCTACTTTTTAAATTATTTAATGCCTAAATTTCATGCCATGACAAATGTTGAGATTGCAAAGCAATTTTTGTTGGTGGGCATTGAAAAATGCTAGCTGTCGGTGGCAAGGTGAGTGATACTGTCAACTCGTACCAAGAGATGGTACTATGATCACTGTCAACCAGCGAGCGCATGCTTTTACCACGAAGTCTCTGCAGTTATCTTTATAACCTATTTGCTACTGTTACACAACAGTGGGTCGGGAATCACCGCATGCGGTCATAACTTGATTACATTCCCAGCTGGAAAGATACCTTAGTTCAGAGAGTTAAGACTTGCGGTGAAATACTGTAGCCTATCTCCTATCCTGTGAACATGGTTGGGTATTGAACAAAACATCGAAACATCGAATGTTCCTAGTGAAAACGTATCTTCTGAAGAGAACGTTTTCCAGTAAATGTGTTTGTACATTTCAGCGCAGTGTGATTTTTACTTGTTGGGGAACCTCAAACAAAAAGCATACAGAAACAATCCGCGTACTCTTGAGAATGAAATAACTGCACCGATGCAACTTCCTACATTGGTGCAATGTGTATTTAGAAAATGGACAACATTTCCAGCAACTACTCTGAAATTCACGAAAGTAATGATGATTATTAAATACATTAAAAAGTGTAAATGTGTTGACCTAGTTGGGTGCTATGCTGCTGCTAGCGCCCGTGCTTAGATCGATAGGCAGCTAGCCACAGTGCGCGGGCCGTCACACGGCGCATCCGAGGCCCCGTTCTATGGGAAGGGCTCTCACGGTAGTACACATACCACCAGGTAGCCTATGAGTCCCTGGGAAGAAAATGCAATTTCAATTAGCAAATGTACCGTAGAGGGGGGTTTCTTTGTGACAGATTTTGAGGTTTTTGTTTTTCCAGTACACCATATTTCAACTGAACCCAAAACTAACTCCTGAATTTGGTTGCCCCATCCTTCTGTTACCTGCTAGTATATTGTTTAAGTCTCAATCTTACATAACCACAGAGAAATTTGCATTTACATTTGTCACAATGTCACCCCAGCATGCGGGGTGACTTAGTGACAGGCTATTTTTTTTGGCTCAAACGTATGTGGAAAACACAGTGTCACAAGGTAACCCCATTAAATGTTTATTTAACATATTAGAACATAATTTAATAATATTAATTACATATTTATACAATATTTTAGATAAATAAACAGTCATTTTACAATTTTTTAATCAACAGGTATTCTAATCAAATTAAATCAAATTCTGATCAGATAATGCAAAATTATTTAATTCTCGAACTTTGTACATTCCGCGTTTGCTAATTTGCTTGGGTGGATCTATTTTGAAGAGGACCTTGTCCTTTGAATACAACATTTCATCTGAATGGACTGTCACAAAGTCGCCCAGCAAACCGTTGACTTTTTACAAACTCACGAATAACTTCAACAATAAGCGTCATACACACTTAATATTATATTATACTTCAGCGAACATATTTATCTTCAAGAATTATGACCTGTCTTGCTCTGTCTGCAAAGGCACCGCACTCCACAAAACAAAGTACACAGACTTTCCAGAATCAACGTGACGAACGGTTTGAATTTGAAAATTGTTGCTGGAAACAAATGAATTGCAGCGGATTCGCGAGTCTGATAGGTAGCTCTGCATACGCGGCAACCCTCTGCAATTACTCTTTGACATTTTTCCATGACAATTACGGCGCGATAATCAAAATTTTAAAAAATAACCATGTGTCACAAAGTCACCCTGTTAGTCACATAGCCACCCCCCTCTACGGTATTCATTTGGAAGGATGGGGGATTTGATATGATGCTCTGACTGTACAATGTTTCTCTTGTTGACAGGAAACAGTACACCATCTTCAGATGGGGCCTAAGCAAATACCCACACATGAGACTGAAGAGGGACATCCTCTTTGGGTTTACCGATTTACTTGGTAAGATGCCTTATATAATTCTCCCTGGACAGTCACTCAAACAAAGAATAGTGCACTTTTAGTAACATATTGAACAGAGCTAATGTGAACTTCAATTCATTACATTCCATCATTTCATTGCCTACAATATTCTAATAACGTTAGCCATACAGCTGAACCATTTTCAGGAGTATGTTGACTATACTCGAACTCCTGCATGTGCAGATGTGCCTGCGAGAAACTTAAATAGTATTTGTTCTTTCTATACATGTGTATAGTTGTCAGAAGACATCCTGCACTTTGATGGTCTTTGTTGTTCCTTCTTTAATGTATAATTCCTCCATATTGTCACCAATGAGTGCATCAGGATGCCTGGCTAAAAAGCTTTGGGGGAGGGAGGTGTTCTTAAAATTTGTTGATGTTACTTTATTTAGGGGTTTGGGTCATCTCGCACATTATCCCCATATCTTTGGGTGTGTATTGAATATGTATGATCACCTGTGTTTTCATAATTCTCATTACTGTAGTAGTGTATGTAACAACATTCTTTTGGGTCTACCCCCCAGGGGCTCACATCTAGTGGGACGTGGGTTGGCGACCATGGGGCCCCAGCTGAGTCCGGCATTGCTTCCACTTACTTGTGCTGGGCTCCTCTCCGTCTTCTTTCCTGTCGACCTCACTTGGTCAACTCTTGTTCTCTTCCGATCCCGACGGTATTAGGGTATCCGAGGCCAAGGGAGTCTTTTCCTTTCCCGCCTTAATTGTCCCTTGTCTCATCTTTCCTGATACCCTCCTTTTGCGAGGGGTCAGCCTTCTTTTTCTTTTCCTGTTATGTCCTGCCCTCTGCTCAAGGCCCTCAAGGAGGCAGGGTGTATGTAGCCCTAACACATCTGGTGCACTCTAGATATTGCTACACCCTCAGGGGCTCACGGCTGGCGAGTTCGGGAGTTGGCGACCCCGAGGGATTCCTGAGCTGGGTCCGGTTTTCCCCCTTCTTTTATCCATTACCTCTGGGGTGGACCCCCTCCTCTTTCACTTTCCTATCTGCCTTTCATGGCTCTCCTTTCCAAGTCCCTCAAACCGCATTCTTCGAGGGTTGAGGGCATTTCTTTTCCTCCTGTCCTTTATTTGCCTTATTCTCCTTTTGTTTTCCATTTCTCCTTCTAGTATATAAGTTAGTAGTTAGTTTTAGTTATAGTTTCCATTTCATTATCATCATCTTCACAATCACTCAAACCATTAGGGGCCGATAACCTAGATGCTAGGCCCCTTAAAACAACAATTATCGTCATCATCATTAACTTTGGGTCTAGGATGGGGGTAGTTGCCCCAGGACTTGTAAAATCCAGATATCTTCCTGGAGTACCTAGGGAGAAACTGCACAATGGCCACTTCATGAGAGAACATGGGACCATGCCCTGAGTTGCTTATGTTTGAATTGCTACAAATTCAATATAGACTAATGGGAATCTGTTAATTTAATTGACATAAGAACGTTAAGACCCTTTCATCACATCTGTTGTAATGAATTAAAGCGTTTTTATTTTGAAATAAATATGTTGGAGTTATATTTGTGTTTTTCCATTAGGAGAAGAATAAAAGAAACTAAAGAGGCATCATGGGTGCCCGCAGGATTTTTTCCAGGGAGGAGGGCAGTATTAATTTTCATTTCATTAGCTATCTGTCACTAGGTGATGAGACATTTCATTCCTTACTTGCATCGTGATATTCATCATTTGGCTGCTCTAAAACCGTTGGTTACATTATCTCTATGGCTTGAATGGGAAGAGTAAGTTCTTTTAGGACAGAGTTTTTGTCCCTGGAAGGTCGCTTTTCCTTGTGAATCATTGTCATAATGTTTATTTCTTAAAACCGGTAAAATGTAATTGTAACACCATGTATCGACAAAAATAAAAATGAAGCGGTTCATTAAAATGGTAATGTAATACCAGTTCGCTGATTTACTAAATAACTGGAGATATTTTCAAATAATCCCAAATTACTAAGTTAAACAAAACTGTGGAATTATCCCTACAACTAAATCAGTTAACTATCAGTAACTTCAATTTATGGTTTGACAATGAACAATTGAAATATTATCGGGATTCCAGGGGGCGGCCATGGCCCCTCCTTGACCCACCTCCCCCCCCTCTGCGGGCACCCTTGGGTGGCATGGGAAAGTGAAAAGCATAAAGAAATACACACATCAAAAAAAGTTTTGCATCACCTCGGTTCCCAGATCTCCGGCATATAGACGTTGACTGTGTATATTGTATCCAAGATACAGTCCCTTTGACTGTTCATAGATGTCACTAAAACTGCTCAAAGATGTAAACAACCATGCATGAGCAGGGCCTATTAGACGGAGGGGGTACGACAGCCGATCAGTTCCAGTCATTCCACCAGGACGAAGGTACGCTGCTCATGTTGTCTGTAGTTCTACCATGCCTAGAAGGTCAATACCGCAGTTCGATCGCGTCCGCATTGTTACTTTGTGTCAAGAAGGGCTCTCAACAAGGGAAGTTTCCAGGCGTCTCAGAGTGAACCAAAGCGATGTTGTTCGGACATGGAGGAGGTACAGAGATACAGGAACTGTCGATGACAGGCCTCGCTCAGGCCGCCCAAGGGCTACTACTGTAGTGGATGACCGCTACTTACGGATTGCCGCTCGGAGGAACCCTGACAGCAATGCCACCATGTTGAATAATGCGTTTCGTTCAGCCACAGGACGTCGTGTTTCAACTCAAACTGTGCGCAATAGGCTGCATGATGCGCAACTTCACTCCCGACGTCCATGGCGAGGTCCAGCTTTGCAACCCCGACACCATGCAGCGCGGTACAGATGGGCCCAACAACATGCTGAATGGACCCCACGGAATTGGCATCACGTTCTCTTCACCGATGAGTGTCGCATATGCCTTCAACCAGACAATCGTCGGAGACGTGTTTGGAGGCACCCTGGTCAGGCTGAACGTCTTAGACACACTGTCCAGTGAGTGCAGCAAGGTGGTGGTTCCCTGATGTTTTGGGGTGGCATTATGTGGGGCCGACGTACGCCACTGGTGGTCATGGAAGGCTCCGAAACGGCTTTACGATACCTGAATGACATCCTCCGACCCATAGTGCAACCATATCGGCAGAATATTGGAGAGGCATTTGTCTTCATGGACGACAATTCTCGACCTCATCGTGCACATCTTGTGAATGCGTTCCTTCAAGATAACGACATCGCTCGACTACAGTGGCCAGCATGTTCGCCAGACATGAACCCTATCGAACATGCCTGGGATATGTTGAAAAGGGCTGTTTATGGACGTCTTGACCCACCAACCACTCTGAGAGATTTACGCCGAATTGTCGTTGAGGAGTGGGACAATTTGGACCAACAGTGTCTTGATGAACTTGTGGATAGTATGCCACGGCGAATACAGGCATGCATCAATGCAAGAGGACGTGCTACTGGGTATTAGAGGTAGTGGTGTGTACTGAAATCTGGACCACAAATGCTGAAAGTCTAGCTGTATGATGGTACAACATGCAATATGTGGGTCTCATGAGCAATAAAACGAGCTGAAATGTTGTTTGTGTTGATCTCTATTCCCTTAGTATTTAACGGTTCCGGAACTCTTGGAACCGAGGTGATGCAAAACTTTTTTTGATGTGTGTAGAAGACCTTGAAAAGAAGCATAACAGTTTCAATCTGCATAAGAGAATGAAGAGATGATGCAAACAAAGAGTCATGAAATGTCTCCGTAATGACAACAAAGTTGTTGTGCATAAGTAAGATCAAATGAAAGTGTGCATCACAAATCCCTTCAGAGATGACCACCTAGTAACTGACAATGTTGATAAAGGATAAGTGTGTCCTTAGAAATTCTGTAAGGAAGGCTGAGAAAAACCTTAAGTCAAGGAAAATCTGGCAAAATAATTGGATCAGATGAAGTACCGGTAAACATAGAACTGTTCAAATTATGAACTCTCAATGATGGATAAAAATATTTAAAAATCAATAATTCTCACATCAGATTTAGAAATAGTTTTGCTATGAGGAATGTCTGTTTTCAAACCATGACTCAGTTTTTGATTAGCAGATTAATGCCGTTGCTAGCTTATTTATATCAAAGTACTTACCGCAGCGTAAAACACGATATCAGTCAGCTTAAAAACAGTGATCAGCAGTTTGAAACTCGTTGATGTGTTGTGATCTGCACAGTGCTATCAGTGCTATTGTTACTGTGTAGAAGGCTTCCTCGAAAAACCAGTTGTAAGAGTTTGAATGTGGATGGATCATAGAATATTGAGGATCTATTCAGTGGACCATATAATCTCTATTTTTTATCTTTTATTAACAGCCTCGCTTCATTATAAAAAGGAAGAATGCCATTACCATGTAATCTTATTATACAAATTTACATATATTTGTAAAGGCTGTACCAACATAAACCTTTGTAAACATGTTCACCGACTTGTATAATGTTAGACACATATGTTATCGTTATCATTGGTTTTTAAGAATGGCAATTTTAACGAAGTTTTTATGTATATGATGAATGTTTGATTACCGTACTTTTGAAATGCTACGTTGAATTTTTTTATGAATGGCTGAAGAAGGGAAAATTATCTCTTTTAACATGTACCTCTGTTTGAATTAAAATAAAAGATAAGACAGGTACTAGCCTTCCTAGGTTTGATTGCCGCTGAACGTGGCTGTGCGAGAGTTTGTTGTTTATTGCAGCAGGAGCCTTGCAGGATGAGCAGAAAGGGACAGCGTAGATGGAGTGTCGTCTGCATTTCGCGCGCTACTTGTTTTAGACAGAAGTTATATTGCGAATTGTGAACGGAAATAATAATAATGATGGACGAATTAAGAATGGTGGGTTATCTAATATTGTTTCATTTAGGAATTAGGGAAATCGCGTCACAAGAGCTCATGTCACCACGGATAGTTGAACGATGACTGTGGCTACTAGAGCTGAGTCATATCCTACTCGCGCAACTGTACTTGTGGCGGACAGTGTGACACAAGTAAACAAAGAATACTTCCCATCTTGATCGATGGCAATAAAATCTTGAAAGGCTAATATTGACTAGGTGGACTATTTATAGTTAAAACCCAATCTACTTAGCACTGTCATGAAATGTGCCTTAGACTGTTTGGCTATACTGGTTAATTAATAAATTAGAAAATAAGAAGTTCCTACATCTGAATGAAAATGTTTTTTTCATGGCCAGAAGGTTTGAAGATTTTGCATTTTTTATGACTGGTACCAATTTCAAAAATCAAACGATGGATATCAGCATCCTGTAATTCTGTACTGTATAATATGGTATAATAATTTGCTTGGTGGGATATGCTTTGAGGAAATTAATCAACTTCTTTACTTCCAGTGTCGATCGGAGGGACTGCAGGCCTCTTCCTTGGTTGTAGCGTTCTCAGCTTCATGGAGATCTTCTACTTCTTCACTTTAAGACTATTTTGGTTTATCATCAGACGCAGACAACAATCAATGAAGGAATATAGATAAAGTATCAAACCAAAAAGGAATTTAAATGTATAATTTGGTATTTTCCCCAAGTGTATCCAATATAAATATAAAAGAAACTAAATTTTTGACAAATCAAAACTACGAAACCAATAAATCCTGGTCTGGAGGATGTTTTCTTATTAAATACAATTCCTTACATTCTAATGACAAATCAGAGCTCTTATGTAGGTGATGAAAAGTCATGAATTACAAGTAACAGAATTTCATGTAATAATTACTTATTTCTGTTTGTTCTTGTTTAATCCTTGAGAGGGCGGGCACGGTCGATAGCACCGGGTTCATTCATTATCACTCAGTATCTTGATGACTACTTAAGCTTACCTTCTTCCCTCAGTATACCTTTGCATGGACTCGTCCTTTGCCGGTTATTCTTGGGTCGGGCGATTAAGTTCTATTACGTTTACCGCCAGCCATTGTTGTTTGTCAAACTTGTCTTCAAGACCATGCGTGCCTCCTCCAGGTTTGTTGACCTGGTCAAATACACCAAATACACACAATGGTCATGTGCATCAGTTGTGCACACCACGTCTCAGATATTGGCACTGACGATGACTAGGAGCCTAGTAAATGTGAGTGAACGACAACTATTATGGGAAAATGGTTGACACTTTTGTTTTGTTGATTGTTTCACTTGTGTGCAACTTCTGGAAACAGTGATATGTTTTAGTGGTTATAGAAACGTACTACCGTAGTTTTGAAATCCATGTTAAAAAACAAATTTGGTATATTTTTGTTTTTTCTTAAACCCGGTCTAAACCACCGTGCGCGCCTCCTCGAATATTAAATAAGGACCCCCCGTCTCAAGGGTTAATTTAAAGCCTTGCAACATCCTGGTCATCAGTCCCATAGATTTGAGTGTGTGATTTTTTTTTTTTTAGCGTATGGCTTTTAGTGCCGGGAGTGTCCGAGGACATGTTCGGCTCGCCAGTTTTGTAGCTGCTTCGAGACGGACACCCAATGGGTGAGCTACAAGTACCGTTGGGGAGGAATGTTGGATGGGAGGGTCGAGGAGTTGGAAGGTAGCGGCTGTGGCCTATAGTTAGGGACCAACCCCGGCATTTGCCTGGAAGGAAGATGGGAAACCACAGAAGACCATCTTCAAGGTTGCCGGCGGGGGGATTCGAACCTCCTCGCCTCCCGGATGTGAGCGACTGCCAACAGTCATGCCGCAACGACCTCGGCTAACTCACCCGGTGAGTGTGTGATGAATCTGTCTGATAATGCGTATTATGTAGTGTCTGTACTAGTGTGAGTATTTGTTATGAATTAGGGCTAGGATTGGAAAATATGAGGGCATGCCCTGAAGTTAGGGATTGTTCTCCCAATTGCCTTGAGGAGAAATAGTAGACGTTGAAATCAAATTCACCTCTTTTGACAAAGGAAGGAAGGAAGGAAGCTTGTAGTTTAACGTGACCGTTAATCTTGGGATCATGAGCCACGGGACCTCCTTTTTACGTGGAATCCGAACCACAGGACATGGCATTTCACTTCGAAAATCTCACATGCATTGACAGGGAATCGAACCCGGACCGCCTTGGTGAGAGGCATACAGCTAGACCGCTGAGCCATCTTTTGACAAAGGAGGTGTCTGAAGTGGAAGGGCCGGATTAGGCTCAAAGTGTGAAAAGATAATGATCTAATTTCACTGATAATAATGGTGTTAATTGCTTGAATCCCTTTTGCATGGTTTGGGAGCTGCTATGGTTTAATATATGGTTTATTCATCCTTGTTGTGTTCAGAGCTTGACTACAAGTCTCTCATACTGCGCCTTATCTTCAGCTACCGTATGTGACGAACTACCTGTGTAAGTTTACTGCAAACAATGAAGTAAAACTCAAAATTTAGTTCGTAGATTTGCATGTGGTTTGAAGCTCCGTAATGTAGGATTTTCTCTTCTTACATGTTAAAGTAGGAATTAAAAAAATACGAGCCATACAGCAGTCGCATATGATGTGTAACATCTGACATAGAAGAAACCTCATGTGAAATTGTTGATACACCGGTATTTTATGCTAATATTGGCAAAAATATTAATCTATTGTAAAAGGGAGTGTTTTACAGATATTGTAGTTTATAATACGGAACTCATTTTATTAGATGATTTGTAGCTTCCACCAGCACTAGCCTAAATAAAGAATACGATATGGATCAGTCGCCACCGTAGCGTAGCGGTCAGCATGGTTAGCTGCCGCCCCGGAGGTCCTGGGTTCGATTCCCGGCTCAGCCACAAAATTTGAAAAGTGGAATGAGGACTGGAACGGGGTCTACTCAGCCTCGGGTGTTCCAAATGAGTAGAGGGGGTTCGATTCCCACCTCAGCCATCCTCGAAGTGGTTTTCCGTGGTTTCCCACTTCGTCTTCGGGCAAATGCCGGGATGGTACCTTCTTCAAGGCCACGGCCGCCTCCTTCCCTCTTCCTTGTCTATCCATCCTGACCATCCATTACCTTCCCTCATGAGGCCCCTGTTCGCTTTCCAGGTGAGGCCGCCTGGGCGAGATGCCAATCACACCTCACCAGTTGTATCCACTCCGATTAGATGTTCCCAGCTCTAGGACACTGCCGTAGTGGTGAGTTCCCTCGCTGAGTCCGTGGGTTCCACCAACCTGGAGGGTAAACGACTAAGAAAAGAAAAGAAAAGAAGATATGGATCAACTAGATTAATAGACGCGACACCACTCATAACCTTAAATTCCTTATAAACAGGTCCTCTTGATTCACAGACCAACCTGTGATTTCATATGGATTCTGTTAAAATGACTCATATTGATATGATGAATATCGTTTAAAATGATAATCTGGTTGCAAAAATATCCACCCCGTCCAGGATTCGAACCCGAGATCTCTAGATACACAGTCATAGGCGCTAACCCCACGGCTATTTCGACTACGCAAATATTGTGCACAAGATGGTGACTTATTTCCACGTTCCAATAATACTGCATTACGGAATTAAGTTTCATTTATATTTTGCTTGTTTCGATAATGTTCCTGCGTGAAATTGAGTTTAAAATGCCTTATGAATAGGCCCTCCTGTGAGTAAAGAGAATGTATTCAGCAATAGTTCATGAAGGCTTGCTCAATTCTCGTATAACCACAACGATTATATTATATTGATGCCTGCATTACTGTTATGTGGGTTAATATTTGAATAGCCATTATGCAGAAACATAATACCGGCAATGCCGACTACTTACAATGTTTGATATTAAGGCATTTTACCATTTAAATACTGATACGAAGACTTCGAACATGTAGTCTACCATGTGCTTTGTTTCAATCACTTGACACCAGAGTTCGGATGAGCGTTTACCGTTCAGTATGTCATATACATTCCACATGGCCGAGAGTACGTCATGGCATCAATTTCCGACACCACGCGCTCATTGTTTCTCTTACCACTGCCAGCTGTATCTTACCACTGCCAGCTGGATCGATCGATCGAGTTGGCAGTGCGTCTTACACTTCCGTTCGATCCACCACTGCCAGCTAGCACACTTCCGTTCGATCGAACGGAAATGTGCCAGCTGGTGCCACCTCGATCGTTCCGATCCACTTCCGTCCCATTTTTCAAAACCACTCCCACAAAAATATCCAGCAACCGAGTGGAAAGATGTTACACATCAATAAATAAATCTCATAATATTAAACGTTTGATCAATTGATTGATTGATATTTTATAAATTTAAGGTATAATTGTACAAAGCCTCCGTGGCTTAGGCGGCAGCACGCCGGCCTCTCACCGCTGGGTCCATGGTTCAAATCCCGGTCACTCCATGTGAGATCTGTGCTGGACAAAACGGAGGCAGACAGGTTTTTCTCCGGGTACTCCGGTTTTCCCTGTCAAAATTTCATTCCAGCAACACTCTCCACTATCATTTCATTTCATCTGTCATTCATTTAATCATTGCCCCAGAGGAGTGCGTCAGGCCTCGGCAGCCGGCACAGTCCATATCCTCGCCGCTAGATGGGGACTTCATTCATTCCATTCCTGCCCCGGTCGGAGACTGGAAACAGGCTGTGGATTTTCATTTTCAAGGTATAATTGTATTAGTATTATGCTTTCATAGCTACAGCGCACTTCCAATTATCCGGACACGGATTATCTGTGCGAGGTTCGTTAATTAAATTTAAAAAAATCCACCTGGCGAAGGCTTACAGTTAAATGGCGACGTTAGGAATGCATCATTGTTCATATTTACCATGCCTTGTGTAGCCTGTAAACTGTCTGTGTTAGTCGTTGTCACGCATGCTGCTCAGGCTATGTCCCAAAGCTCAAGTTGATTAATAACTAGCTGCTAGTAACTACTCACTAGGTACCGGTACTACTAACACACTACGGAGCTTTGGGACATGTTGTGCTTGAAGCATTCCCTCCTTCATAGACTTGTGTTCTGAAACGCACAAGGTATACATTCATGTGCCAAACCGAAGCGTAAGAACGCGGTGCTCCGCACCAGTTGTACCTACGAGGAGTGATTAGCAGGATCAATCCCCACTCCAAAGCCATATATTAAATATGCGTTATTCGATGATTTAATTTATTTTCAATTAAACCAATCCTTGGATTGATGATGAACAACTGAATTATGTAGCCTACGTTTATAATTGTCGCCTCCGTAGCGTAGCGGTCAGCATGGTTAGCTGCCGCCCCGGAGGTCCTGGGTTCGATTCCCGGCTCTGCCACGAAATTTGAAAAGTGGTATGAGGACTGGAACGGGGACTACTCAGCCTCGGGTGGCCCAAATGAGTAGAGGGGGTTCGATTCCCACCTCAGCCATCCTCGAAGTGGTTTTCCGTGGTTTCCCACTTCGTCTTCGGGAAAATGCCGGGATGGTACCTACTGTAAGGCCACGGCCGCCTCCTTCCCTCTTCCTAGCCTCTCCATCCCAATCTTCCATCCCTTCCAATCCCTCATGAGGCCCCTGTTCGCTTTGCAGGTGAGGCCGCCTGGGCGAAGTGCTGATCCCACCTCCCCAGTTGTATCCCTCCAGACCAGATGTTCCAAGCTCCAGGACACTGCCCATAGAGGCAGTAGTGGTGAGTTCCCTCGCTGAGTCCGTGGGAACCACCAACCTAGAGGGTAAATTGACTAAATAAAAAAATAAAAATAAAATACGTTCATAATTTCTAATTCGAGAACATTTCTGTTTACTCGTGTAAAACGTGTTACTCGAAAATGAGTAGTTTTGTTATATTTCATTGTGCACAAAGCTTCCCCCTTCCACCTTCCACCCCCTCGCCTCTTTACTCAAAAACGAAAGGGAAAACAAACACATAAAACCAGAAGAAGGAATTAAAATCGAAAGGAAAAGCATAAAACAACAAACACGAAGACAAAAACACAAAGCAAACCAAGCATAACACCAAAATCAAAGCACAACAACAACAAAAACAGGCAAAACCTATACCTGAACTTTTCCGTTTATCATGGGTTCTCGGGTGAACTGGATTATGTTTAGAATTGTGCCGGATAATTATTAAGTATGCTGAAAAATCAAGTCGTTAATGTTACTTGCTGCATAATTAAGAACAAGTTTTTCGGGCTTGTAGGCCGTCGTCCAGACAGGATATCTCCCGACGTTTCACCGGAAACTGCGTCCGGCATTATCAAGGGTTCCGCTCCTTTCCTTGGTCAGTAGTGGTGAAACGTCGGGAGATATCCTGTCTGGACGACGGCCTACAAGCCCGAAAAACTTGTTCTTAATGATGAACGCCGGCCGTGAAAGCCTAAGCTGTTATATTACTTGCTGCAATGGGTCAAAAGAAATTTTCGAGGAGTTTCACCCTGAATTATTCAAACTCTGCTTTCATTCATGACCCATTTCACAGAGTAAGAACCCTTGAATAGACCAAGGACATTTAATCTTTCAAGATGTGCAATTGGCTATGATTCCTCAATGATCTAAACTAACATCTTGTACCTAGGTACAATCAAAAATTACTTTCCAAAAAGGATCTCTGAACCTTGTACAAATCTACGAACCACAATTTCGAGTGCTTTCCCATTGGGTGCAGCTAACTTGACCTGGGTGGCTGGTGGTGTTGTAACCGTTTCATTCAGTCACCATGTTTTAAGCTCGGATTGAGTGAGATATAACTTCTCAGCTGACCTGCTATTTAATTTATAATTCTGCACATGATTATTATAAATCTATACTAATATAATAAAGCTGAAGAGTTTGTCTGTGTGTTTGTGTTTTTAACGTGCTAGTCTCTGGAACTACCAGTCCGATTCGAAAAATTCTTTGTTTTATATGATAGCCAGATTCAAGAGGAATAGTTTAGGCTATGTAGTATTAGGCTACACGTCTCAGGTAACCTTAAAGATTGATTTTTGTTCAGTAAGTCGGTAGAACAAGCGCTCCCTAACTGCTCTATCCGCATGCGCTGGCGTTTCACCGATCTGAACAAAATTTGTATACTTACCCTCTGGAACCCTGCGAGTAACACTGTTTATATAAAATTTCGGACAGACCACTCCATTCCCTGCATTTCGGCCCTTGGCACAAATCTACCCCGTTTCACCGATCTGAACCAAAATGTGTATACTTTCCCTTTGGAACCCTGCGAGTAACACTGCCTACATGAAAATTATGACAGACCACTCCATTCCCTGCATTTAGGCCCTTTGGCACAAATCTACACCGTTTCACAGATCTGAACCAAAATGTGTAATTTATACTTACCCATGGAACCCTGCGAGTAACACTACCTACATGAAAATTATGACAGACCACTCCATTTCCTGCATTTAGGCCCTGTCGAATACATAGAATACGATGTGGTGGACTGTATAAAGAAATATATTTTACACTGTATGTACATGATTAAACACTGAACAAGTACAGTAGATATTACATGCGTGCGGTGACACCATGTCCGGTAGCCACTGCTACCTACTTGCAAGTGAGTCCTGCTTGACGCAGGTAAGAAAACGACCCTTCCTCTTAATGGGTCAACAACCCTCCAGCAGGGGGACCAACTGTCATTAGAGTATGTACAGTGCCAGAGTTGCCAACATACTCCCCCCCTTGAAATAGCAAATATTTCAAACAACAATTAAATACTGTCACTTTGTTCTATTAACTGGAATAAGAGTTGAAATAAACACTATGTACACAAACATTTAAACAATTCACTTCTCTTCACTCAACAATGGGCAAAGTCTTGACACTGCTCTTTTCAAAAGAGCTCCGCTGGGTGTTTTGATGGTAACAACCCTCGTAACTCCGTCGGTTCCTGGATGCACTGCTGCGACACGGCCCAGTTTCCAATGAAGTGGAGGCACGCCCTCTTCCTTCAGAACAACCAGAGTGTCGATTTGTGGGGATTGTCCGGGCGACCGCCATTTAGAACGCTGTTGGAGTTGTCCGAGATATTCCTTGGACCATCGACGCCAAAATTGCTGGAACATAGCCTGAAGCAGTTGCCAGCGCTTCAGTCTATTCAAGGGAGTCTGAGACACATCTTCTTCCACAGGAAGATGAAATGAGCCACCGATCAGGAAGTGGGATGGGGTTAATACTTCCGGATCATTGGGATCAGAGGATAGTGGGCATAGGGGGCGCGAATTCAAAACTGCCTCTATCTGTACAAGCACTGTAGTCATTTCTTCAAACGACAATGCAGCATTTCCTACTATTCTCTTAAGGTGATACTTAGCTGATTTAACTGCAGCCTCCCACAACCCTCCGAAGTGAGGTGAACCAGGAGGACTAAAATGCCACTGAATCCCCTTCTCAGTAGCAAAGCTTATGAGTGACTGCTTGGTATTCATATCATTAAAGAATTTCTTTAGCTCACGTGATGCACCTACGAAATTAGTTGCGTTGTCAGTGAATATGTGGGTGCAAGTTCCTCGTCTAGCCATGAATCTTTTCAGAGATGCTAAAAAAGCAGCTGTAGACAGATCGCTTACAAGTTCAATATGTACAGCCTTTGTGGCAAAACAAACAAACATAGCTATATATGCCTTAATCCGAGCGCCCTTCCTGGAGGAAGGCCGTAAATATACTGGGCCACAGAAATCTATTCCTGAAGATGCAAATGGTCGACTGGGAACTACTCTCCTTTCAGGTAGCGATCCCATTATCGGTTGATACGGCCGAGACGAGAATTGAAAACACGTCTTACATCGATACACTGCCTTTCGAGCACCGTTCCTCCCACATAGAGGCCAGTATTGCTGTCGCATCATTGTCAATAAAGTCTGAGCTCCAGCATGAAGAAAAACAAAATGAAAATGATCAAATAACATTATTGTAATGCGATGATTGCCAGGTAATAAAATAGGATGTCTTCTGTTGACCGATAGTTTAGTATTTTTCAGACGGCCTCCTACCCGTAACAGACCCTGCTCATCCAAATACGGTGCTAATCCATGTAATTTGCTTCCCTTGGGTAGTGGCAAATTTTGTTTGAGAGCCTTTATGTCTTGTGAAAATTCAGAACCTTGCGCAATTTTACACCATAAATACTTAGCCTGCTCTAGTTCTACCGGATTAAGAGCACCTGTTTGTCTGTCTGTTTTAGTTTTAAGATTTTTGATAAATCTGAGCACGAGAGCTGTTATTCTAATCAGCTTGCTCCAGGAAGAGTATCTGTTAATCAGATTCGATCCAAGGGATTCTGTAGATGACACTAGAACGATTTTAGTTTTCCTAACTTCAGGTAATTCTTGAGAGCTATGCCTCTGCTGTGAAGGCCATTCGTCTTTATTATCTGAAAGCCAAGATGGTCCCGATAACCAAAATGATGAATTTAACAGCTTCTCCGCGGTAACTCCTCTCGAGATCATATCTGCTGGGTTATGATGAGTAGAGACGTGCTGCCAACAATCAATATTTGTCAACTGTTGAATCTGCGACACTCGATTAGCGACGTATGTTTTCCACTGGTGTGGATGGCCCGAAATCCATGCTAATGCTATTGTGGAGTCAGTCCAACAAAAACACTTGTCTTTAGTTACGTTTATGGATCTCATGACTCTTTCGACCAACTGAGCAAGTAATACAGCACTGCATAGTTCTAATCTTGGTAAAGTTACTGAGCCTAATGACGCAACGCGAGACTTGGAACACAATAAGTGAACTGTTATTTTACCATCTCCTGTCTGAGATCTTACATAAACACAAGCGCCGTAAGCAATCTGAGACGCGTCACAAAATCCATGAATTTCATACTCCACAAATTCTACTGCCCTAACATGACGAGGCACTTTGAACTCCTTCAATTTAGCAATATCCTGCATATAACGAATCCATTTAATTTGAAGTTCTATTGTGAGAACGTCGTCCCAATTTAAGTTCATTTGCCACAGTTGCTGGACGAAAATCTTACCCTTAATCAATACTGGGGCCAAAAGCCCTAAGGGGTCAAATATTTTAGCCAGGTCTGATAGAATTATTCTTTTGTTTATCTGTGTCGAACTGAAATCACTTCTCAACTCAAACTGAAAAGTGTCTGTGATGGGTTTCCAAGATAGCCCCAACAACTTCAAGTCTTCAGCTTCATCTACCTTAATAATGTACTTGGGATCTGTTTCGTGGTTAGAAATGCTCGATAGTACATTGGGCTCATTTGAACACCATTTTCTTAAGGTAAAACCCGCACTGGATAAAATATCTGAAACACACTTGTGAGTGGTTCTTAAGCCGTCAGTTGATTCACAACCTGTCATTAAATCGTCAACATAAAAATCCCGCCGTATTACATTCGAAGCTTCAGGAAATTCCTCCTTAGTGTCATTCGCCAATTGAGAGAGGCATCTTGTGGCCAGGAAGGGTGCACATGACGTGCCATATGTGACTGTTTTGAGACGATAATGTTTAAGCTCGTCCTTAGGGGACGACCTCCACACGATACGCTGAAAGTCAGTATGTGCAGGTTCTATGAGGACCTGTCGATACATTTTTTCTATGTCAGCGGTCAATACATAGCGATGCATGCGAAATCTAGCCAATATTGAAAATAAATCATCTTGAACGATCGGTCCTACTAATAACAAATCATTGAGGGATAATACAGAATCGCCCTTCGAGCTGCCATCAAATACCACGCGAGTGCGCGTTGTCAATGAATTACCCTTAAATACACAATGATGCGGAAGGTAGTACTGTAATGGTTTGTTTATCTCATTACTTGGAATTTCCTCCATATGATCCAGGTCAGTGTACTCTCTCATAAACTGTACGTACTCCGACTTGACTTGGGGCTGCCTTTCAAAACGCTTCTCTAGGCTGTGAAACCGTCTAATTGCCTCATTAACATTGCTACCTAGCTGACTCGGGTCCTCTTTAAGGAGTAGTGGGACTATGAACCTACCCTGTGGATTCCTTCTGTGACCGTCAGTAAATAGCCTCTCACTAATCTCTTGCTCAGAATGTCCTTGGCCAAGCAGTGCTTTCCCCGGCTCATTGAATATCTTACCTGACACAAAGAGGCAGGAAGAACTGTTATCTGCGTGCTTTTCAGACAAACCAACACTACCTGCTGCTACCCAGCCAAGAGCCGTGTTGCGAAACAACGGTAGTTTGTTTGAGAAACTGTCGAGCTGAAATTGTTCTGCGCCGATAAGATCGTAAAAGAATTCTGCTCCAATGAGAATGTCTATGGATGATGACACATTAAATTGAGGATCCGCAAGGTTTTCTAATATAAACTCTGGAATACTCCAATCTGTGATGTTGATATTTTTAGTGGGTAAGCACTGACCAGTAATTGAAGGTATTACGTGAAATGTCATGATTCGTTCAAAGGAACCGAACCGCGAAGAAATCTTTGTTCTTACCACCGACCCCACCTTGATGGTAGTGTTATGCAACCCATGTATCGGAATATTAGTCATTGTCTTTAACAATCGTAATTGATGAGCTAATTCCCTGGTTATGAAGTTGAGTTGCGAGCCGCTGTCTAACACAACCCGAGCATGACGGGTTTTTCCCTCTGAATTGTTGACATTCACTACTGCTGTCGACAACAATACATGAGAGGAAACATCATTGTTGTGATTGTGCAATGAAACAGCATTACTACTATGTTGCTCATTAAGGGGAGACAATGAAGTATTATTGGACACAATACTCTTGTTTGAAGTTTGACTATTATTGTGGTTCGGTGACCCTTGGTCCCTGTGAAGCAAGGTGTTATGTTTATCCTTGCACAGCTTACAACATGAACGAGTGCACTCGTTAGCGAAGTGATTTCCAGACAGGCAATTAACACAGAGCTTATGCTTCTTGATCTCCCGCCATCTGTCATAAACACCCATAGAAGTGAAGGTCCTGCATCTAAAAATGGGATGTTCCTCCGTGCAAAGCGGGCATTTCTGATTTTTCTGTGAAAGGAAACAATTTTTTCCTGGGTTCGTGAATGGCCTCGGTTTGAAACCAGATGCATTCGGTTTAGATGAAACGCCTACCTGCTTCAGCTGTTTTGTGCGATCACAATTCTTAGTTTCGATCGATTCCAATGCATTACATGTTTCGAGTAGAAATTTGTCCAGTGTCTGATACGATGGAAGATCAAAGGTTGGTAACGAGGTCTCCCATTTTTTTAATGTTTCAGCGTCAAATCTGTTTGTTATTAAATGTATCAAAATGGCATCTAATTGTTCTTCACAAGACAGACCAAGCGCTGATAGCGACTGTATGTGCCTTCTGAAGCCGTCATACAAGTCTCTTAATGCCTTGGAAGATTCTACTTCTATTTTGTTAATCTGAAGGACCGAATTAATGTGGGAGGAAACAATTGCTCGCCGGTTATTGAACCTTTCATTTAACAGGTTCCACGCTATGTCGTAATTCGCTGCAGATATTTCTAGAGACTGTAACACGTCTGCCGCCCTGCCTGATACCACTGATTTTAGGTAATGAAATTTCTGTATTTTTGACAAATTTGCATCTTCATGAATGAGATTCTTAAAAGTATCGGCAAAATTGGGCCATTCTAAATAATCACCTGCGAATGTAGGTAAACTTATTTGAGGCAGTTTAACTGAACGTGTTTGCGAACTGGAAGTTGATTCACCAATAGAATCACTTAGCGAAGTTGCTGACTTGGAAATTGCACTGTTTATGGATCTTATAAGACCAGATGTTTTGAAGTATTGCTCCTCAAAGTCGGAGCGATAAGATTCTTGTTCTGCTTGAAATGATTCATCCTCTTTCAAATCCTCTATTTGTGATTGAACTGTTTCATATTCTTCCCAGATTTTTGATAAGTGAGCCCGTCGATCTTCCAACTGATCTACGTCCTTAGATTGAGAATCTAATTTCTCTACGAAGCCTTGTATGCGAGATAAGCTAGCCTTTAACCTACCCCTTTTGCTACACAGTGATTTTATCTTTTGTTCCATTTTTCACTAGCAATTCCCAATAAACTGCTGAATGATATAAAATCACAATAGACCAAATGCATATACGTAAAAGAATGACAAAACGAAAAGACAAATACCTAACATATTTACATAATACAAAGATGAACTCCTGGTTTTGTTTCAAAGAGTTGCGGGAAAACTGCGTACAAATAACATACAGTTTTACGGGCGAAATCATGTGTGATCACTAGCAATACCAATACATTGCAAGTACAAACGAACAGTTTTGAATGAAGAAAGAAAGGAATGCATATTAGTCACAAGGAATAATTAAGGATGATCGGTGACTTACCAGGATGATGAATTCTGTTGTCCAGTAGTCGCCATGCTGGTAACCACCCACGCCATTTGTGAGAAACCATGCTGTCTTTGGATCACACGAGTTCAATTTTCACTGTTTTTCTTGCCATCTAATCGTGCCCGGAGGACCAAAACTTATGTCGAATACATAGAATACGATGTGGTGGACTGTATAAAGAAATATATTTTACACTGTATGTACATGATTAAACACTGAACAAGTACAGTAGATATTACATGCGTGCGGTGACACCATGTCCGGTAGCCACTGCTACCTACTTGCAAGTGAGTCCTGCTTGACGCAGGTAAGAAAACGACCCTTCCTCTTAATGGGTCAACAACCCTCCAGCAGGGGGACCAACTGTCATTAGAGTATGTACAGTGCCAGAGTTGCCAACAGGCCCTTTGGCACAAATCTACACCTTTTCACCAATCTGAACCAAAATGTGTATACTTACATTTTGGAACCCTGCGAGTAACACTGTCTGCATGAAATTTTGGACAGACCATTCCATTCCCTATATTTAGGCCCTTTGGCACAAATATACACCGTTTTACCGATCTGAACCAAATTTTACATACTTACCCTTTGGAACCCGACGAGTAACACTGTATGCTTGAAATTTGGGACTGACCTCTTCATTCCCTTCATTTAAGTCCTTTGGCACAAATCTACACAGTTTCACCGATCTGAACCACATTTTGTATACTTTCCCTTTGGAACCCTGCGGGTGACACAGTCCACTTTAAATTTTGGACAGATCACTCCATTGCGCTGTTTATAAATTGCAGTCACGGGGAGTAATTAGTGCAAAAGGATCTCTTAGGCCCCTTAAAACAGTTATCATCATTAAAATATTATGCCTCTGTATAAGTGCAATCGTGTTGGTGCAGTACACTGAGGTTACCAGCTGCAATAAGCGTTGGTGCTTTCAAATTTACCTTCATTTATTCCGAACCTTATCGTTGAGCGCTATGTGGCGATAAATGATACTATTGCCACCTCAGTAGCTTGGGACAGCCGAAGTTTTCCAAAGTGTTCTGATTATTTTCCTACGGTGCTATGCGATTAAAGATGACACTATAGGTCTCTACATTTCAAACAGCCAATGAGATGTAGGCCCTAGGCAGTGTCTTTTATTTCACTTACTCCTCTTTCTAATCATTTTTTAAAATTTGTTTGTAAATTACATGTGTCAGTGCTGTAGTTAGAAAATAGACGTTTCCCTATTCATTATTATCATTATTATCATTACGGTAAAATGACGTGAATGTTACGTCCATTACACTGTACTACTTATCACCCCCACTACAACCACCACCACCACCAACACCACCACCACCACCACCACCACCATCACCACAAAAATTATATTTTTAAAATATTTTTTCTGTTAGTTTAAGTATCATGTGCCAGTTCTGTAATAGTATTCATTATCATCCATAAAACAAATAAATCCACCAGGCGAAGCCAGGCACTACTGCTAGTATATTACATTTGCTTATTATTATTATTATTATTATTATTATTTTATTTAGTCAATTTACCCTCTAGGTTGGTGGATCCCACGGACTCAGCGAGGGAACTCACCACTACCGCCTCTATGGGCAGTGTCCTGGAGCTTGGAACATCTGGTCGGGATGGATACAACTGGGGAGGTGTGATCAGCACTTCGCCCTGGCGGCCTCACCTGCAAAGCGAACAGGGGCCTCATGAGGGATGGGAACGGATGGAAGATTGGGATGGATAGGCTAGGAAGAGGGAAGGAGGCGGCCGTGGCCTTACAGTAGGTACCATCCCGGCATTTGCCCGAAGACGAAGTGGGAAACCACGGAAAACCACTTCGAGGATGGCTGAGGGGGAATCGAACCCCCTCTACTCATTTGGGCCACCCGAGGCTGAGTAGACCCCGTTCCAGTCCTCGTACCACTTTTCAAATTTCGTGGCAGAGCCGGGAATCGAACCCAGGACCTCCGGGACGGCAGCTAACCATGCTGACCGCTACGCTACGGAGGCAACATTATTATTATTACTATTATTATTATTATTATTATTATTATTATTATAGAAATGTATATACAGAAGCTCGTATCAAAAGATACATCGTCATGTAAGATTACTATTCTTATCTTGTTTCAATGATCATTTCGAACTTTATTTTGAATTAAATAAGGAAAAATTTCGCTGGCTCGAGGTAGTACGTTACATTGGTGAGGAGGATATAATTTCGTAATTTGAACGAGACTGTGAGGTGATAGGCTGGCGAGCCGTAACGAGCAAACACAGCAGGGGTATCTTGAAATAAGTAGGGGAAACATCGACCGTTGGTCCAGTTCCAAGAATATAGGTTGGGGAAAGCCACCGGAGTAGGTCAACGGACACGAGACTTCAAGCTGTATACAAAGGAAGGTGACGTCTGAACTCGAGCCAGCAGATTTGAAACATGTGAAGTCAGACGAGGCACGCGGAAACTCACGGGCCCGCGTGATGTGTGTGAGCCAACTGGAAGGCAGGAAGATCAGCTGTGAGAGACAAGATGGAGGCAGATGACCCGTGATTGGGTCACAATCAGGATATACGCACGTGGTGGAAAATTTGAATAAACTAGAAAGACACATACTGAGTTACCTCTGCCCCATTCTTCTTCAGAAATGTTCAAGTTAGCAAACGTCGGCACGGTGCTCATTCATGACGCCGATTACAGTGCATATTGGATACGGATGAAAGTCGCTAACTTGTCTGAATCCACTGTGATAATGTCTTGATCTGGTCATTATTCACAAACTGAGATGTCAGGAATCATATTTCCATCTCAGCCAATTTCCTAACAGTTGAAATATGTTTTCTCTGTTTGATTAAATTATCGACGGAAATCAACTTCATCGCCAACACGTGGGAAGATGTACCTCAACCCAGCGGCCCAGCGCAACATCGCCATGAGGACCGGTGAGCCAGCTGATCGAATTGCTCAGAGTCTCTCATTTTCAGTAATTCACGGAACGTAAATTCAAGCTTCTTTAACTACCGGTAACGTAAATTTTCTTAGAATCATCTCCTGCCCTTTATACCAACGCTGAGCCATTTTAAAGTCAGTAAATTCAGTAAATTTATTATTATTATCATTTTCATAATATTTTGCTTCTTTGAGTTAATTTAATTTGTTATTTATCAGATGCAGTCCCTATCATTTCTTGCAGTTAAAAATAGCTTTATATCATCCCTAATTCCTTAAACAAGTACCATCCCGGTCAGAGACGGAGTCTCACTACTTCTTGAGAAAAGAGAACTCAGGTGCTCTATCAAAGGTGAAAGTGATTATATTTTTGGTCATCTGATCTATATCATGACCATAGCGCCCAACAAACAATTTATTTAACCATGTTTAACACAATTTAATTAATTAATTACCTCACTTACATGTCATAAATTTCATTAGACATTATAGAGTGGAAGTTGACGCGGTTTTTCCTCACTCCCGCCAGGAAAGGCGTTACAGTGTGGCTGAAGATAAGACACAGCATGAGAGACTTGCAGTCAGTTCTGGATACCACAAGATCATATGAACCCTATTTTAAACTCCCAAAGGAAGCAAAAGCAAATTGGACGACTATCACAATTGAATTTAGTGAAATATAATCATTAACCTTCCTGGTTGAGCCACATCTGTTGTGAGTTACCTTGATGAGGCAGTCTTTAGAACAGAATTAAATTTCTTTGCAGAGCTGGGAATTGAACCCAGGACATTTGGGATAGGAGAGTCAATACATACCCTTATACCTCAAATAGTGGTTCAGCACTTTCTACTTGTAGTCAGTATACTTTGAATGTAGAAATTTTCTACTTGTTCCACTGAAAGACAATTTTAATAAAAAGCAATCATTACCACTCTGTACTTGTTTTATTTTGATATTTTATGTTATCCCTAACCCTGGAAGCAGTGCTGGATTAACCATAAGCCACAATAGGCAATTGCATGGGGCCCCCGGATCAAAAGGGCCCCCCGGAAATGATGATGATGATAATTGTTGTTTTAAGGGGCCTAACATCTAGGTTATCGGCCCTCCCCCCCCCCCCCCCGGAAATGAAATCAAATCCCACCCAAAAATGGAAAAAAACATTTTGGATTATTTTTTTTTTGAAAAAAAAAAAGTCAAATAACTTAGTTACCGAAAAAATGTGAAACGTAGAATTACAGTTCTAATTTTACAGTTTAATTTCTTGGTTTATACTTCTTAAAGTGCTGTTCGTAAATTCTCTCTGCCCGGGTTTTTTCCATAAACTTTATCTTCTTATTATACTTCCAATTCATAAATAACTTAACTATTGTTTGACACATCCCAAGTCAATCGAAATTTCAACTTTCTGTTCGCTGTATTGTTTAAGAATTGGAAGCAATTAACTGATACTCCCACGGTCGGGTCCTAAAATTTCCAAAATGTCATGACTATTTGAATTAACTGTCCCCATCCCCTCCACTTTATTAGCCATAGATAAGCTTGGAAAGAGATTTTCCAATTCTGGCATTCTGGTCTGTAGAGTAATTTCGGAAACAAGTAACGTGCTCCTGCTTGAGTTCAGACTTCAAATCGACGGTTTTGTGATCGGCAATTTTAATTCGTTAGTGTTCGATGAACAGTTTTATCTATGTATCGGGTTCAATTAAAATCCCAACTCAAAAATGTCTTCACGTACATATTTGAGTGGTGCACAAAGAAGAAAACTTGCCAAAGACAAAAATTACCGAGAAAGTGTGGTGTTAGAGAAAGTGCCAAAACTGACTAAATTTTTCCTTCGGAATGAAACCTCTTCAAATCCATCGGAAAATGAAGGATCTGCCACTAGCGATGGATCGAAGGAGCAAAACAAAACGAACATTGGAAATGCAGAAGACCCGGATAATGATGATCCGGTCATTTTAAGGTCTCATACATCCAGTTCTTCTTCCGAGGATGAAAATGAAGCTGGACAACCAGGTTGTTGAGTTGGCAGCAAGCGCAAGAGTTTAGTGCAGTATCTTTGCAGTATCTTTGTCTTTGATATCAGTGAGGTTCAGTGTCAAAAAACAATGATGTGTATCGTGTGAATTGTGAACCATTCCACTACAGATAAATAAAATATGTATTCTAGAGGAGTCTATGTGATTTATTGAGAAGTGAACCTAATATTATATGGCGACCGTGACAGGATTCATTCGTAGTAAAAGGCTCCCTTGAAGAAAGAAGATGGAAAGACTCGCTAAAGAAAGAACCGTAAAGCGGCGGTTATTTACGCGCTCACACAATCAACTAATGGTGTCATTAGAAGATGATTAAACTGAAACGTAAAAAGTGCAAGTGCAACTTGAAATCCTTCAAGAAAAGTATGATGATATCTCTAATTTAGATGGATTAATATTTCAACAGATGATAGCCGACGAGTGTGATGATGACGAAATAGAAACGGATTGCGAATCAGCTGATGATTACAAACACAAATTCCTTAGCCGTAGAACGAAAGTAACACGTTTTATGAACCCCTTCACAACGTGTAGTGAATTACAATGTTTGTGATAAAAAGAAATATAGACTTCCAGAATATAATTTAAGAAGTTTTCTGGTGAAATAATTGATTGGTTATATTTTTGGAGCCAGTTCCGTAAAATTCACGAGGATGAAGACATTGGGAAGGAAGATAAATTCCAATATTTAATTCAGGCTATGACAGAAGGTTCCAGAGCATCTGAATTAGTTACTAGTTTTCCCCCAACTGCCGAGAATTATGACAAAGCTATAGAGAGTCTTCAAGCTCGATTCGGTAGAGAGGACTTGCAGGTGGAAGTTTATGTTCGTGAATTACTCAAACTAGTATTGACGAACGCAGTGAATTCCAAAGAAAGGCCAACACTGAGTAGCTTGTATGATAAATTAGAGTCGCATCTCAGATCGCTGGAAAGTTTAGGAGTTACTACAGAGAAATGTACTGCAATGCTGTATCCCCTAATTGAATCATCTTTGCCAGTAGACCTATTAAGAGCATGGCAGAGGAATACTTCCTTCAGGTGTGATTTTGTATCCAAAGATCGTTTGCAGCAGCTCATGGCTTTTCTTCAAATTGAAGTAGTAAGTGAAGAATGAATTTCATTGCCTATGAAAGGGTTTAGTATTAGCCCATCCCAAGGGAGACAAGAAACCAAGGGATGTCATTGAACCAAATATACGTACTGCTTCTGCTTTGATTGCTGATGTTTCTAAGAGACAGGAGTGTGTTTCTTGTCTTAAACCTCATGCGAGTCCAGATTGCATTAAAGCTCATAAAATGACTGTAGGGGAGAAAAGGAAAATCTTAACTGATAAACACTGTTGATTCAATTGTTTAAATACGGGCCATGCAAGTAGAGCTTGTAAATCGACTGTCACATGCATTGTTTGTGGTGGTACACATGTGGTATTAATGTGTTATAAGCTCCGTGACAAAGAAAATGAAAATGTGTCCAAACAGAATTACGAGGGAGACAGGAATTTGATTCACAAAGATGGCAATAATGTGGATAAGGCTTTAGGTAATGTGTCTTGTTCTCCTGAGGTGTACTTGCAAACCCTGGCAGTTGTCGATAAAGGAAAGGGTAAACAAAAACTGTACGAGCTGTTATTGATACTGGGTCTACTAAATCCTACATTGCACGTGACCTAGCCGAAGAAATGGGGTATCAGTCAATCAGGAAGGAAACGTTAATACATTCCTTGTTTGGTGGAGTACGTTCTCGAGAAGCAAAACATGACTGTTACAGAATAAGTTTAAAGCAATTGGAGGGAAACTCTTCCAAGGAGCTGGAAGTTTTAAGCCAAGAGATCATTTGTAAAGATGTCCCATATACAGTATTAAGAATGGTTCTTGGAGTGAGGAGATAAGGGATCTGAAAATATGTTAAACTGATGTACGAGAGCGATGGCCTGTGCAGATTCTGATTGGGGCCGATAAGGCGGGTGAACTGCTCACTGGGAGGAAACATCAACTAAAATGTGGCCTAGTTTTGGTGGAGACTTTCCTAGGGTGGACACTAATGGGAAAAGTCATAGGTAACAAGGCCCAAAGGGATTCGGCATCATTATTAGTGTCATCATTGTTTTCCCAACATACAAGAATTTCTGATCTCTGGAACTTAGAAATTCTTGGAATTACTGACCCTGTTGTGAAAGAATCTATCGTCAAGAGGAATGAGCGTGTTAGAAATAACTTCCTTGAGACTGCAGGACTGAATGAAGATAACAGATGTGAAGTGTGTCTGCCTTGGAGTGAACAACATCCACCTCTCCCTGACAACAGAGAAATTGCTCAGCACAGATTAGAAATCACTACAAAGGAACTACGTGCTGAACAACATTATCAGGAGTACGATAATGTCTTACGAAGTTGGTTGGAGCAAGGAATCATCGAGAGGGTACCTGAAGAAGAACTGAAGAATGGTGGACACTATCTTCCTCACCGACCTGTCTTCAAAGAAAACAGCACCACCAAGATCAGGCCTGTTTTTGATGCCTCGGCGAAGCAGAGAAGCGCTCCATCTCTGAACGAATGTATTGAAAAAGGGCATAACCTCATAGAGTTGATCCCTAGTTCACTACGGAAGTTCAGAGAAAATGAGATCGGTGTGACGGCCGATGTAGAAAAAACATTTCTTCAAATAAGTGTTCATCCTAGAGACCATGATATTTGAGATTCCTTTGGCGGGAGGAGGAAAGTACAGGGAAGATAGAAGTGTTCCGTCACAAAAGAGTTGTCTTTGGACTTGCGTGTTCTCCGTTCCTATTGTCAGCAACCATCAAACTCCACTTGAACGAGTTGAAGAGACAACCAGTCGATAATAGTTCCTACTCAACTTCAACAATAGAAAGATTGGAAGAAGGTTTAATGTGGATAACTGTGCTATTAGTGTTAACAACAGAAATGACTTTCATTCATGCCAGAGGCAAGCATAATAATGAATAAGGCATCTTTCAATCTCCGAGGGTGGGAGTATTCTCAGGATGGTACAGCTGAAAATCTTACTCATGTGCTAGGGCTCATTTGGAATAGAGGAGAAGATACCATTGAACTGAATCTACCTCATGTTAACGATTTCAAATACGATGTAATCACCAAAAGAGCTATACTGGGAGTTGCTCATAAGGTGTTTGACCCTATTGGCTTCTCATGCCCGGTATTTCACTGTCCAAAATTAATCTTGCAAGAACTATGGGCCACTGAGTTGGGTTGGGACACCGAAGTAGACGAAACAACAAAGAGAAGATTCATGAAGTGGTTGGCAGAACTACCTCAGCTGTCTGAGATTAGGATTCCTAGATGTTTGATTGGTAGTGTCCAGTCGGTTGAAGATATATCTCTTCACGTGTTCTGCGACGCCAGTCAAACTGCGTATACTGCAGTTATATTCTTGCGAATACAGAGGATTGACAATATAGAGCTACGATTAGTACAAGCCAAGACAAGAGTGGCACCCAAGAAGAGTATCACCATACCACGCCTAGAATTATTAGCAGCTACAATAGGGGTTCGACTAGTGACGTCAGTACTGCCAACATTAACTGCAAAAGAAATCGTTACTTATTATTGGAGTGACTCGTCGACTGTGTTGTCCTGGATCAAGTTAGACGAACCTTGGGGGACCTTTGCGTGGAACAGAGTGCAAGAAATTCGAAGACTGTCCAGAATAGAACAGTGGCGGCATGTTCCAGGAACCATGAATCCGGCTGACCTGGCATCAAGGGGTTGTAGCACAAAACAGTTACTTCAACAGAGATGGTGGGAAGGGACAAAATGGCTAAAACAATCCACTACACTATGGCCTAGCCCCGAAATTTCAACAAACGATGATGAAGTCTTCCAAGAAAGAAAAAAGAAAGTCAACACTATGACGGTGTTAGAAGACAAGTCCAATACCCAAGAATGGCACCTTGACTATTTCTCAAGTTTCCGTAGCACTGTTCGTATGATAGGATGGATCTTGAGGTTTCTGTATAATTGCCGACAGAAAAATAATATGAGAAGAACTGCCGAACTATCCACTGAAGAAACCACAGAAGCAGAAAAAGTCGTGATGAAGTCCATACAAAAGGAGTGTTTTGTTGATGAAAAGGATGAAAGATTCAACTCAATTTGTGTTTTCATGGATGATGAGGGAGTAATGAGACTGAAAACAAAAATTATATCGCGCAAAGATGATTATGCTTTCCGTTGTCCTGCTATCCTTCCTGCGAAGCATACGACAGTTCACGCTCTCATTAGGGAGAAATACAAAGAATTATGTCATGCTGGAACCCAGATTCTGCTAAGTGGGCTCAGAAAGAAATATTGGATCCTTGGAGGAAGAAGAACGGTGAAGGTAGCAATTAAAACATGTATTGTCTGCAGAAGGTACCATGGAAAACATATTGAAGCTGAACAAACTCATGTCCCCATAGACAGAGTGAGAGAAGCCTCAATTTTTGAAATAACAGGGGTCGACTTTGCCGGGCCTCTGATTTTGAAAGGTGGAGAGAATGCCTGGGCCTGTCTGTTCACGTGTGCGGTTTTTCATGCAGTACACCTGGAGCTAGTAACATCTTTGGCTACTGCAACATTCCTCGAAGCTTTTCGGCGCTTCACGTCCAGACGTGGAAGGCCAATGATTGTCTATAGTGACAATGGGACAAACTTTCAAGGCACCTGCAATATGTTGGAGACAATTCAGTGGGATATAATTGCTCAATATAGTTCTGTACACCAAATAAAATGGAAATTCAATCCTCCCACTGCAGCATGGTGGGGAGGATGGTGGGAGAGGCTGATTGGTGTCCTCAAACAAATGCTCAGGAAAGTTCTGGGAAATTCATGTCTGTCGTACCAAGAAATGATGACTGTTCTGTGTGACATTGAAGCTGTCATGAATTCAAGACCACTTACTTACCTGTCCAATGATGGAGAAGAATTGATGGCTATCACTCCTGCAATGTTCCTACAGGAAGTCAAGGAGATTGGAATGCCCGATATCGACATGATAGAGGATATAAAATTTGACAGACGACTCAGGCACAGACAGAAAGTAAAGGAAACATTAAGGGTAAGATTCAGGAATGAATATCTTGGGCAGCTAATACAGAAGAACCACATTAGGAAAAGTAATCACAAACCGTGCGTAGGTGAAGTAGTACTGGTAGCCAGTGACAACACGAAGAGACTAGACTGGCCACTGGCAAGAGTGACAGAGGTCATCCCTGGCAAAGGTGGTGTCGTGAGAGTTGTTCGCTTGGCGACTACAAAAGGAGAGCTACTGAGGCCAGTACAGACGGTGTATCCACTTGAAGTGACATCTGGAGAAGACCATGCTTTAAGACTGCAAGTTGGGCGGCATGATAATGAGCAGAAGGAGAAAACTCCAAAGACAGTTAAACCATCTACTAATACTTCTGATCTCATCAAAACCAGTAGTGGGAGAGAGGTCGTTAAACCAAAGAGATATTTTGAGTGACTTATTTATTTTTGTGTTCATTTATCTTGAGAAAAAGAAAAAAAAATGTTATTTTATTGTTTTGTTGAGTTGTTTCCACAACTCAAGGTGGGAGAATGTTGAGTTGGCAGCAAGCACAAGAGTGTAGTGCAGTATCTTTGACATAGACTTTGATATCAGTGAAGTTCAGTGTCAAAATACAATGGTGTGTATCGTGTGACCCTTTCCACAACAAATAATAAAATATGTATTCTAGAGGAGTCTATGTGATTTATTGAGAAATGAACCTAACACAGGTGCCGAAAATTTTAACCGTTTCACTGATCCAGGACATTGGGGAAAATTAACCAGTGAAGACATACAGTTTTGGGTTACACATGGTCCGTCAAATTGTCAAAATTTGACTGGACCGTTTGAATCGTCCAAGCGTCGATATGATAAGGAATCAACGTCAAGATATTGCTCCCAAAATTTATCTTTGGAAAGAAACCGAATGGAGAGAATACAAAACGAGATTGACTCATTTATTTACCTGCGAAAGGCAAGATTTGATTAACAATTGAGCCCTTCATGTATTTATGATACATTGACAGTTTTTGAAATGTTATGCTATTTTTATCAATAACGATCGAAAATTAGTTGTTTTTTTTTTTTTAATTCTAGTTCAATTTTATTCGTCTCCAGACTTCAATAAATTCTCCTTTATGTGTAACAACGCGGTATTTTTGAGCACCATATGCACTTCTGGTAGCTTGGTCCAAATTATCAGCAACGAGCGTATCACGCAAAGTATATTAAAACGCAACCAAAACTTTAGAATTATTGACAAGAATAAGATCAATTTTTTTAGATAATTTTTGTTGATCAGTTTGCTTTTTTCGGAATTTGAGTCAATCGTATTCGTTTCAATTTTGTTTTAATTATTATAATAATTATAAACGCTTTTATTTAACTTCACTTGTGGCAAATCAAATCTTGCAACAACAATTTTGAATATTTCTATCTTACCAAAACGAATCAAATTTTGCATAGTTGTGTAACTTGAAATTACAAATAAATTGTTAAAACCCCGCTCTTTTAGTAAAAAAATACGATCATACAAAAAAAATCTAAAAATAAAAAAAATACTGAAGCGCAAAAAAATAAAAATACAAAAATGTCAAAAGTGAATAAAACATTTTAATAAACGTTTTCATTAAACTTAAAACGCAACGCAAAAAAAATACAAAAATAAACAAATCAGGCAAATTTATTAAATGATCGAAATTTTTATGATCAATAAATGAACGAAAATACATCGTTTTTGGAGAGGTATGATGCTACTTTTTAATCTCCAGACTAAAAGGGTTAACATTTCAATTACGGGTTTTATGTCTTGAATACCGTTTAATTCATTTTCGTTCTCAAATTATAATAATATATATTTGTTTTATATTCAGGCCGAGTGTTGTTACGTGCCACCCCCTAGTGGCACTTTTGTTAACTGGATTACGGTGGGGGGGTACAAAGCACAACACCAATTACTGCTTAAAGAAATATAATTTATTACAGGCCAGAAAATTACACTAATCAACAGCAAATAGCAATTATTTGCTTACTCCAGTTTCCTCAAATCGAGAATACTTCCCCTTTCACTTGTCAACAAACCACAGAAGTTAATCCTGCCGCTAATGAGCCTAGTGGCCTTGACAGAACTGCATGCAACTTCTTTCTAATGTGCGCCTACTACAGTACTTACGAGCACTTGCTGCGCGCTGTTCACCAGCTGGGAGAAACAATGTCACTGGATTTCAACACCACAATATCTGACACTCAGTGAAAGCACACTTACTCAGAACACGGCAGTCCCCTGTATGTTCCTCACTTCGCCGCTACACTAGGGGTTTCGCAAGTCACCACACTTCTGTCGCTCAGAATAAACGCTCACACTAGCTCGTAAAACACAACAACAACAACTGCTTCACGGGTCACTCTTATATAGCAGGCCGGTGACTCAATAAATGGTTCTAGATCCATCCAGGGTCCACGGCTTCTCGAGGTTTCCATCGCTGGTCCAATCACGAATCTTCTGGACTATCCCTTTGTCTTAGAAGCCCTGTTGCATAAGGCACACGCAATACAGGAGGCATGCCACAGCCCAGCCCCTGGGGCAGTTGTGACTCAAGCGGCGAGCGATGACACAAACTCACAGCCGTAACACCACCCCCTTCCTAAAAAGGCTGATCGTCCCGATCAATCACTGGTCCGTCTGTGTCCCTCCGTAGGCTGCCAGGCGATCTCGATGCACGATCTTCATCTTCGCCCTCGGGCTCCGCTGGATCCTGTAGACGACATCGTTGATCCGTTTCACGACTCGGTACGGGCCCTCCCAGGACTTCTGAAGTTTGGGTGACAGGCCTTTCTTCCGTAATGGGTTGAAGAGCCAGACCAGGTCGTCCTCGTGGAATCCGCCGGCATCCGTCTGCTGGTCGTATCGGGTCTTCATTCGGTCGGTCTCGATCCGCAGTTTCCTCCTCGCGAACGCGTGCACGTCCTCCAGTTGGTCGACCAGTTCTTGACAATACTGGCTTACCGGGATCGGATCATTCCCAGGTCGGCCGAAGGCAAGATCGACAGGTAGACGGAGCTCCCTCCCAAACATGGCCCGGGCTGGTGTGCACCCGGTGGCTTCATGCACGGCGGCGCGGTAGGCCAGGAGAAATAGTGGAAGATGTTTGTCCCAATCCCTCTGGTGCTCGCTGACGACTATTCGGAGATGATTCTCGATGGTGCGATTGAATCGCTCTACCATCCCGTCGGACTGAGGGTGTAGCGGCGTCGTCCTTGTCTTCCGGATTCCCAGCAGCTGGCATAGGTTCTGGAACACCTGCGACTCGAAGTTCCTCCCTTGATCGGAGTGCAGCTCCAGGGGTACTCCGTACCGGCTGACGAATTCTTTCACCAGGGTCTCTGCAATCGTCGCGGCTTCTTGGTTAGGGAGCGCATACGCCTCCGGCCATTTGGTAAAGTAGTCGCTGACGACTAATATGTAGCGGTTCCCTGCCTCGCTTAACGGGAATGGCCCAGCAACATCGATGGCCACTCTCTCCATGGGGCCGCCCACGTTGTAGGTCTTCAGTGGACCCCGTCGTCTTCGTCCTGGGCCCTTGCTGGCTGCGCAATCGTGGCACCTCGCGCAGTAGTTCTCCACGTCTGTTCGGCATCCGATCCAGAAGAACCGCTCTCTCAGCTTCTCCAGGGTCTTCTTTATCCCTAGGTGTCCACCAGATGATCCTCCATGAACTTCCTTCAGGACTTCCTCCGTCATAGCCTTTGGAACGACGACTTGTTCCCGAGATGTCTTCCCGTCGGTGCTCTCCCAGGTACGGCAGATGAGGCCATCCCTTACAATCAGCGAGTCCCACTGTGCCCAGTAGGACTTAAACTTTGGGCTGCAGTCACTCACAATGTTCCACCCGGGTCTGGGGACACAGGCCCTCTTCCATTCGGCTATCAGTCCCAGGTCATCATCTTCTGCTTGTGCCCGCGTGAACCGTAATGTCGTAGTCGTTCAGGTTGGACAGGCGGACGTACGGTCGAGACGTCGTGTTGATGAGGGTCTTGGCTACTAGCAATCCTTTTGTCTGGATGTCCTCATATTTTGGCTCGATGACAGCCGCCACTCCCTCAGCAGTTCCGTCGACAATCACTGCGGCGCTGACCTCCGTCCTGGCAGGAACGATGACGTCCTCTCTCAGCCTTACTCGTCGTGCGGTGACGGCCTCGTGTACTGGTTGCAAAGCAAGTTCCTCACCTCCGAAGTGCAGAGTGTTGGTACTCAGGTCCAAGATTATGTTGTTCTGGTCCAGGAAGTCCAGTCCGATGATCACTTCGTTTGATACGTCAGCCACAAGCACTGGATGCTTTATCACCCGTCGACCAATGACGAACTCCAGTGATGCTTCGCCATGTACCGGTGCGGTCTCTCCGGTCGCGGTTATTAGCTGGAGGTTCCTTTGTGTGGGTTGCACTCTCCACTTCGGGATCACAGTGGGATTGACGATGGTCCTCGATGCTCCCGTGTCGATCAGCATGGGCCAGCTCACTCCGTTGATGACTCCGTCGACCATCAGGCTGCTATTGTCCCTCCGTAACTTCGTCACACGCACTTGGACTGCCGGGGCTTGACGACTGTCACAAGCCAACCTTTGCCCCCCAAGGCTGGCTAATACTCGTTTCCCTGGGCCGCGTGGTTTTCAGACGACTGATTTCCCGTCGGATACCCTCGGCGGCGGCGATCACCGCAGTCCTTGCTCAGGTGGCCTTTCTTACCGCAGGCCCAGCAGGTCGGTAGTCCTCTTCCGGGCCGCCTCTCCGGTTGTCTTCCGGCTGTGTCGTTGCTGGTGGTGCCGCGACTATCGAAGAAACGGCTTAGCGCCTCCATCAATTCGTCGGCCAGGGGCTTGGTCTCGTTGGTTTTTGCTGGTTCGTCGACGTCCACTTGACGCACCCGCGCGTGCATTCTGGTTGCCTGTTTTGCCGTCTCGAATTCAAGTGCGTGGCTCAGCGCATCTGCCAGGGTCTTATTGCGCGCGAGTCGCAGCGCCTGTTGAGTGTCCGAGTCCCGTAGCCCGTCGGTGAAAGTCTGCGTCGCTATCTGCTCCAGAAAGTCGGCCGGCGCTGTTGGGTAGGCGAGCCTTACGAGGCGTGCGATGTCCATCTCGAACTCCTGCAGGGTTTCCGCGTTCTTCTGTACCCGGGTCCGGAGCTGCATCTGGTAGGCCTGCTGAAGATGGCTATCTCCATATCGGGACTCCATATGGGCGATCAGTGAAGCGTAGTCCTGGGATCCAGTCGGGATGGCCTGAAGGACGTTAAGGGCGTCGCCTCTCAGCGCTACAATGAGAGCTGTAGCCTTTTCTGTGTTGTTCCAGTTATTTATGGAACAGGCTGCCTCGAACTGACGTGAGTAGGTGCTCCACGGGACCTTTCCGTCGAAGGTTGGGGGCGTCACTCTGCTATGTCCCGTTCCTGATATTCCCGGTGTAACGGTGGGCGGGCGTTGGCGCAGCTCGGCAACTTCCTCTCGTAGAGCGTTGAATTCCTCTTTCACCCCCGTCAGTGGGCGTTGGCGCAGCTCGGCAACTTCCTTTTGTAAGGCGTTGAATTTCTCCTCCACCCCCATCAGCGGGCGTTGGCGCAGCTCGGCAACTTCCACTTGTAAGGCGTCGAACTTCTTTTCCACTGCCGTGACTTCCTCACGCAGACCCAGTTCTAATTTCTTCAGGTCCTGTGTCAACTTATTCTGACCGTCTTCCATCTTCTTCTGGCCGTCGTCTATCCTCTTCAGGTCCTCCGCTAGCTTATTTTGACCGTCTTCCATCTTCTTCTGACCGTCTTCCATTTTGGCAGTTAGGTCCTCGGCTAACTTCTTCTGGCCGTCCTCTAGTTTAGCAGTTAGGTCCTCCTTCAGGTCCTTGGCTAATTTCTTCTGGCCGTCTTCCATGCCAGTTAACTTTTCTAGCAATGCTGCCAATTTCTCCTCCATTTTAGTTGCTTGTCTTGTAAAGGGCATGCACTCACAGGAAAATTAGAGAAAATGACCTGCTCGGGTTTTGAAACCAGGACCGTCAGGTGTTGTGCTTGAGTTCGTAATCCGGCTTCTGACACCAGTTGTTACGTGCCACCCCCTAGTGGCACTTTTGTTAACTGGATTACGGTGGGGGGTACAAAGCACAACACCAATTACTGCTTAAAGAAATATAATTTATTACAGGCCAGAAAATTACACTAATCAACAGCAAATAGCAATTATTTGCTTACTCCAGTTTCCTCAAATCGAGAATACTTCCCCTTTCACTTGTCAACAAACCACAGAAGTTAATCCTGCCGCTAATGAGCCTAGTGGCCTTGACAGAACTGCATGCAACTTCTTTCTAATGTGCGCCTACTACAGTACTTACGAGCACTTGCTGCGCGCTGTTCACCAGCTGGGAGAAACAATGTCACTGGATTTCAACACCACAATATCTGACACTCAGTGAAAGCACACTTACTCAGAACACGGCAGTCCCCTGTATGTTCCTCACTTCGCCGCTACACTAGGGGTTTCGCAAGTCACCACACTTCTGTCGCTCAGAATAAACGCTCACACTAGCTCGTAAAACACAACAACAACAACTGCTTCACGGGTCACTCTTATATAGCAGGCCGGTGACTCAATAAATGGTTCTAGATCCATCCAGGGTCCACGGCTTCTCGAGGTTTCCATCGCTGGTCCAATCACGAATCTTCTGGACTATCCCTTTGTCTTAGTAGCCCTGTTGCATAAGGCACACGCAATACAGGAGGCATGCCACAGCCCAGCCCCTGGGGCAGTTGTGACTCAAGCGGCGAGCGATGACACAAACTCACAGCCGTAACACTATTATCGTAGCATTTCGACTAACACTTCATGGGCAGTAGTAATATTAGGATTTGTCAAATACAAAGTTGTTCATAATAAGTGAAATACACTATGATTTACATGGACCTTGAGCATTTTTGTGGATAAAAAAACAGAAAATATCTATTGAAACATAGATCTCAATCCAAAGTCTGTCAAAAATAATTTTGACTTAATCAAAATATGAAATGAAAATGAAAATCCACAGCCTGCTTCCAGTCTCCGACCGGGTCAGGAATGGAATGAATGAAGCCCCCATCTAGCGGCGAGGATATGAACTGTGCCGGCTGCCGAGGTCTGACGCACTCCTCTGGGGCAATGATTAAATTAATGACAGATGAAATGAAATGGTAGTGGAGAGTGTTGCTGGAATGAAATTTTGACAGGGAAAACCGGAGTACCCGGAGAAAAACCTGTCTGCCTCCGTTTTGTCCAGCACAGATCTCACATGGAGTGACCGGGATTTGAACCACGGACTCAGCGGTGAGAGGCCGGCGTGCTGCCGCCTAAGCCACGGAGGCTTACTTAATCAAAATATAATTATCACAAATATAACTTCCATTCCACATGGATTCAGTCAACAAATTAATTAATTATTCCTTGAAAACATTAATTAGGAAATTTGAAATATCATTTAGCATGTTTTATAATGAAACAAATTATTATTATTATCATCAAAGTGATTTTGACAAAATGTCAAATATGTTCAGCATCAACTTATAAAAGAAAATGTATATTTATTTTTATAGGATCTGAAAATCCTTTCAGCTTATAGTGGTTGTTAATAAGTAACAATTTCAAACAACAGCATTGGCCCATATGATTGACACGTGATAAAAATCACAGAATTATAATCAGCATTTAGACAACGGTAAAGCTTTCCCGAATGAAAGGAACTAGTAGAATAATAATTTTCCGGGTAAGCCATTACTAGAAATATTTTCAAACACGTGGATCAGTAGTAATTAATAATGATGGTTCACAAAATAACCTGTGGTTATATTACGACGAAAGTGTGGCGAAAAACGACTCTCCTACTACATCAAAAACATCCAACCTACAATTTGATTGGTGCTCCATTTTACACAACCTCATTCCTGCGACTTAAATTGCGCACTCAGAATGGCATATAATTATCTGCACACACACAATAACATCTTCCCAAATTATACAAAATAATCAAGCCTTTGCTTGTTATGACAAATGGAAGATTCAAAAATCAATAAACCTCACCAATGAGTTTATGACAATATCCAATATAATTTCACCATCAGAAATTCCACACAGTGTTAATATTAGCAAACGTTGTGAAAGACGCTGCATCATGATGATTTTATTTTATATAAATTCTAGCAAAAACCCTGCTTTATACATACTTAGCTTCCCATTTCACTTCTTTCCGTGTCTTTATCAAAGCTTTAAATATGAAATGCAAACGTGAAACAATTTCACTGAATTTAAACTGTTCATTATAAACTGTTCATTATATGTGTTAACCACTGACCTTCGGAATTAACAAATATCCGATTTAGAGTATGACTTCAAATGTCAACTGTATTAATTATACAACCAGAAAATGATTATTATAAACAACAAATGTTTATTATTATTATTATTATTATTATTCCAGAAAAATAGAAAAATAATAATTATTATTAAATCCCATTATTATTATTATTATTATTATTATTATTATTATTATGTTCAAAACTAGGTTTAAAGTTATCAAACTGTTCGGGGAATATCACCCTCGACTTCAAAATGATGGATAACTATCCATTCCTCAACTTAGATTAATTCTTAAATCTCAAATTATGACGGCTAATGACAGCAATAAGGAAAAAAAAAATATCGAAATAAAATAAATGCTCGTTCTGCTCGTCCATAAATATCGAATCGTATAAGTCTGAGTAAAAATCAACTCAGGTCCTAGCTCAGGGTTCGAAAGAAAATATTTGCAAAAGCAAATAAACATATCGATGACTATAGAGAAAAAAATATGTGTTGGCAAGACTGTAGAAAATACGAGAAAAACCAACTAACTACACATAGAAATAATGTAAATTGCAGCTTACATTCTTGTAGGTCTTGATGGTAGAAATCTGGACTGAACCAGACTACTCAGTCTTCCTCTTGTCTGTCCCATTAGGACGCGTACTTATATTCTCGTATCAGCTTCCATGTTATACCCACAAGCTGTTTACGCAGACATAGTGGCGATTATAATGTCTTGCAGAAAAATGTTGGCAACTTCAAGAGCTGAAGTGTAGTTGACAGGGGTCTGATCTAAGCGATCCATGATGAAATAATTACCAAGACCCACTGTGATACAATCAGTATTCCAATACTCTTACAATCTTTTCAGCACAATTACAAATTCTGTCGAGTTGGCTGGGCAAAGCTTCTCACTTTTCAGATCGCACAAGGCTAAACCTGTATTCCCATTCGGCTTTCGAATTGTAATATGCAAGACTGGTTTTGAAGTTACTGACTTATCTTGGCTGGTCCAACTATTGGATATAAATAATCCAGCTATAAGTGAATGTGGACTGAAGAAATAGTTGTAGACGTAGTCTACCATATGTCCAAGTTGTAGCGGTAAGAATTACCAAGTGCCACAGACTTATTTCACCTCTGTGAAATCGAAGAAAAGTTCTAATCTCACTCGAAATAGTTGAACACTTTCAGTAACCATGTACTGTCGAAAATTCTAAGTCCACAGCTTGTGCTGTAAGTTGAAGTTTCAATGCAACCATGTGCTCGGCGAGAATAACGATGTTCGAAGTTTGGTGATAGTCAAGCGGCTAGAGCGCTTACGTAGCGTAGCACGACCAAGTCAACGGAGTGCTTGTGACGAAGTGAACATACCTCTGCCTGCGAGGCTCGCCTTATATACCCATCCGCTCGAGGTCACTGCGGCGAAAACACTGGAACTAAAACAGCTCATAACTCGGCTTCAGTTCGATCAATTTCTTTGAAACTAAGCTCATCCTTCTTCTCTTGTTCTTGCCAGTAATCTGATATAGGTTTCATGTTTCCATCTCAACGGGAAATATTTAGTGACATATAGCCTCGACTATGACGCTCTCCTCCTACGTCACTTACCCACTTCATGGCTGTAAATTCCTTCGAAAAACTCTAAGAAGGTTTGGAGCGCGCTATTCAAACATCCATATCCGAACTTAGAATCGTGGCCTGTTCCCTCAAATCTAGGCTCATGGCTTGTACCCTTCAATCTAGGCAACTGGATTTGGGCACAATACTTGTATTGCGTGCGTCGTTTGACTGAACTACAAGGTCACCAGCCCATTAGTTTGCAGATGGCGGCCATGTATGTGTGCAAATTGATTCCCCCTATCAATTCAAACACGGTGAAACCGAATTGAATGAATTTTTTTTACAGAGATAGCACTAGCAAAGGGCACATCATATTCATGTATAATATCCGTATAGCACGTTGTATTTCAAGAAGCTACTACAACCAACATTCATTTATACTCCTTGAAAAGGACAAAGCGTTTAACAATACCATTGCATTTAGGAGAAAGTAGGCTATACGTTCTTTACCGAACATCTTGTTTTGTTATTAAATTTTAACAAAAATTCTTAGCGTATCTTTAGGCTCGTATCACACGGCACTCGCTGGTAAGGAAGCTGCTGTGATCGCTGGTACAAAATCCTGTATGATTCTGTTCTCTTCGTCAGTACACCTGCTTGAATGACCGAAGTGTATCACACGCTAGCATTTTTTACGCTAAGTTGTATGAAATAAAACCGAAGGGCTGTCGTTTGAGGGCATTATTGGCAGTTCTTTCGCCTTATTAACGCAAAGCGGTCGCGAACCTTGCTTTAAATAAATTAGAAAACATGCCAGGTACTGAATGAATGCATTCCAATCAATATTTAAGATCTAACTATAATAATTGAATATTTTACCATACGCGTTAATAAGAAGCGCAACAAAAACCTCCAGAGTGTGTTGGAAATGTGCGCAAGTGTTATTGCATCCGCTCGCTCTTTCGAAGATCCCGGGTTCAAGACTAACCAACGGCAGATTTTAAAATTCTTTTTAACTATTTTATTATACCCTCCCTACCTCGTACAGAAAGATTTCAACTTGGTTTTGTTCACATTATCTACTAAGACGATAGGGAAAGTTATTTTCTTGTCTCATTTAAATGGTTATTTTCCCTATTTTTTTTTTATTTAGTCAATTTACCCTCCAGGTTGGTGGTTCCCACGGACTCAGCGAGGGAACTCACCACTACCGCCTCTATGGGCAGTGTCCTGGAGCTTGGAACATCTGGACGGGATGGATACAACTGGGGAGGTGTGATCAGCACTTCGCCCAGGCGGCCTCACCTGCAAAGCGAACAGGGTCCTCTTGAGGGATGGGAAGGGAGGGGAAGATCGGGAGGGATAGGCAAGGAAGAGGGAAGGAGGCGGCCGTTGCCGTACGGTAGGTAACATCCCGGCATTTGCCCGAAGGTGAAGTGGGAAACCACGGAAAACCACTTTGAGGATGGCTGAGGTGAGAATCGAACCCCCTCTACTCATTGGACCACCCGAGGCTGAGTAGACCCCGTCCCAGTCCTCACACCACTTTTCACATTTCGTGGCAGAGCCGGGAATCGAACCCAGGACGTCCGGGGTGGCAGCTAATCACGCTGACTACTATGCAACGGAGGCGACTCTATTCGTGATAATTAGAATTTCAATAGTTCAATATTTATAATAATATGACACGTTCTGTAATTACTGCCTTGGTGTGAGGCTCAGCGGTGACGTTCTCGCTTGCTGTGCCCAAGGTTGCAGGTTCGTATCCTGGCGCAGTCAGCTGACATTTGAGGGTGCGCAAATGCGAGGGAGCCGTGTCAGTTGATTTACTGGCACGTTGAAGATCCCCTTCCTAGCAAAATTCCGGCACCCCGGCGTATCTAAAAGCCAGAGCAGTTAAAAGGGACGTAAAACCAATATTGTTATAATTATCTGTATTTACTGTATGTTTGGGGCAGATGACCCCGTAGTTCCGCCCCTTAAAACTTCACTTACTAACGCACAGACGCCGTTGAAAGAAATTATAGTTGTTTCGGTCTGATGTATTTATTCGTGAGCCTACCCACATAACAAATCTTGAGCCTATCCACATAACAAATCTATTTGTTATGTGGGTCGTCTGAGTGAGTCGGAGTTTTCCTTTAAACAAAGGTGGTCAAAATTTCGAACACTTGCTACCTTGAATATACAGGATACCTTGCTTTCGTTCTACAGCTCATAATGTCGTCGTCCAATCTGGCTGCGTACCATTTGTTAAGTACGGTCCTTTTGAGGACCAAATAAAAAATCACTAGTTGGAACAGATAGATATGCGTCCATAATACATCCACAATAAACGACATTAAGCAAAAAAAATGTACTAGTTCAAGGTTCGAACCTACTACAATGCGACTTCGTTGACGCCACTCTAGCAATTCTTGATTTAGCCACCATAGCTACCGAGAACCATGGTGTATTGCTGGCACGTATTGAATCTATTCTTAGATACTTCCTGTCCAAACGTAAGAAGGTGTTATTCGGAGCTCTGATCGTTTCAATCTCGCATTATATTTGAGGTCATTGAAAGAACACTGCGACTATTGATTTCTACTATATTCGCCAGGATGTACTCAACGGCAAAGTTGTACAATGGACGTAAAGGAGCAGGTACTAATGTTTTTAGGATGACTGTGATATACGCGTTAGTTGGGTTGCCCTCCTCCAAAAAAAAAATAAGGGGCTGGTGGACCACAATGTATATTCGTATCACGCGCCCTAGCGGGTTGTGTCCCGTACAGGATGTTTTAGTTGCTCCTAAGGGCGTCAGATTGCAGCACAATGCAGACTCCCGTAACAAGCGTGCTTTAAAAGTGAACATTTCTTGACGTGAAAATTTATGACGTTTGTCATACAAACAACAGGCAGGCTAATATTTATTGCCACCTACTTTAAAAAGAAGGGTCATGTGCACTATGGACTTAGTGTCATTGTTTAGCTGCCCGCCAGGTGTTCTGATTGGTTAATTTAAAGAAGTGTGACGTGCGAAATTAAAAGATTGCTAATTGCGGCAGCCATGATGGACTGATTAATCATTGCTTTGAGCTTGGAACAGGGGGACGACAGTTCATAGGGAGCGCGTGGGTCGCGGTAAAGCGCTGCTCTGAATGTTCTGCCAACCATTGAAGAATTAATTTTCGCACTAAGGTTCCGTAGTTGGCACTCATGAACGCTGACATCAAACCGACTGGCGGAAGCGGGAATAGTCTGTTTTGATTGATTTTCCTCGTGGTGTTGTTGGTTGTTTTGATTTGTTCGGTATTTTGATTATTTATTTGAATTGAATTGAGAGTCAATCATGCCCCTGCAAGGGAGGAAAAATTGCCAAGCACCGGGATGTAAGAATTTTAATGATAGTAAGAACAATACGGCAATTTTCATATTCCTGGTGTTGACCATGTGTAAAACTAGTGGGCAGTATGGACTACACTCGAATAAAAATATATAGAGAAGAATTGTGTGCATTTCATCTCTTGTTTGTTTTCTTACCCATTCTCCTTTGCATTGCAATAAAATTTGTGGTTTAGGGTTACGGGGAGGGGTGGGTGGCAGCCGGCATGCTAGGCAAATTGAGGTTATGGCAATATAGTGCGCATTTGGACAGTTTTCTTTATATTCATCGAATATCCCAACAATTCTGTAGAGTAGGAGAGCAATGTTTAATTATCCTAAAGGTGAATTAAGCTCTAGAACGGCATAACTGTATCCTTCGTGACAAATCTATTGCCAACATTGATATATATCAAAATGTATTTTTTTCCTATCTGGACGTATATTTCAACGCCTAGCGAAAAGCGCAGTAATGTATGTGTTATTTTCATGAATAATCAATAACTCATCAATTACTGTAATTACTGTTCAATTACGTGTAATTCAATTACTTTCATATGACTTTTTACTTTTTATGTTGCCAGACTTGCCGGAGCAGTACATAGCCTCAGGCATTGCTCTCTCTCGGAAATTCTATAACCAAAAGTGACGATTCTCTTATAGTTTACATGATCCTTGGCTTGGAAGAGAAAGAAGCATTTTGGTGGTGCCTCTGGGTGACGCCATTCTGGCCTTATCCCGAGGGTATTTAATTTGAAGAAACTATTCTTGATGATCGAAAAGATTGCTAACGCGTGGGGAAACCGTGGATTAATTCCTGTTGTGCTGGCGTCTTGGATTCATCATAAAATGTGATTTGTGGTGCATCATTGCTCTTTTGCGAAGCAGGCATGGAATACAGCGAGAATGCAATTTTAACTGCATCGCAGTATTAATTTATCTAATATAGGCAAATTGGAAGGCATTTCCTTAATTTTATACCCTTAATATTGTTTGTTTAATTTTCATTTATGTTTTGTAGCGTGATGTTAACCTGCCGTGGCGCAGGGTTTTTAATAAGGAGTTCCTATATTTTGTATTTTCTTAAGGTTACATAACCATTTTTAACGTAAAGTCTTTTATTTATCTTAAGAGCCGTGTGGACTCTATTTTTTCTCTGAACTTAATTTTAAATAATGCTGTCTTATCCGAGTATTTCCGTTATTGTATCGTTTTATATTTTTGTTGTCACACCGTAAATTCTTTCATTTTATTCAATTTTATTGTTCTCACTGATGGACTTATTTACTTAAATTTATATTTTCTCGAACTACTGTTTTAATTTTGGAGGCTAATTGTATTCATGATAAGCGCTTTGTTTTTGTTTTTGTATGCCATTGTCGTAATTGAAGGTGGCTTTTGTTTTCATGGCCATGGTGGTGTGAAGCTCGGTTGTGTAGGTTGTTGGACCTCGTGTGGTGTTTTGGAAAACTGATGGTGGTAACATAGGTTAAATATTGTACTACTGTGAACTTGAAAGGCATTGTGTGCCGTATATATTACTTGAGAATTATATATTTTGTTTATTTAGTGAAACTAAAAGTTATTTTGGGGACTCTTGCTCCCACGTGATTATTTACCTCCGTCATTCCGTAAATCTTGTTTGTCGTCAACAGTAGTTCGTGTTCAAAGATTTTAATGTAATGTAATTTAATTGTGTTATTGTTAACGTCAGTCAGTGACGTCACTAGGGTTGGTGTCACCCAGTGCAGTAACTCATGGTGTCACCCCACTCACGACACCCCATAGACTTCCTCCGAGTCCGCCAGTGCCAAATAACGGAAACACACAGAATCCTTAGTAACGTTTATAAACATAGGTCCTATATTTAAAAAGGCAATAGAAGAAGAAAATAATTTAAGGTCGGTTAGTAAGAGATTGTAAGAAGTTAAGAACTAAGAACTACATAGAATATATGTTACTTTTTTAATTGTTATTTTAACATTAAATTTTATGTCATATTAAATCTCAACTAAATCAAAACTTTCCTTTCCTGGCCTTTAGAGCTGCAAATTTGTTAATTACTTCATCGAAATCAACTCCTTTCGCTAAATCACTTTCAATTGATAATATTGCAAGATCAGAAAGCCTTGACTGTCCCAGGGTAGACCGCAAATAGCTCTTTATAATTTTTAGCTTTGAAAAACTCCTCTCACATGAAGCCACAGACACACAGATCGTAAGAAATAATTGTAGGCTCACTGAGAGATATGGGAGAGATTCTAGGAAGTCCCATTCAGCTATGAATTTCAAAACGTCAAGTACTGACCAATCTTTGACTTCTTCGAGATCAATCTCTGCTGCCTTCAGGTGCCTTCTCAGCCTTGGTATTTCTAATAAAAGCTCTTCCTCTGATTACTCATCATATAAAGTGGTTAATTTTGGAATGGACACCAGTAACTCTTCTTCAGTGGCAGATATCAAACTCTTGACTTGAACAGCCTCAAACATGGCTGCTACTTCCTTGATGGCTCTTGATCTGATCTGGAGTTCAGAATGGAAACGATCAATACACTCAAGCATCGCTCTCTTATTTTCTTCTTGCAGAGTCTTCTCGTCTTCTCACCTGACAATGCAATTTTTACGAACCGCCCTAATTTTGGTGTCACCCCTTGTGATGGTGTCACTCGGTGCGGTCCGCACCCCTCGCACCCCCCTAGTGACGCCACTGACGTCAGTTACCCAATTATGGGGAGTGTTACAGCAAACCTTTAAGCATCGCCGTCTAAAATTCTGAAGCCGTGTCATAAGGTTTGCCAACACCGCCCATGTGTCCTCTGGGTGGCCTAGCGCAAGCACATGGTAATTGGTAACACTGCGTAAACACATAGATTTTGACGCCAAATGTTTTCGAAAATACAACAGAACATAACGTCCGCTAAATGTATACACAAATATCACAAATAAAGGATACATATTATCATGTTATGTACTGTCGATTCCCGATAAGGTAATAATAAAAGGCTGTCTGAAGTTTCCTTTTATTGCTGCTAAGCTCACTGCCTTCATTGACGCGCTCAGAAAAATATTTAAGACTATTCTTACGAACTTACAGACTGCCTATGTTAATAAATTCTTCACTTTTTGTCCACACATGCCCTCATCATAATCACAATAGGCCTCCAAGCTTAATGCTGATAGTCTAGCAATAATGCTCCACGGGTCACTTAATTTAAAAATAGGTAGCTTTCTAATGAAATCTACCTAAAGGCACTTTCCAACTCAGTACAGTTCATAATGTACTGGAATATATGAAGATACCGGTATATACCAAAACTAAATTACTAGGCACTGAAAGTCCACCTCGCTGTAGTGATAAAAACTTAGTGATATAACCAGTTATTTTAATAGTGCTGCCATAATTTGACTTAAAGTCAGGCACACAAAACTTCCTAGGTATCTGAAATAGTTAAATGAAATATTAGTGAAGAATTTGTTGGTTAAAATCATTAGTAGGTATTAGTAACACATGCAACTTAATATGGGAAATACTCACTTCTACAACTTTCATCAGGTCTGATTTACCAGGAGGAATTTCACGGGTGTTGAAATAGTTAGTATGAACTGCTTTTAAATGCTGTCATATCAAAATAAACGATATTTACGAATAAAACTTAGCATGTGGTCTTACGTGTTTATAGAACTTACGGACTCTACTAAACGTTGCCAATTCTACCAACAGCACGGCTTGAGAATTAAAGACGGTGATGCTTAAAGATTTGCTGTAATGTCGATGTTGGTCTTTGGATTGACCTTCAGCACTTCGTTGTTTACCCTCAGTTGAGAAATAGTTAAGTAGTTTTCTTAAACGGTGGGGATCAACATTTAATTGTTTTCTGTTTGGCTGAATATTTCTATAAATTAAATTATTATTTTATCCTTCATTGAGCGGTTTAGTCAGGTCTTGGGAGTGTGTCAGCTATCAAACGTGGGATATCCCATGTCCTCCATCCCCACCTCCTTTTCAGGTCGTTTTCTTCTGGGATGGCTACCGTGACAACACCACTTCAAGGACCTTCTGCAACTCGGTATGAATGACCCAACATGCAGCTCTACATAGAATAGGTAAGGTTCCCCCGAGAGGTAAGTATTGGTAGCAGGGCTTTTGGGGGCAACAGCTCGTCGTAGTAAATTAATATTGTGAGGAATCCTTCTTCCTCATCGAACCCCTCCCCCCGGTGGCCGCAGAAAGAATAGTAGGGTTTCCAGTCACAACAAAGGAAATGTAGAGTACTGTAATTAACATGTTATCCTTCCGTGTTTCATTTTTCTAATGTACGTGCAATACAGTATTGTGCTAGGATCACATAATAATGCCCCATAGACCGGATGTACTCAAGAGGAGAAAGATGTCTTCTACGAAGAACTGAAACACCATGCAGAGCAAGATAATGTGATTGTGTTCGGCGATCTCAATGCTCAGGTAAGTTCAGAACAAATTGGATGTGATAGTGTTATAGGCCCCCATGGGTATTTGAACAGGAATCAGGAAGGTGAGTGTCTCCATGAGTTTTGCTTGAGGAATAATCTTCCAATTAAGAACACCTGGTTTAAGAAGCAGATGAACCAGCTGGAATGGTGAAAATAAATCCCTTATCGACTACATTATGCCAGACAAAGAGGCTGGATCATTTATTAGAGATATGAACGTTCTCCCAAGGGAGAGCATGGATAGTGACCACAGATTAGTAATTGCCACCCTTGCGGATGTTAAAATGAAAACTACCAACATCAGGCGTAAACCCAAGATCAAGGTCTGGGAACTTGACAGTCCCGAAAGTAAATCTGAATATCAGGAGAGGATCAGGAATCAATTACCTGCACATGAGGTGGGAAATGGAGAAGTGGAGTCGAATTCATTTAGGGACACTGTGGTTGGCACTGCCACAGCGTTGTTGGCCAAACAAGTAGTAAATGCAGAGACAAAAGCCCCGTGGTGGAATGATACAGTACAGTTAGCAATAAAGGAAAGGAATCGAGTGAGGAAAGAAAGGAACAAGGACATTCGGAAGGGGATGGAAAGGACTGAAGGAAAAGTTTAAGAGCTTAGCCAGCAGTACAGTGACAGGAAACTTAACGTAAAGAGAATTATAGCAGCAGAGAAAGAGAGAGAACCTGGAACGAAATTGCTCAGAAACTAGAAGAAGATAGCAGACACAACAGAAAGCTATTATACCGAGTGATAAAAAAACAAGAGGAACAACTATGAACTGATACGTGCATTAGAGAAGGAAAATGGTGATGTTACTTGGCAAGAAACAGAGATTCAGCATGTGATGGGGAAGTATTTTGCAAACCTTTACAATGGCGTGAACCCAGTGCATGATATACCTGTGCTCTCTACGGTAGTTGTACTCCAAGCCTCTGAAAATCCTCTGACATGGACTGAAGTAGAAAATGGATTGAAGACCATGAGCAAAGGCAAGGCAAGGTGAGTGCTGATTTGAATGAGGGGCAGGAGGTGTAGAAGGAATCCAATGGCTATTCAGAGTGTTGACTACTGGAAAGAAGAGAAAATCGCTCAAGACTTGACCGTGGGCATCATAGTCCCACTGTTTAAGAAGGGAAGTAGACGGAAGCCCAGTAATTACAGGGGTATAACACTGCTTTCCCATGGACTTGAGATAATGGAACATATAATCGAACAGCGGTAAAGACCTATCATTGAACCACAGAGTGAATAAGAGCAGTATGGCTTTAGGGCCAAACGGGCAACAACAGACCTGCTATTTACCATTAGGATGGCCATGTAGAAGCACCGGGAAATATCACGGAATATCATCTTTGTCTTTCTAGATATTGAAAAGGCATATGACATACAGAGCAGTCAAGTATGGGAATGTCATGCCGAAAGGAATGTACCCACATCTTTAATAAACAAGGTGAAAATGCTTTGCCAACACTGTCAGAGCTGTGTACATGTTGGTGTTGGATACTCGGTATGGTTTGAGACGAGACAAGGGGTCCAACAAGGCAGTGTGCTGTCACCACTTTTATTCATCACTGTAATGGTAGAGATAATGAAAAGAGTTAAACGGATGAATAACAATGAGGAGTTTCAAGCTCTAGTCTTTGCAGATGATGTCGTAATATGGGGACTCACAGAAGCTGAGGTGCAACAGAAACTGAATACAGTAGTTAGAATTAAATACTTCAACAATTTCTTTTAGAAATTAGCCATTCTAAAACGTCGGTGTTGCCAGTGAGTAGACAAGACATTCACGAAACTATAACTCTCAATGGTAACAAGTTGGAAGAAGTGGATCGCTTTCAATATCTTGATACTATAGTATCTCGAGACAACCGATCATCTGCAGAAATCACGCACAGAATACAGAAAGGAGCAAACTTTTACCATCTAGTGAGAAAACTTCTCTGGGATAAACATACTTCATTGAGAGCTAAGGTAGTTCTGTACAAAGTTTTCTTCCAGCCGATCACCACCTACAGACTTGAAACATGCGACGCTAGAAAGCTTCAAGCAATGGAAATGAATTTCTTAAGGACAATGGTTCAAAAACCTAAGAGAGACAGGATTAGAAATGAAGAAATACGTCAATCAGTCTGTAAATCCGTAACCAACGCCAGGCTACGATGGTTTGGACACCTGAAGAGGATGTACAATCAGAGGTGGTTGGATAGGGAGATCAAAGGCAAGAGACCAAGAGGTAGACGAAGGAAGTAGTGGATCACTAAGGTTCAACAAGATCTGGAAGGCCAAGGATTGGACTGGCAATGTATCTGTGTCTGTTAGGTAGTCAGCCCGAAGGCTGGCTGGATCCTCAAAAAGAACCGCCGTTAAGTTATGTGGGTAGATACCCACAGAAACCCAAGGCAGTGCTATAGTGAGGCGTACTAGGCAAGATGAGGAGTGAGGTAGTTTGCTATTGCTTTCCTCACTGAGTCAGAACAGCAGTACTAATCCTATGAGTAGAACCTTTCACAGCATCCACAGGCACTGACCGTGCCCAGAATGTAATTACTAAGCACCACCCATACCTCAGTACCTTCCATATAATCACAGCCAAGAGTGAGACTGAGACAGCGGTGAAAAGCCACATTTTACTCAAGCCTGTGCCAACAGACAAATGTAAATGTACTGCATTCATCAAGAGATGGCAAACAGGCCTTGGCAATGGATCTCGGATAAAGAAATCTACGTGGATAGACAGCGATGGCGAGTGCTCATATACCACACCCGGCTAGCTGGAGATGGTTACGGATGATGATGATGATGACATACAGTACTGTACTAGAATTACATAATAATGTACTGTACGTACCGCAAATTTACTGTAATGAAACTATACCCATAAACCAACCCATTACACTACCCAATAGAACCCATGACTGTATTGGAAAACGGCACGATAAATCAATGGCGCTGTGCTTTGGAATGTTTCTTTACAAAGAAGGTTGGCCTGTTTGGAGGTACCTTTAGCTAAATATCACTACTGTACATGGTAATTGGTACCATTGTTGCATTTGAAATGATTTTAGTATATTTTCATCATATGAAAAAATAGGCTTATGAGATCACCTTTTGTGTGTGTGTATTTGTGTCCCCCTAATAAAACCTAAACGGCGGGAACGATTTTAATGAAACATGGTGAGGACGTAGTATTATTTTGTTCGACCCCGACCGTGCCCTTCAAATTTGAACAACGAGTAGATTCAGGAACCTTTTATAAAATCACGATCGTAACAGTAAATCATATGTCACCAATTATTACTGAGAATGGAAGGGGGATTAGCCGTTACTGTTTACCGTCCTTCCATCGTAACAAGTAAAGTGTGACATTAATTGCCACGCGAGTCTGGTACTTTGGAATTGTCTGTGTTGGGAATGGTCTGATTTACAAACGTAACGTTAGCTAACGAAGATAATTATTCTTAGGGAAATGAATGTCTAAACGCTGCAGCATAATTACACAAACACACAAAGAAATAGGAATTAATAAAGGAATGGCCAATATATTCATTAATATGAATTCCATGTGAAAACGTATTTCACTTATATCATCACTTATACACTTATATCTCACTTTCCTCGTTAACGAGCGGCTCGCCTTTGAAACCTAGTTCGGCGGATATGTTTACATTCCATGTCTGCCAGGAGCCAAGGATTTCCCAGCTCGAGGCACAGTGTTGTCAATTTTCCACCGTAGACACTGAAAGCAGCGAGACTGGACAGAACTGCTTGCAACTGTGCAACACTGGACCCCTGACACACCGGAAGGCCGCCGGGACCGAACTATGGAGCCCATGTGGAGGGATAGAGGAAGCATGCTATTGGTCAAGAACCATCAACTACCAGTATTGGTCAGCAACGAACAGTGGTTCTTGTCACCGCATGCTACTGCCTAACGTTTTAATCGCCGCTCGTTAACGAGGAAACTGAGAGAACAATAACTGTTAAAGAATAACTTTTCCTACAACATTGCTAATACAAACATAATAATGAAACTAATACAGTATTAATGTAAACATTAACAAACTGATAGAGAGAGAGATGTCGTATTGTTGCTACACAAAATGAATTAAAACATGGTGAGGACTGTTCTGATCTTTAATTACAAGACGTGACTCATATTTCATTCATGTAGATTTGAATCTAAGTTATCCTCGACTAACTGAAGAACGACATGTAGTCCATACTTATATAGGCCTAGTGTATGAAGTTAGTTTGTCATGAATAAAAAAATAAAAAATAAACCCTCAGGAAGCAAATTGTCGAACACGTGTTGGAGATTTGTTGCCATACTGTAAAATCATTCTGATGCCAAATGAATGGTTCCAATTAACGGAATCGCAAAATGCAGCTTTACTCCTAAAATACACCATTTCCCCATGAGCCGCATGGACAGACTATTTGATAAATCGATCAAACACGCAAGGCCTACATTATTTTTATAAGAAGATTTTTTCTCCCTGAGTTTCACATATTTCACTTAAGCAGTTTCCGAGATCCACACACCGTTTAGGAATTTTTCAATCTCCATTTTCACCCATAGAATACTTCAGAGTGAACGTTCATCAAACTCGTGTCTCATCATTTTTACCAAATAGCACGCATTTTATGATTCACGTTTGCAGCTTGGGCGATTTTAGAAAAAGTCCATGTTTTCAACCCTTATTTTCATCCCTTAGAATTCAAATTTCATATAATACCATCTTAGCTATTGCCTATGTAATTAAAAGAACCACAAAGCGAAATTTTATGTTTCCAGCTTCACAGGATTCAGAGATATGGTGATATGTGAGTGAGCAACATTGCCTTTTTATATTTGGAGATACGCTACGTTACAATAATATATTATGAAATATTTTCATTTTATTCCCACAGATGATCTTAGTATGCAGAAATTATTTGTAGGTCAGGAGGGAAAGATCTACAGCTCTTTGTATCCAACAATAGAAAAGCACCAAAGGTGAAATAAAATTGCAACTTACAGTATGTATCGGTTTCAGTAATTTGACACTGTCGCTTGAAAATAAAAATCCAATGCCTGTTCCAGTCGACCGACCGGGTCAGGGATGGAATGAATGAAGCCCCCCACCTAGCGGCGAGAATATGAACTGAGCCGGCGGCCGAAGCCTGTCGCACTCCTCGGAGGCAATGATTATATGAATGACAGATGAAATGAAATGATAGTGAAGAGTGTTGCTGGAATGAAATTTTGACAGGGAAAACCGGAGAACCTAGAGAATAACCTGTCTGCCTCCGCTTTTGTCCAGCACAAATCTCACATGGAGTGACCGGGATTTGAACCACGGACCCAGCGGTGAGAGGCCGGCGTGTTGCCGCCTAAGCCACTGTCGATTGATGATTCAAATTTACATTTTAGTAATAACAGGGAAATGTCACAGTAGTTCTGACAACTGGGATTTCCCAGTATACAGATAAGTGACTCACTTCAGTATTACTGTATGTAACGGTTTCAAGGTGTTTGTATGTCTTAACAACATAACTAGTAGTAACAACACAAACGTAATATTTTGAAAGAATGCTATAAAACTAACGGGACATAAGTAAAAATACGACACGTTATAAATTAAGTTTTTATAACTGAGTGTATACAAATTGTACATACACAGGATGTTTGGAAATTCTGGTTACAAACTTCTAAGACTTGTACAGGGAAGTGAGCACACAATATTTTGAACAGCAACCCTTGCCCTTAAACGTACCGTTTCCGTTCTACATCCGTTTCAATTCATGTGTTAAACTCATCCATTTCTGCTGTGGGAACGAGAAATGCCACCCAGATTGTTAATTTTCGTATCTACAGTACTCTTCTCATGTCAGAACACCAATTCAGTCTGAATGGGTGCGAGTTTATCCTCCAATAAAACTTTGAAAGTTGGTACAAAATGTCCGACACAATTAATTGTTACATTCGTTCGCACAACTCAGTCTCCTTTTGTGAGAGCTATGATTGCAGATACAGACACGATCAAGGTTTCCGATGTTCTGAGCCACGCCTAATCAAAGCCGTTAAGCATAAGTGGATGAGGTAAACACTTGAATTGAAATGGATGTAGAACGGAAACGTGACATGGGTTCCTAATCAAAATATTATGTACTCACTCCCTTCTACAAATCCTAGCAGTTTGCACCCGGAATTTCCGTACTGGTATATCCGCCAGCTCTATAAACACCTTAAGTGAAAATGTGCTGAAGAACCTGACGAACGAAACATACAATCTAATTAATCCCCTTTAATAATCCATGTTATTTTTTCCAGGTTAGAAGGTTGAATAAATCAGTTTTACTTCCTGCCCAATCCAATTGGGCCCATAGATGTGCTCACCAACTGAAAAGCAAATATTTATTAGATAGCCATGGTTATAATTAACTGTTACAGATTTGGAAGATGGCGTAAGGACAATGACATACAAGTAGGTTTTTAGAACATAGTTTAATTAATTGAAATTTATATAAAACATATAGTTTGAATGCTTATCTTAATAAAAATTAAGTAAATCATAAGCGTATTAAACTTAACTCCTTCCATGAACTAAGTTTCTTCAACCTCTTTCCATTTGAGAATCATTGTTTGATTTCTTACATTGGAAGGACTACTCACAAGGATACTACATTTAACCTAGCCTACTCGTATACTACTTGATTAAAAACATTAATAGAACTAGACGTAACAAGGGCACTAAAGTTAATACACTTATGTAACATATAAGTTAAAGGTTAAAACACTTTATTTCATGTGAACAGACTAAGCACATAGAGACACAAATATTCATTTTTGGTGTAAGCTCCATTCAGTGCGTGGTGTGGGTCAGCACACTCCTTCCTTCACCTGGGTGTAAACTGAAACACAAATCCATGTTCCATTAGTAACAGGCCGAAAGAGACACAATAACGTCTAAAGGAAGGTATGATGCCTTGAAAGGTAGTTAAACTCTGGTTTCACCAGAAAAAAATCAATGTGTCAGTATCATAACTCATCAAAAATTTAGCCACATACATTTGTGCCAACTTTTAAAGCTGATTATGTACATAATGGAACTCTCCGATTAATACTGCAAACTGTGCCCCATTAAAACTTCTAGTGTTGAGTATATTTTCTTATGAACTCAATAACTTGTCTCTCCTTCAATTAGTCCACCTCGTTACGTAGTGGCTAGTATTCTTGGCTGTCACCGCGAAGGGTCGGGTTCGATTCCCGGCTATGCCAAGAAATTAATTCTGATCTGAGGGTTGGAACAGGGTATACTGAGCCTCGTGACGCAAAACTGAGAAGAGGTGGGCTCAATTCCTACCTCAGCCATACTGGATATGGCTTTCTACTCCAGGCAAATAGCGGGATGGTACCTAACTTAAGGCCACTGCCGCTTCCTACCCAAATACTACCTCAATTACAAATACACGCACTAGTACAGACATCACAGTGACACAGGTTACCAGACAAATTCTACACACACCCAAGTACGGGCTACATGACCACGATGTCGCAAAGCCACTAAAAGAATCAACAACAAAAACTTCCTTCATTAATCCACTGGTTGTAGTACACCTGCTTCTGCAAAGTCAGGTGTATTCACTCGTCAATGCACTGAGGAAGAAGCAAGAACTGGCTATGCAACTAAATATCTTCTACTGAAGAACGTAGTTTAGCCAATGACGTGGTCATATTTGGATGAATTGCAGATACCTGCCCTCATCCAGAAGATTAGCAGAATTTCTTGGGAGATGGACACTTTAATGAAGAAAATATTTCACCACCGGAAATCCAATCATCGGAGGGCGGTTAACGTCAAGTTGCCCACCTTCACTACCAATATGCCGGAAAGAAGCTATTAAGGAAGACTTACGGTTCTTAAAATATGGTGTTTTGTTTAAAAAATTGCACATATTGCTCATTAAATACAATAATGTCATATCTCAAAAATCAGGAATAGACATGATGCTCTTAAAGTACAAAGTACACACAAAAACACATTGAACCGTAAACACAACTAAAAAGATATGTTTTTGAGATATAGCGTTATTGTATTTATTGAGTGATTTGTACCAGGTGGTTATAATTAAACTGTCCCGACGTATCCGCCCTAGACAGGAAACTATTTATAATATGCAGTCCAAACACGGTAGCAATAATGTCCATAGTATGGACCACACATCTCGCATGTAAAAAGTATATAATTAATCCATGTAACGTTTCGCAGGTGTAAGTAGATACATTTTACTCCACACCCAATTTAATTGGGTACATTAACATGTTGAGAATAAGCCTCCGTGGCTTAGGCGGCAGCACGCCGGCCTCTCACCGCTGAGTCCGTGGTTCAAATCCCGGTCACTCCATGTGAGATCTGTGCTGGACAAAACGGAGGCAGACAGGTTTTTCTCCGGGTACTCCGGCTTCCCCTGTCAAAATTTCATTCCAGCAACACTCTCCACTATCGTTTCATTTCATCTGTCATTCATTTAATCATTGCCTCAGAGGAGTGCGTCAGGCCTCGGCAGCCGGCACATTTCATATCCTCGCCGCTAGATCGGGGCTTCATTCATTCCATTCCTGACCCGGTCGGAGACTGGAAGCAGCCTGTGGATTTTCTTTTTTCAACATGTTGAGAGGCAGTAAGGTACTTAATTTGCTATCTTGACAATATTCACATAACGTTTCCAGTTTGTGTGATCTCTCGTAGACACGCATAGAGACGATTAAATAGGAAAGTTTAAATATAGCCACCCTGTATGTGGCTATATTTCTGTGCCTTGGTAGGAGATGATGATGATGATGATGATGATGATGATGATGATGATGATGATGATGATGATAGTTGTTTAAAGGGGCATTTAGGCTATCGATCCTTGGTAGAAGATCATTGTGAGGATTGCTTTCTGGAAAGTCTGGTTTCATACACCAGTTCTATTCAAAGCACTGCCCTTTCTTGTGGGCAAGCACGAGCAATAATGGGGTGAATGATGAATCAACTAGTAAAGCATTTCATAAGACTAAAATTCATTCGTCCATTATGTGAAATGCCTATGCACGTTACATCATTTACGTAACAATCTCTGGAAACATGACCCCTCGGCCACGGCCGCAGGGCAGCTGCAGCAAGCCCGGAGATCAGAGGTTGGATTCCTGGCGATGGCAGCGGCTATCCTGAGTGTGTTTTTTCTCCGAGGTTACCCCCACACTCCCTCCAGGCAAATGCCGGGATAATACCTTACTTCAAGTCCCGGGCCACCTACCTCATCCCTGTCCCTACTACAGCTACAGACACTACTACAGTCATCACCTACAGGTTATAAGACAAGATCAACACCCCCCCCCCCCCAAATTACAAGGGATTGATAACCATGATAACCCAAGCCCCTTAAATGATTAATTAACAACAACAACATCTAGAAGCTTGAACTTTGGTTTTATTACGTCAGAACAATTTCAATACACAATCACTTACCCCGTTAATTCGTAACATATTCAGAAAAATACTTTGTTAAAAATACTATTCAATTAAGAAATGAGACATTGCCACCCTAGAAGTGGTTTCCCGTGGTTTCCAACTTCTACTCCAGTCAAATGATAGGATGGTTCCTAACTTAAGTCTACGATCGTCTCCTTCCCATCCTAGCTTAAATTAAAATACACACACAAAACTACAGATACCACAATAACATAGGTTATCTGATAAATGCTATATACACACATGCCTAAGTACTGCATGCTGGGTTGATGACCACGATGTCCAAGACCCTAAATAAAAGAAATCAGCAGCAAGCCTCTAAAAACTGTAATGAAATTCATATTATTAGTTGCTTAGTCTAGCCATTTTGTCAGCTGTTCACTGTCTACTGAATGCAATATAAAGGCATGTTACACGGTGAGACACGGAACCTATGCCATCGTGTATAAATACGTCTGCTATTATCCATTGCCTCATTAGCTAGAGAATGAGCATTGATAAAAGAAATACCCCACTGTCGAATGTAGGCGTACAATTAAAAAGAAAACGATTTCCTGTGGTTTTCCATTTCAACTCCAGGTAAATGCTGGGACGGTACCATCGTCACCGCCGTTTCCTTTCAAATCCTAGATCCCAATTACAAGTACACACATAAGTGCAGTCACCTCACATAATGCAGATTATCACACAGAATCAGTTTACACCTAACTGCATTTAGCTTTAAGATGAAACAACAATGTTGGTGGGACTCAATGACTGTATCTTAAGTGGGTATTCATGGCTTCGGTGGCGTACTCGGTAGCATGTTGAATTGCTATGCCCAAGATCGTGGGTTCAAACCCAGTCGAAGTCGACAGATTTTTAACAGCGTTAAAATCCATCAGTATGCCTTTCTTCGGAGGGGAAGTCATAGATTTATGGCATGTAAAAGACCCTACCATTACAATTGGTAGTTATTTTAACGTTTATCGAGGGGGTGCGTAACTCAGTCAGTAGAGGCGCTGTGCTATTAACTGGAAGGCCGTGGGTTCAATTCCCATCTAGGTAGTGGATTTTAGCAACAAAACTACCACTTCCAGAAATGCAAATAGTTCTGAGGTTCACTCAGCCAACAAGAGAAATGAGTGCCAGAATAATTTATGGGGGTGAAGACAGTCGGACGTGTAGCTGACTTCATCCCATCTAGTGCCAATCCCACGGAATGTGGATATCTCTACCTTCCGCTACTATATTGGCTTCCATTGCCTGTATAGTATATTCATCTGGCGCCCAAAGTCTCTACATTCATGTCCGCCTCGTTGCGTAATAGCTAGCATTCTTGGCTGTCAGCGCGGAGGCCCGTGTTTAATTCCCAGCTCTGCCAATAAATTCAATTCTGGTTTGAGGGCTGGAACGGAGTACACTCAGCCTCGTGAGGACAATTGAGTAGCTGTCTGACGGTGAAGCAGCACCCCGGTCATGGAAACCAAGATCTTAATCTAAATTATCGGCGCTTCCCGATGTGGGGAATGGTAAATTCCGGCTGCCTACTGTAGTCATATCTCACCCGCTGTGTACATTTGTTATGCGAAGTTGGCATGGAGTCTCCTCTCCTCCCAGTCATCTGCGCATGAAATCACTCACCACGACCACAATGGAAAGCTGCAGCAAGTCCGGGGATCGAGGGTTCGCATCCTGGCGCTGACATCGGCTATCCTGAGTGTGTTTTTTCCTGTTTTCTTTCCACACTCGTTCAGGCAAATGCCTAGATAGTATCGTAATGTGAAGTCTTGGGGCACCTACCACGATCCCCGACTCTAATTACAGTTAGGCCTACATACACTATTACAGCCACCATAGAAACACAGGTTATCTGACAAATTGAAAACACACCAACTACAGGGATTGATGACCAAGATATACCAAGTCCCTAAAGAAGATTATAACAACATTCTCCTGGCATTCTTTATAGAACTTATACAATTACATTAACATCCATTATTTTTAGCCTATTTTCATTCATGAGAAAGTAGGCTTATGAGATCTCCTTTTAACCGTGTGTGTGTGTATGTGTGTGTGCGTATGTGTGTGTCCCTAATAAAATCTGAACGGCTGGAGCGATTTCAATGAAACTCGGTAAAGTCAAAGTACTATTTTGTCTGACCACGACCGTGTCCTTCATATTTTATTACGTTATTATTGTTTATATAACCTCAAGATGGCGGTTGTGAGAAATGTTAAAATTAAGTTTTTATTTCTTGTATCTGAATCATGCCGTAAAGTCAAAATACAATTTTGTCCGACCACGACCGTGTCCTTCATATTTTATTACGTTATTATTGTTTATATAACCTCAAGATGGCGGTTGTGAGAAATGTTAAAATTAAGTTTTTATTTCTTGTAATCTGAAACATGCGATCGAAGTCAACGTTCGAATAATGAACCTACGCAATAATCGTCATCTAATAGTGCATAACTCTATGGCCTACACATATATAAAATTCAACATGGCCACCATCCGAAATATTTAGACGGTTCTCAATATCTACCAATCAATGACAGCAAACAAACTGAAATTTATATGTTGATAAAGGTTACGGGCATAAGTTCACCTATGGGACTTCCAATAACCTGGTGAGCACAAATCCAACATGCGGTGACACGAGATTGAAATATTGAAATGGATGTTTCTCGCGATTTAACCATCCGAGCGCAGTGAAACTTGCTACAGTAAATGCTTATGCAAACCTTAATCCACTGACATCTAATTTATTTCAATTGTTTTCATAACCACAAGATGGCGGCTGTGCAAAATTTTTAAATCTCTTTTTTATTTCTTGTGTCCTAAGCATGTCATTGAAGTTTGAATAATACACCTACGCAATGATCTTTATGTAATAGTACATAACTCTATGGCCCATATATATAAAAATCTAACATGGTTACCATCCGAAATATTTATACGGTTCTCAATATCTACGAATTTATCACAGCAATCATATTGAACTTCAGTTAGTTGCCGGGAAGGTGCCTTCTATTAGGCTGTGGGTACTTCCTCCAACTTCGTGCCCAATTTCATTTATCTTCATTTCATTTCTCATTAAATCCTCTGATGAGGTTGGCGTCAGGAGGGGTACCCATCCGTAAGAGCAATTGCCACATAGAAAATTATCTCTCTTTAACAGTGGCTGAGAAATGAATTCTTCTTTTCACAGTCTTCATATCAGAATAACTTTAATATTATCAACATTATTACGCACTTGCAGAATAGCACTCCACGACCTTCGGATCCACCATTGTGCAAGAGATGTCAATTGCGCATTGTATCTTTGTGGAAAATTACGAGAGAAATTCTTTGTGAGGCTGCAGATAAGATATATGGATATATCAATATTGCTATACAGGATGCCATAGAAATAACCTTCCCACAACTCTTGTTATACAACCAAATGTTTTAAAACTTATATTAATGGAAATATTAACAATATGACAGCCAGAATGGTCATATCGGCATTTTTGCGATATAAAACTAACACTAAAAACCGTTCCCTCCATCAATTCCTATATATAACTGCGATTTTACTTACATTGATTAACTTATAAGCAACTTTAAGTTCCCATCAACTAACTGTGGATCGAAATGAAGTTCAGACATTCATTTGTAGACTGTATTATAAGAAGGTAACTTGTCAATCACGGGTAAAATTGTCGACACTTGCGGGTGATTTGTTACCGAAAAAGGTATGTGTAGCTAAAAAGAACGTTCCCAACGTAACGGACTCGTAAATCACTACTTAACACCAAATATGCACCCTGTCCCCCTAAGCCGCATGGGTAGACTTAATTGTCAGAATTGCGGCAAACTATTTATTTATAATACCTATAGTGCAAATGTGGAACAACTATTATTTATAATAGTTTTTAAGAAGGGTATTCTTTCTGAGTTTTGCGTTTCTTGCCCAAGCAGTTTCATGGAAAAACACAATTTTAAGTAAATTTTAGTCCAAAATACAGTAGGCCTATTAGATCAAAAATTCCTGAAACACACGCTTCATTGACTTTATCAAAGAGCATAGATGCCACATTTCGCATTTGCAGCTCAATCTATTTCTGAATAAGCCTATTTTTTTTCAATCCCCCACCTGAGAATTGTAGTTCAGCAAAGTCCCGTACTATCCCTTGCGTATAAATTTAAAGGAACGTCTCGGAATAATTATATGATTCCAGAGAATGGTGATGAGCAAGTAACATTTGGTTATGCATAGTCCGATATTTCTATATCTTCTTTTCAAGCCTTTGAATGTGATATCCAAGCCAAATATTTATTTTGTCATCCTGAACATCGTTGTTGTTGATTTTTAGGGGTTTTGAGACATGGTGGTCATGTAGCCCCTCTTGCCTGGTTGTGGGTGTATAATTTGTCTGATAACCGACAGCACTGACTACGCTGGCTAAAGCGCAGCTTTAGGTCATGGGGCCAAGCACTCTGCTGACTCGGTAGACGCGTGGGTTCGAGCCCCACCGTCGGCCGTCCTTGAAATGGTTTTCCGTGGTTTCCCATTTTCAACACCAGACAAATGCTGGGACGGTACCTTCTGACAGGCCACGGCCGCTTCCTTCCACATCCTTGCCCAGTTTCATTCATTCATCTTCACGCATTCCATCTCTCATCCCGACGCGCAGGTCGCCCACGGGCGTCGACTAGAAAGACCTGCACTCGGCCTCTCAGGAGGCCACACGACAAAAAGAAGAATTTGCCTGATAACCTGAGGCACTGTGATGTCTGTACTAGTGAGTGTATTTGTTATTGAGGTAGGTTTGGGGTAGGATACGGTTGTGGCATTACGTTAGGTACCATCCCGGCATTTGCCTGGAGTGAAAGTGGGAAACCTCAGAAAATCACTTCCAGGATGCTGAGGTAGGAATGGAACCCGTCCCTTCTCTGTTTTGCCTCACGAGGCTGAGTGAACCCCGTTCCAGCCCTCGGACCAGAATTAAATTCATTGGCAGAGCCGGGAATCAAACCCGGGTCTCTGCGGTGACAGCCAAGAATGTTAGCCACAACGCAAAGAGGCGTACTGAACATTCCCCGGATCAACTGAACGCCTATAATTTGTAAAATAGAAATGCGGCAAACTATGCATATGTAATAGTGCAAAATGTGGAACAACAAGTATAAGTCGCCACATAAAGGAACCGTGCCCATCACTTCGCAACGGCAACACCAGTGATGATGAAAATGAAGATAATCCAGGCAGGAATAGGCCACATTGCTGTAGGTAGCTTAGATTTTGTGGGTTGTGACTCGAGACAGTTGAAACAGTTGTGGGAATGTTTTCTTCATATTTCATCCGATTCCATAGTACAAGTTACAATAGTCTCAAGTATTTCTTGTAAAGTGCTTCACTCTACTGAAATATGATGCTGTTGAAAACCAGAGTATTTATGATCTACTAATAACATTCCTCTACATAACAAATGGAGGCAATCCGCTACTGGATCATGAGTTGTACAAATAGTACACGCCAAGTGCAAGACGAGTGGAGATTTCTTCAATAATCATCCGACCCTCGTCTCCCTCTAAAGAGTGTATTTATTCCCCCAGAGCCTTAAATCTTCCCTCACTTATGTGTTATAACTTTCAACCACGAAGTTTCAGTTGCAGTTCCAGTATGAAGTCTAGAAAGGCACGGTGTTTAACAGCAGCTGATAATGTATTCACAGAGTGCCATGCGTTCCGTTCAGTACAAGTACCGGTAAGTCAAATAATAATTAACTTACATACTCTTGCTCTGACAATTTCAATGAAAGACGTATTCATATGAACAGATTTTCGCTAACTAATATGTCGTCTGTTTGCCATCTCTTGATGAATGCAGTACATTTGCATTTGTCTATTGGCACAGGCAGGGACGGCTCCTGATTAAAATTTTAGGGTGGGCCAGATGATACTATTGTTGTTACATATTAAATATTGTTTTATAGTTGGCATTTATTGTTGCCAATATTGCCATTATCATAATTCCACACAACACAATATTTGTAATAAGTTTTAATAAATAGTTGATGCATCGACATATTAAATAACTACGTACCGTGCCACAAATTTAAAAAAAACATTTATACAGTAGAAATTACAGCTTCATCGACGGAACTCACTAACAGATTTGTACTGTACTTGGAATATCAGACAACTGAAAATGTATAATTAAATGTTTGTCTTATGTCAGCAATCTGCGAACAATAGCTGAATACATGTTTAAGAGCGTGGGATTGGGGTAAACCCTTCTCCCGTAATCCTGTTTGACAGAGACAGAAGCAGGAAGCTTCAAAGCAACGCTATGGGCCCAATCTGCTGGCCCTTGAAGAGAGAGAAAATTCCCTTCATAGCACTGAAGAATTCGCGTGCAAGACAGTCCTATGTCCACTATTTCCTCACCCGGCCCATGAAGCCATATACTTTACATGGGACTTGCTGTGGAGCGGCCCACGCTATGACGATACACCGTACGAGACTGTTAGGATCTTAGTCTAGGGATGAGTTATTTATAATGAATTCTCTTTAGATATTCTAGAAGGGTAAAACACTTATTTTAAGTTGAGTATCTGTAATATAAAGTAATTTTAAAAGACATTAATTAAACAAATTCTTTGCAATGCTGCCTAACGGCCTTGGGTGGGCTGGGCCCATTCGGCCCTTAATGACGCACCGTCCCTGGGCACAGGCTACAGTAAAATGTGGCTTTCCGCCGATGTCTCTCATTCATGGCTGTGATTATATGGAAGTTACTGAGGTATAGGTGGTTGCTTAGTAATGGCCTTCAGGGCACAACTAGTGCCTGTGTGTACTGTGAAAGGTTCTACTCATAGAGTCAGTGCTATTGTTCTGACTCAGTGAGGAAAGCAATGGCAAACTACATCACTCCTCACCTTGCCTAGTACGCCTCATTATGCTGCTGCTGTGAGGTTTTGTGGATATCTACCGACCTAACCTGTGGGGGTACTTTTTAAGGATCCAACCAGCCTCCGGGCTGACTACCTAACACACAGACAGAATATGTAATTCTATTTAAAAGACAAGTATGTCTTACTCATCAGCTCTATGTGGAAAAGGAAGGAAAGGAAGCTTGTAGTTTATCGTGACCGTTAATCTTGAGATCATGAGCCACGGGACCTCCTTTTTACGTGGAATCCGAACCACAGGACATGGCATTTCACTTCGAAAATCTCACATGCATTGACCGGGAATCGAACCCGGACCGCCTTGGTGAGAGGCATACAGCTAGACCACTGAGCCACCACGCCCCCCAGCTCTATGTGGATGTGATAGTGAAACTTGTCTGGCAAACTGCTTAATTTAGGGTGTAGCCTACACTGTACGGAAGTGTGCAATTGTATTAGGTTCTAGGGTTACGGCAAGTGTAAAATAAGATAATATCCCAGTATTTTACATGGGGTAAGTGTGGAAAACCAGGGGGGATGACACTTAGGATATTCTCAAAAAGTCGCCGTGACCTCACATGAAATCACACAAGTTTGGGGCCTGGTTCCCACATGACTCGCATAGGTATGCGAAGAATGGCCATTGCCAAGAGAATATTAATATTAACGCACTTCAGTCAGAACTTACAGTTTCCATTCTTCATCAAGCAATTAGCGTGTTTGAAAGCGCAGACCGTTGGAAATGTGGTCAGGACTCCATCCACAGAGATGGCGCACATGGGCACCCGAGGTTTATCCAGGCACAAGTGCTCGTGGCAAGAGCGCCACGGGGGACTTGCGACCACCAGCTGCGCGAACACCACACCTGCACAAGAGAAACAGCATATCACATCGACATCACACGTGAACAGTGTGAACACTGCATCTGCGCAAAAAGGGTGCGGTGGCGTTAGCGATGGTGCCATTAGTGTACAAAGGAATGCCGCCACGTATTTAAGTTATAGTTCCCTCACTTTCCTGTTCAACGAGCGGCGACTCAATCGTAAGGCAGTAGCACGCACCGACAATGACCATTGTTCGCTACTGACCAATAGCTGATGGTTGTTGACCAATAGAATGCTTCCTCTATCACTCCACGTGGACTCAAAAGTCCTGTACTGGCGGCTAGCTCGCGTGTCACGCAGGTATCAGGTGTCCAGTGTCGCACATCTGCACGTAGTTCTGTCCAGTCTCGCTGCTTGCTCTCAGTGGCTACGGTGGAAAGTTAATGTTCTTACGACGGTCGTCTCTGACTGAAGAATTCTAGTTTAGAATATAGCTTTCCATCCACCACCCACCTAGAAATTAGGCGAATGCTTCACTTTATTAAACACAATCACAAAACATTGTACGCATACTAAATTAATAGATGACACAAGAACACTGCGTATATCCATATCACCGTCTTTCTTGAATAATTGGGTACAATATTGCACCTACTCAGCAGAGCAACCAAGGGCGTTAAGTCACGTATTGGGGAGCTCTTAAGTCGTGAACATAGACATTTTAGATGGCATTTTTCAGTGTTGCTTTCCTACCCTAGTAGGAGAATTGCTCGAGAAGTGAATCCTTGTTATATTTTTCAGGTTAGCAGGTGTGATTAGATCAGCGTTACTTCCCGCCCAATTTTATTAAGTACATTAACTTGCTGACCAACTGGAAAGCAATTCTCTCCCTAGACTAAGTCCTGAAATCAGAGGTTCGATTCAAGCACTGGCAGTGGCCATCCTAAGTATGCTTTTTCATTGCAGGAATACTTTGGCACGGTTTCTTAGTTGAAAGTCCTGGGACAACTATCCAAATCTGGGAACCCTGATCCTAATACACGCACCACTCCAGTCATAACAGAAGCACAAAATATCAATTTAAATATAGCCTAGACCCAAAGAAATGGAGTTGATGGCACAGTAAATGATAAATTCTGAGTTGGTCAGTTCTTTACTGAGTTCTACGTTGTTGTGCGCATTTCAGAGTGATTGACGACGAATGCTCGAAAATTATATTTGTGCCTGTCTGTACTTTTTATCCTACTTTCAATTTTTGCAAAAAATGAAAGTAGACTTACGAGTTCCACACAAGCTGGTGGTTTCCCTCACGAGTCAGGACGTCACTCTAGCAACTGGGGATAGAACCGCTCCTACATAAATAAATAAATAAATAAATAAATAAATAAATAAATAAATAAATAAATAAATAAATAAATAAATAAATAAATAAATAAATAAATAAATAAATGAGTTAATAGATAAATGGATGAATAACTGAATAAATAAATGAGTAAATGAATGGCAACCCTGGGATTATCAAAATATGCAAAATCTAGACTAGTGTACGAACTTGCCAAGGAGAACTTCTTCATTGAGGACCTACGGACGAAGAGAGGACTACCATCTACGGATGCCTGGAAAAGACTAATGCATGAGAGAGTGAAGAAGAGAGATGAAATCTGGCCTGAATTTTACTCAACGGAAGCCATGACGAATAGGGTATGGACTGACACCAATCAAGACCTACGACACTTCGTTAACTCGATGGCGGTACATGGGTACCACCATAAACTGTGCGTCACTGAGTACTTTCATGACATAGACGTATCCTGTACTTGTAAATTATGTGGTAAACAATGTAGTCGATAACACGTAATCACATGTAAGAACCGGGGTCCTTCCATTGTGAAATGTTGTGAAGGTGGAAGGTGAAAGCATTAATGTATATTCACATTTATTAACCCTATGCACAATTTGTGCTCTGTATTTTCAATAATAATAAATGATTGAATAAATAAATGAGTAAATGAATAAATAAATGAGTTAATAAATAAACCAATAAGCTAATCAATAAATAAATGGATAAATAACTGATTAATTGAATGAATAAATAAATGGGCGAATGAATATATCAATAAATGAATGCATAAATAAATGGATGATAACATGAATATATAAATGAACAAATGAATAAATAAAAAAAGGAATAAATGCATAAATTAACAATTCAATAAATGACGAATAAATGAATAGTTAAATGAATAAATGAATAGATAAATGAATAAATGACGAATAAATGAATAGTTAAATGAATAAATGAATAGATAAATGAATAGATAAATGAATAGATAAATGAATAAATGAATAGATAAATGAATAGATAAATGAATGGATAAATGAATGGATAAATGAATAAATGAATAGATAAATGAATAGATAAATGAATGGATAAATGAATAAATGAATAGATCACTGAATAAATGAATAGATAAATGAATAAATGAATAGATAAATTAATAAATGAATGGATAAATGAATGGATAAATGAATAAATGAATAGATAAATAAAGAGATAAATGAATAAATGAATATATAAATGAATAGGTAAATGAATAAATGAATGGATAAATGAATAAATGAATAGATAACTGAATAAATGAATAGATAAATGAATAAATGACGAATAAATGAATAATTAAATGAATAAATGAATGGATAAATGAATAAATGAATAGATAACTGAATAAATGAATGAATAAATCAACAAATGAGTGAATAAATTACCAAATGAATAAATGGATGAATACATCAATAAATGAAATAAATAAACCAATAAATTAAAAGCACTTGCGTTTAAATTAAAATAAGTACAAGAAATGGACGGGATTTCCGATAACTGTAATAGATCAATGGTCCTGAGTGACCGTGAAGATTGTTTAGATGGTGGGCGGAAGTGGAAAGGTCAAGGCAACATGATAAAGAACATGTGGCGAGTGAGACAGACATTTTGAAATGTTTGGATATTGAATGTAGCGTCAATGAACCATTGTACTCTAACATGCGCACACATTTCTTTAGACTTGATTAGTAAAGCGCCTACTTTATTTTACACGCCGTTGTCTAGCTGTGCGCGTTAAATCCCGCATCACGACTGGGATGAGGAGCTGAAGCAAGTCCGAATTTCGGTGGTTCAAGTCTCGTTGCTGACAGTGGCCATCCTGAATGTGGTCTTTCCACATTCCCTCCAGGCAAATATCGGGATTGTAGCTAATATCAAGTTCCGTGACACCTACCCCAATTCATGATCCTAATAATTACAGCTACACATAGCCACTGAAGCAGGGATCAACAAACAAATCCAACTCGAACCCAAGTACATGGGGATATTGACCAAGATGTTCCAAGTCTCGAGAATGAATTACCAACCACCAGCCAACCACTTTAATTTTCCGTCACCTCCACTCACCCTATATTATTCCTAATGTAGACAATTAACCGGCCGCGGTGGCCGAGAGTGTTAACGCGCTTCCTCGTGCCTCGCTGGCATCGGAAGAGCATGGGTTTGAATCCTACCTCGGCCGTCCTGAAAATGTATTTCGTGGTTTCCCATTTTCACCACCACGCAAATGTCGGGATCCAACGGCTGACTTCCTTCCAAAATCCATTCCCTGAACCTTCCTTAATTAGGGCCAAGTTATTGGTTGTCTGGGCGATCGGCCTATCACCATCCCCAGTGTAGTATGTGCTAACAAAGTGTCTTCAGCTTGCAGACACCGACCTTGCGACGGTAGAGGAATGATCCCTCACAGAGTCCGTGAGTAAAGCCGAGCAGGGAGGATAAGAAAAAATATAGACAATTTTGTTTGAAAATAGTTTTCATAGTCACGAAAGAAAGAAAGAAAGAAAGAAAGAAAGAAAGAAAGAAAGAAGATGACCTTGCCCTTTTGTGTACCGATAAACAACCTGTGTGTGATTTCTGTTAATTGCCTGTTGTGTTTTAAAAATAAAAATGAAAGAGTGGATTAATAAAAGTTCTCTCTTTCTCTCTCTTCCTTTCTCCAAGCTCCCTTCAGGTACGTCACATAAGTGTCGCTAATGGTTTTATTTTAGCGTATGGCTTTTAGTGCCGGGAGTGTCCGAGGACATGTTCGGCTCACCAGTTTTGTAGCTTCTTCGAGACGGACACCCAATGGGTGAGCTACATGTACCGTTGGGGAGGAAAGTTTGGATGTAAGGACGAGGAGTTGGAAGGTAGCAGCTGTGGCCTATAGTTAGGGACCAACCCTGGCATTTGCCTGGAAGGAAGATGGGAAACCACAGAAGACCATCTTCAAGGTTGCCGGCGGGGGGGATTCGAACCTCCTCGCCTCCCGGATGTGAGCGACTGCCAGCAGTCATGCCGCAACGACCACGGCTAACTCACCCGGTTCGCTAATGGTTAGAGATGGGGACAGAAAAACCGTGAATTCAGTGCGTTGCCTAACCACCCAGGTGCCGTATTTGGCAGTGAATAAAGGTTGTTGTTGTTGTTTCATTTGAGGAGCTTGGACACCGTGATCATTCAGCCTCTTGTACTTTGACGCGTATATAATGTATCTGATAACCCATGCTATTGTGGTGTCTGTAGTAGTGTGTGTATTTGTAATTCAGGTGAGGATTGGGAGCGAGGTGGCCGTAGCCTTAAGTCAGGAACCATCCCGGCATTTGCCTTGAGTAGGAGTAGGAAACCACGGAAAAACATTTCTGGGATGGCTGAGGTGGGAATCAAACCCACCTCTACTTAGTTTTACATCACGAGCCTGAGTGTACCCCGTTCCAGCGCTTAGACCAGAATTAAATTTCTTGGCAGAGCCGGGGATCGAACGCTAGCCACTACACCACGAGGTGGTCAATGGGTTAACAAATTGGCAAGCTACGAACTCGGCTTATATGAACCATGCAAGTACAAACAAGCAGCAAAACGATGCAATATGCAGCAACAACTGGTCGCTATCAATGTGTCGAGTTATTTCACTCCACCGAAGCGGGCACATTATTTGCTCTATAGAAATATGTGACCAGCGTATTGCGATGCGAACATTCCTATTTATTTATTTACTTATTTATTTTAATTTGAGACTGTTTTGCCTTTAGCGTCGACTCTAGTCTGCACGCAGGTCTGGCGTGAGGGAGCGGTTGGGTCCGAACTCACTGAGGGGCCTGGGGCGGTGGAAGAAAGGAAGCTTGTATTTTTACGTCACAGTTAATCTCGCAATCACAAGCGACGGGACATTTCACCTCGAGAAGCCCACATGCTTTAACTGGGAATCGAACCCGCCTGAAGGTGGTAGAAGAGCTAATACTTGACAAATTTGCTCAATTTAATTTCCAAACAACAAAAGAATGTTACACCCCATAGAATAACTTAACACTCCTAGTTCATGGTTTTAACTACGCCCTCTGTCTGAAAAGTTCGGCGAGTGGGTCTATATTACGAACGGATTGTTGGCTTACCTGAAACAGCCGTTATTGTCCTTCGAAGTAATCCCCGTGGATGGTTATGCACTTCTTAGAACGGCTGTACAAGTCCTTGCATAGTCTTCCAGAGGGAGAGCCTTCAGTTGGGTCGTCACATTACGTTGGATGTCCGAAATATCCAAAAACCTCTGGCCCTTCAGGGCTTTTCGGTGACCCTGGACCCCGATACTCAATACTTTGACGCTTGCCTTCGTGGTCGTACCTCATACACCAGGTCCCGTCACCCATGACGATGGTTTTCAGGACCATTCCATTCCACGGAACATTCACCCTTCTCACTGCTACCCGTCGAACAGGTGTGCACGTTAGGTTGCATAAATTCACCCTTCTTACTGCCGCCCGTCTATCAGGTGTGCAAGGCAGGTTGCATAAATCCACGCTTCTCTCTTGCTTTCAATTTAGAGTTTTGACGACCCAAACTGAAGGCTATTCCTAAAGAAGACTATGCCAGGAGTTTCCAGGACTTGTTCAGTCGTCCCCAGAAGTGCATAACCATCCAAGGGGATTACTTCGAAGGATAGTAACGGCTGTTTCAGGTAAGCCAACAATCCGTTCGTAATATAGCCCATTCACCGAACTTTTCTGACAGAGGGTGTACATCCCGGCCAAACGACTGTTTCGGGATTCAATCTCTCAACCTTAGGCACAGTGGGTCTCACCCAACTATCACTAACCTTTAGTGAATTGCTCTGTGCGAATAAATAGGCTATAATTAATTGTCGTAGGTTATACAGTAGGCTATAGAGGAAAATAACCCGAACTTTACCTTCACATGCATCGGGATGGTAGAGATGAAATGAAATTAAATGAAAGTATCATAGTTAGAACAACAGTTATTAGCTACCGTGTCATGGGATTGAAGCTATTAATTCTGGCTAGGAGCTCGACACACCAGTCTCTGTCGCGACGCAGTAACGCATTTTAGTTCCTTCATGCCTCCTCTGAAACACGTGACACGTCCTGACACCCCGAGTCCCAATGTACAAACATCTTCATTCACTGCTTGAATTTGAACGTGGGAACATAATGCTACGCTCACCCGCCTCGTCGATGTGCAACTACTTGACAACATTGCCTCGTGCACTCTGCCGCAGCTAGAAACGAGTGATTAATGATCGATGAGTAGTGTCCTCTTTCAAATGATTTTAAAATAACATAAAAAGTGAACTACTGGCCGTAGAATTGTGATACAAGTTTCAATATATTCGGGAAAATGCTGCCTTTCATCCTACTCCTATGTAGAAATCGCATCCTGTCAAACTTGACCCAGCGGCGCACGTGATATTCCGATTCGGTTTTAAGAGTGATGCGAGCGATCAGCCGAACTAGATCAGCCCCACTCCTCCCACTGTAAGGTGACCATGCCTCCCTGGTCATGTTGTGGAAGTGACTGATGTGTCGGGCTCTACCTGGTTGTGGTATGAGGCTTATAGCACACGGCTATGGAGAGAGGTATGAATACAGCTACTTACGTGAGTGTTTGTACATCGTCATATTAGATAGTGCACCATGCCTCCTTATTGATATATACGGCAATGCCCTCACCATACAAACTCCGGAATGATAAGATAAGGAGGGAGGGAACTGGGCTATCCAGTCCAGTCGTCTTAGTTTTCCAACTGCCATATTTCCAGTATGGACAGTAATTATCAGGGGCGGATCTAGGGGAGGGCGAAGAGGACGACCGCCCTGGGCCCCACGGTCTGGGGGGCCCCGCGCCATGGATTTTTGATTTAATTAATTAATTAATTATACTTTTGAAACTAATTTATAATTTATATTCCTTTTTCAGTGCAGCTATGACCTCTCGTGACCGTTTAGCAAGTTTAGATTTCAGTGAAATAATACAAGACTTCAGCCGCGAAAAAAAGTCACAAAGTAATATTTTAATATTTCATAGTTTACATAATCTTCTTCAAGGGGACTTAAAGGTTTCATTCATAATATTAAAAAAAGGACTGTAGTGTATTCAAAAATATTGTAACTATTCTTTACTTTATTATTACCAAACTATTTTCCTTTTGATTCGATATTTTTTTATTTCCTATTGTTGTGGGCCCCACCTTATCATATCGCCCAGGGCCCCGCAAGGCCTGGATCCGCTACTGGAATTATCGTATAATAATGCCGAGTGGCCTCCAGAGAGAGGTCTACTGTAGGACCTGTGCGTCTTGAGGATCATATGAATGATAAAGTCGTCACAAACACGCAGTCCCTGATCAAGAGAAATTAACTATATGAAGTCAGCAAATCCCACAGCCCGGCCGGAAATCGAACCCGGGGCCCCTCGGTCCAAAGTCCAGCACGCTGTCCACTTAGCTCCGAAGCTGGACGTGGACAGTTGTTACCATCAGTGGTGTTGTTTCAATAGGGATTTAGTAACTTTCTAAAGCCCATTGGAGACAAATATTTTTTTCTATTTTTAGCAACACTGATTGTGATATGACTCGATAATTTTCAGCAACACAGTTTGTGATGATCTCATATATCTCATTGTTACAGGCTAGATCATATAATCATGGTAATACGCATCTTATTGTTGTTTATTCATTATGGGCTTTGCGACAACGTGGTAATGTAGCCCCGGGTACTTGGGTGTGTGTAGAAGTTGTCTGATAACCTGTGTCACTGTGATATCTGTACTAGTGTACATGTAATCGAGGTAGGATTTGGGCAGGAAGCTGCCGTGGCCTTAAGTTAGGTACCATCTCGGCATTTGCCTGGAGTAGAAATGGGAAACCAAAGAAAACCATTTCTAGGATGGTTGAGGTAGGAATAGAACCCGCCTCTTCTCAGTTCTGCCTCACGAGGCTGAGTGTATTCCGTTCCAGCCCTCAGACCTCAATTAAATTTCTTTGCAGAGCCGGGAGTCAAACGTGGTCCTCCTAGGTGACAGGCAAGAATGCTAGCCACTACGCAACGAGGTGGACTAACTTATTGTTAGACCAGTTTCTGGAATACCATGCATTGGCTGGATTACTTAAACATCCTCACATGAACATTGAAGCAATAAAGAGTAGCTACTTGGCCATATACAGTATTCCAATAGGTTTGCAACAGAAATCAGATATGACATCATGCATTGCATTATGTACAGTTCGCCTTCGACAGTATGGAATTTTCCCCATACAAGAACAAGCAAACACATTGATCATCTTATTTTCAATTTAGAAATGACGTATACTAGCCTCTGTCGCCCTATTGACTCAATCTGTTGTTACAAAGTGCAATGCTTAAATTTAGTTTTTCATTTCAACGAACTCAGTAATGAATTCATAGAAGGTTCCATATTAGTTTGTCCTTCGGCAGCATTTGTCTGTCATCCAGTCGGAGGGTCAAGTGTTCAACCAGTTGGTCCGCTAGAGTGATTCTTGCTCGGCTTCTTCTCCTTTCTCTTCTTCTTCTTCTTCTTCTTCTTCTCGTTCGATTGTCCTACTCTAAGACGTCAAGCTAAGTCCTTCAAGTTGATTATACTAGAAATTATTACTATCATCATCATCATCATCATCATCAACACAGGGGTGTTTATTCTATCCATGGTGGGTGGAGTTAGATCCGTTGTCCAAGAACATACGATTCCCCAGGTCAGGAAGCACGAAACACGTGAAAAAGTATAGTGAAAGGGGCGTGGTTTAGGAGAAAACAAGAGCAAAAGTATGTCACTCTTGACAATACTGCATGCTACTGTGTACAAGACCTGATCGAGGAAGTGCTGCTGCTCGGGTCTAAGCTGCGTGGACCTGAGAGGAATGTGCATCGCACACTATGAGTAGTGGTGGTGACGAGTGATGAGGTTTCTCGGTTCTTGCGTAGTAACAGAAGCAAATACATTCGTCGGTGACTCAGTCACTAATTCCCAACGTCACACTGGTTTCAGAAAATACCCTATGTTAGGAGTATTGGAATAGACGAGAATGTCAGACAACACGGCGGGCTGTCGACAGGCTTGTCAATTCTCGCCTGCTCCTACCCTGCCTCTGCCCTTCATCCCGCAAGTTCACAGAGCTTGGAACCGAGCAGTACGAGCAGTACTGAACTGACACAACAGCCGGTATTCACCGGGCAGGGGCGTATATAAGGGGGGTGCTGAGGGGGCTCCAGCCCCCCCCCCCGAAATAAAGCCAATAAAAATTAATAAATTGCTGATTTGATAAGATCATAAAATAATTGTAAATTTGGTTATACCCTAATCTTAACTTATCGCCTAAGTTATAAACAATATTAACATTGAAATTATACTAACTCGTGGTGTAGTGGGTAGCATTCTTCGCTGCCGCCCCGGAGATTCGAATTCGATTCCCGGCTCTGCCAAGATATTTTAATTCTAGTCTGAGGGCTGGAACGGGGTGCACTCAGCCTTGTGAGGTAAAGCTGTGAATTCCACAGTACGTTTTTTGAGAAATGCATGTAAAAAAAACTGTTTACCTTTCTGCTTAATAAATTGACAAATATTTAGATATTTGTCATTCATACTCCATAGATCATAATAGAAAGTTCATTAAGTATAAAATTTTATTTGTGTGTTGTGTTGTATTTTACAACTTTTTTGTATTGCCAGTAATTGTAGGCTATATAAACTTTGAATCGTATCTAAAATAATTACACAAAGTTATATGCTCTAAGGTATTGGTCGATATTTCTGGGTATATTGCGATGACAATCCCCTGAGAATACTCACAATTTTCCAGGAGAGTCAGCCCCCCCCCCCCCCCCCCGATTTTTTTTCTATATACGCCCCTGTCACCGGGGTAGGTGTCGCAGACAACTGATAGTCTAAGTGAAGGTCAGTTCCATGGAAGGGAGGTGACTTGCCTAACCAATTCCCACAGACTAGGAACAACAAAGTTCCGAATATGCTTTCCTTCCCTTCCCCTCTAAGATAAGACATGTGCACGCCACAGCTGATGCAACGTGTCCGGCCTGGCCATGGAAAATAGCCTTCCCAAAAGTGATTGTCATAACATGGAATTGTTTGAGAATCACTTGCCGTATGCAGATCCACCCCTAAAATTATTTCTTCAGTTTTTTATGCTACACAGCATGGTGCAATTCCAAAGTCATAGGACCAACGATTTGCCTGCTATACATGTTTCAAAATGTCACGTCCTGACCTAGGGAATAATGTATTATGTTCCCGGCTGTCCCGTTAAACTCCACCCATCCTGTATAGACCTATGTAGAATAATGAATAATGGATAATGACGAAATTAAGTTGGTAATACTGGCATTTATGATTCTTCGAAATATGCCTGACATCTTGCGGCAAACACACAATATATAAAATTTGATAGTTATGCATTTAATGTCATAGAAGTTAGATGGAGATTGAACCTATCAGTGCGTGTAAATTATGTTGGCAACACTGTCACGTATGAGCTTTCAAAATGAGTCTGTAAAAGTATCGTCTACACACATGTGTCAAATTTTGAAATGCATTGTATTCAGACTAGGATTCAAAATTATTGAGAGCACTTATCAACAATTCGTAGCCCTGTTTTGATGATCGGAGCATAGATTGTGCACAGATATAAGCCTATACTATACAAGTAGTAGCAGTCCTCATTTGACTCCACTGTTAACACCTACAGTAGGTTTATTAAATAATTGTCTCAGTATTCTTGGATATACGACCCCTTTGTGGATTTGGCAGTTAGAGGTCAGTCTTTCTCCAGTAGGGTTCAAATCTCAGCCGAAACCTGAGAAATTGAGCTGAACCAAATTGGAGGAGGATTTCGATGGAATCCTCTGTTTACCCTGTCGGTCATATAATTCCTTCATCGCCCTAGAAGAGTGCAACAAGCCTAACCAGCCGGCACGCTTCTAATCCTCTGAGCTAGATGAGACACATGGCTGAAATCAGGGTACGTAGCTTTAGACTTTTCTACATAATCTTGTACATTTACTGTGTCTGGATTCCGTAGATTATACTGTATATCACAGTGAACAAGAAGTTATAAATTAATTTTACTTAATCTCTCAACTTTTTTATCATTTTAAATGATCTTGTCGACTTCGTCGTTACGTTGGGGTCTGGCGTTACGTTACGGTGACGGGACGAAATGTACCCAGATGCACTGAGGTGTGTGACGTCATAGTACCGCTTGGTGCATGTGTTCCCCGACTTTCTCTACTTCGTTAGTATAAGACAAAAAAAACCGATTCTTGGATGTCACGGGCAATCTCGAGAACCACTGGATGGATTTTGATGCGGTTTTCACCATTCTGTAAAGGATATCTCGAGGAAAGTTTATGTAGAAAATAATTTATGTATGATCAAAGGAAGCCAAGCAGTAACGATTTCAGTGAAAATGTCGAAAACAAACTTGGCGTCCGTGCGCTTCTTAAGCTTACGCTGGGCAACCCGTTAAACATATCAATATACTATGAGCGTAATAATTGGTCAGCATGAAAAGTTCTACAAAAAAGTCCGCAAGAGCATATCTCTATCTTCAATACATCGCCCACTATAAGTGTTTTTAGACTGGATGGAAGGGGCACGTCCCCGCGCGCTTGACCTTGCTTTGCCCTTGGTTTGCACTTGCCGTTCGCGAGTAATTTGAAACAAGGTAAAGTATTATAAAGCAATATAAGTATTATGCAGATAACTTTCTAACATGTCAAGAGTCTTTGGCTTCGAGCGAAGCGAGAACCCACCAGCCTTTCTAGCATTTTTCAATATTTGTAGCATTTAAAATGATACACAGTCTAGTCTTTCAGACTGACTGTCACTTTTTTCTTGACACGAATTCGTCGTCTATTGCGAAGTAACTTTTAGCAGAATATTTTTTCCTGTCTACCACTCCTGATTTTATGGTTTTCAAACCTTTCCATCTTTACTTTTCTAGGGGTTAGACACTCTGTTTCAGATTCACTTATGATTAGCAAGCAGTTTATTTCATCTCTCCTCCCCATTACCTATAGGCTATCCTTTCCATCACAACCACATCCGTCCACCTCGTTGCGTAGTGGCTAGCATTCTTGGTGCCACCGCGGAGGCCTTAGTTCGATTCCCAGCTCTGCCAAGACATTTAATTCTGGTCTGAAGGCTGCAACGGGGTACACTCGGCGTCGTGAGGCAAAACTGAGAAGAGGCGGGTTCGATTCCTGCCTCAACCATCCTGGAGATAGTTTTCCGTGGTTTCCAATTTAGACTCCGGGATGGTACCCTTCTTAAGATCACGGCTGCTTCCTACCCAAATCCTACCTCAGTGACAAATACACACACTGGTGCAGACATCGCAGTGACACATGTTATTAGATAAATTATGCACACACCCAAGTACACAGGGATACATGACCACGATGCCCCAAAGCCTTTATGGAAACAACAAAAACCACCATACAACATTTTAAATCTATAAATAGGAAGCTACAAGTATACTCTGAGAGATATCATTGGGCAGATTTTCACGAGCTGGGAAGATTTAAAAGTAAATTAGCGGACCGATGTCTTTTTCAGAAACATTTATTCGCATTTGTAGCGGAATTTATAAAACAACCCTGTACTGTTGCTCTAGCCAGCAAAAGCATCGACCTTGGTTTCTCTTGACTGGAGACAGTTTAATCTTCGTTCCGGACGATGAGGTTCGAAGACCATGCAATTTATTTCCTTTAGATGCTTCCCTTCACAGATAAAGAGGAACACGTTTAGACTGGAAAGTGAAATAAAAATAAGTGGTGTAAAGGTCGATTATCAAGGCAAGGCGACTCTGTACGACCCTGCTATTTTTAAAGCGCCACGAGATAGTACTTGGCGGCGAGATAAACAGAGCTATTAATAGAATGGGCTCTTGTCGGCGTCTTGATTGCGCTGCGTATGCACGTTGCATGTTACTCGACCAATGACGAGCAATGAGGAGGAGCACGCAGCCTCCTCCTCATTTTCACCAGCAGACAGAAAACCTAATAAGTAACACAAGAATAAGGCAAATTTGTTCTATTACGTCGTCCCTTGAAAGTGAGATATCTCACAAAATTCGAATTTCAAGTATATAATCTATATAGGCTATACCGTATAAAAATCAATGTTACGTGATAGTTTGTCTGTCTGTGTGTCTCCTATGCGTTCATATACCATTCATCCGATTGCGATGACATTTAGGTGAGTTGTTGTGTGCACTCCAGGGAAGATTTCTGGCAACAAATTATTTATGTAACACAAAAGGGTGAGGGACTTAACAGGAAGTCTTAAATCCCACAGTAACCCAATTGCACAATCTGTATAGGCCTTCTTAGTAAATCCATTTTACAATAGGTAGCGCACGAGTAGATTCAACAAATGAGTGACGGCGCGCGAATCGTTTCAAGTCCCTTTTGCGTTCATATACCATTCATCCGATTGCGATTAAACTTTAGTGAATTGTTGTGCACACTGCAGGAAATGTATTTACAATAGGTAGCGCACGAATAGAAGTTTTTCGAATTAGAAAATCCATTTTGCAATAAATGGCGTGTGAGTCGTTTCAACAAACGAACTTCGGTGAACATTTTGCACGCCCCAAAGTATTTGGTCTGTTAATACGCAAGGACCGGGAACCCCACACGCCTGTCATCATAGGCTATAATGCCATCCTTGCGATCCACATTCCTCTGAGATTCACGGAGCTGGGGCCCCAGCAGTACGCCACCAGCTCATTCTCTAGATGCAACGAGTATCGGCCTAAGCCAGCAAATAAGGTTGTGACTAGGAAGATATCAAAGGTAGAAATCTGAATTACCTCCATCAGTTTTAAAATTTCACCAAGTTCGTTAAGTAATTGTTTCCTTTTTCATTAGCCTATTATTATCATTTATTTTGTCGTGTAGCCTCCTGAGAGGCCGAGTGCAGGTCTTTCTAGTCGACGCCCGTAGGCGACCTGCGCGTCGGGATGAGAGATGGAATGGATGAAGATGAATGAAACTGGGCAAGGATGTGGAAGGAAGCGGCCGTGGCCTGTCGGCAGGTACTGTCCCAGCATTTGCCTGGTGTTGAAAATGGGGAAACCACGGAAAACCATTTCAAGGACAGCCGACGGTGGGGCTCGAACCCACGCGTCTACCGAGTCAGCAGAGAGCTTGGCCCCATGACCTAACGCAGCGCTTTAGCCAGCGTAGCCACTACTGTCAGTATTATTATCATTAAGGGCAAATGACCTAGATGTTACGAAATTACAATTCAAACACTTCTTTTTATTTATTCTTTCTTTCTTTCTTTCTTTCTTTCTTTCTTTCTTTCTTTCTTTCTGGGGCAGATGACCTCGTAGTTCCGCCCCTTAAAACAACAATAACTAACAATTTCTTTCTCTCTTTCTTTCTTTCTTTCTTTCTTTCTTTCTTAGGCTGGCTGCGTGGCTCAGCGGAAACGTTCTCGCCTGCTGTAACCAAGGTTGCAGGATCGAATCCTTGCTCAGCCAGTTGGCATTTGAGGATGCGCAAATGCGAGGGTGCCATGCCAGTAGATTTAAATATCCCTTTCGGGCAAAAATTCCGTCACTCCGGCGTCTCTAAAAGCCGCAATTGTTAAAAGGGACGTAAAACCAATAACACTATTATTATCTTTCTTTCTTTCTCTATCTGTATTTGATTGGCATTGCTAGTTTTACTCATAAAATTAAGGTCTATGAACAATATTGTAATATGATCTGTCGTCAAACAACAATTATTACAGCTAAAATAGTATTCAATTAACCAATCCAAGCTCATAAATTAAACAGAAAATATATAGAGTTAACACACAGCACCAAAGTATCTACTATATTTATTTAGAAGCTATTACTAGAAAGAAGGAACAAGATTTCAATGAAATTCATTTTCATTTCTTACTTACAATCTTGAATTTACAGCAACAGCTATTCAACTACTGTGTACTCTCGTCATACGACCGAAAAAGTGTTCGAGAACATAAGCTCCAATTCAAATTCTGTTGCACGAGCCAGAATAATAATAGTGTTTTCATTACAAGTTTAGAAAGACAGAAATTCTATAATGTTCTGAAATATAAATATTATAAATAATTAACATCCCTGTTTTATGAGCAACACGAAAGATGTTGATTCCACTCGACTGTCTACACGTAAATGTAGCCTATCTTACTTGCATGAGCCATGTAGCCTGGTGAGTGGTGAATCCCTAGCTATTTCAGTACTTCTGAGAGAGAGAGAGAGAGAGAGATAGGAAAAAGAAAGGGAGGCTTAGACTTGTTGCATTATTATTATTATTATTATTATTATTATTATTATTATTATTATTATTATTATTATTAAACTGTCGGAAACAAATATCCCAACACCATGAAATAAGGAATGTAGAGTACGGAAATGTTGGCAATATATTTGGCGAGGTACAGTAACATGCTGTATTTAATTGATTAAAGATACAAGACAACAGCGCGAGAAAAGCCATCGAAAATGTGCCATGCTGGTCCATTAATAACCGGTATAATCACCAGACTGTAGAATGCAGGCATGCAAACGTGCATGCATTGTGTCATACAGGTGCCGGATGTCAGATTGTGGGACGGAGTTCCATGCCTGTTGCACTTGGTCGGTCAATACAGTGAAGGTAAATGCTGGTTGTGGATAACGCTGGAGTTGTCGTCCAATGATGTCCCATACGTGCTCGATTGGGGATAGATCGGTGGATCGAGCAGGCCAAGCCAGCATGTCGGACACTCTGTAGAGCACGTTGGGTTACAAGAGCGGCATGGGGGCATGCATTATCCTGTAGTAAAACACCCCCCGGGAATACTATTCATGGATGGTAGCACAACAGGTCGAATCACCAGACGAACGCACACATCTGCAGTCAGGGTGCGTGGGATAACCACGAGAGTGCTCCTGCTGTCATAGGAAATTGCTCCCCAGACCAGAACGCCCGGTATAGGTCCAGTGTGTCGACGCCGCAGACAGGTGGAATCCAGGCGCTCACCTGGCGTCCTTCTAACAAACAAACGGCCATCACTGGCACCAAGGCTTTCATCGGAAAACACAACGGACCTCCACTCCATCCTCCAAGGAGCTCTCGCGTGACACCACTGAAGTCACAGACGGCGGTGGTTTGGGGTGAGTGGAATGCACGCCGCAGGGTGCCTGGCTCGGAGCTGTCCTTCAAGTAACCAATTTCGAACAGTTCGTTGCGTCACTGTGGTGTCAACTGCCTCTCGAATTGCTGCTGCAGACGCCGTCCGATGCGCCAAAGCCATACGCCTAATACGGCGGTCCTCCCTCTCGGTGGTGCAATGGGGACGTCTGGAGCCCGGTCTTCTTGCGACTGTACCTTCTCGTGACCACTGCTGCCTGAACGCATGCACAGTGGAGACATTCCTGCCAGGTCGTTCTGCAATAGCGCGGAAGGAAAATCAACCTTCACGTAGCTCTATTACATGGCCTCGTTGAAACGCAGTGAGCTGTTGATACTGGCCTCTTCGTCGTCGTAAAGGCATTCTTGACCCACTCACAGTCACTCCGTCTCATCTCACAGGTAACTAACGCTCTCGCACAGTACAGCGAGTATTTAGAGCAAACCTGATGTGCAATGTCATGGGGCCACTACTAGCACCACGCTAATGCGATTTGCGGGAAATTTGAATCAACGTCATCTTTCAGATATATAAACACGCCTACCAACGTTCGTTAATCTAGCACAACCCCTTCTTGGTATTGGGATATGTTTTTCCGCCAGTGTATTATTATTATATTCGATTTAATGGTGCTCGGGTACTTGGTAATTGGTATGGCTTGAGGGTGGTGCTCACAGTCTCAAAAGTGTTGAGAACGCCTGGTATACAGTCTACTGTAAGATGCTACTGTAACTTGCCTTTACCTGCCTCCTTGAGTAGAGATCACCCAGCCACCCACGGTGACAAGTTTACGAGGGATTAGTTCCTGCGATAACTACCAACATTTGAGCAGTTCTCTTTTTAAGACCTTTGTTCAGTCCTTTCACTAACAATGGCACGTGCCAACTAGGCTGTCAGATCTATGGTTTCATGGGCTTGTTAATTGCCGAAAGCACAACTAGCCTCTAGGGCAACTGCTTGACTGTTACTGAAACATATGTTATAGCATACTGTATTATAGCTTACGAAGAACTAAAATTATGATTATTGAGAATAGTACGCCTATAAATCAGTGCAGAAAACGGAAAGTGTACCAGTACGGAATGTAGTAACTTCGGGTTTAAATCTCGAGTTAAGCTGTCACTCTTCAAATGCTACTTTAAGAGGGAAATGTTGACTTGTCAGGCTATTTTCCTTCACACAGGATTTCAAGTGAATGTAAACGCGTTGTGGATGTAATAGAGATAATCTTTCGAGGAAAAGTTGGGGAAAAACCACAATTTGAACACAAATCATAACCTGGGCTACTAAAGTCACCAAAGAAACACAGGTTATGTCACAAATTCGAAATATATACAAGTACACGGAGTAGATGACCAAGCTGTCCCCAACTCCTAAAATGTATTAACAACGACATCTGGTTAGGGGGAGAAACCAATATATAGGACAATGGGAGTACATCCGACACCTGGTGGTGTAGCAGCTAACATTCTTGACTGTCTGGAGGTCTGGTTTCGACTCTCGACTCTGCCAAGATATTTAATTCTGGTCTGAGGACTGAAACAGGGTGGACTCAGCTTCGTGAGGCAAAAGTGATTCCTATCTCAACCATCTAATAGTTGGTTTTCCGTGGCTTCCCATTTCTAATCCAGACAAATGCCAGGATGGTTCCTAACTTAAGGCCACGGCCGTCTCCATCCCAATCCTCGTCTCATTAACAATTCCACACGCTAATACAGACGTCACAATAACACAGGTTATCAGACAGATTCTACGTATACTCACACCCAAGTACATGGGGTTACATGACCACGATATCGAAAAGCCCCTGAATTAAACAACAAGAACGGAACTACATCCAGGTAGGCTATGTCACATTTCTTGCCACAAATATCTTGGCTACCTGACTTACTGTAATGTCGATGTGTTTGAAAAGAAGCTCTAATATGGGCTATAATTTTGTGCATACAACCTAGTGGCCATGAGTCTTCTTTTCTACTCATCGTCTGTCGCATGTTCTTTCTTCCAACGGGAACGGAAATGCCAGAACACTACTGGAAAATATCCAATTCTGTGAGCAATTAACTGTTAAGTGGGTAGGCTCGATCACTTATTACTCTCCTGACCCTGATCCCAGACGGAACTAAAACTGTATTCAAAACAGTAAGCTGGCCTGGATCAAATATGCATTAACTTACTTTTTCTATTCCTTCCTTCTAGCAACATACAAGCCGCTGAAATCTATGGCCTGGCATTCTTTTACAGAGCACTACAAATTCATATCACTGAGAACTCTGACTCATGTAATTAGATGGATTGAAATGGAAAGCAAAGGACAACGCTGGACTTCTACTTTTCCTTAATCTAATCAAGTGAAACATTCGAATTAGAGATTACCCATCTACTACATAATTGTCTAACCTATTCTTACAAACAATAATGGTTTGATCCTAAACTCAAAGGAGAATAAATATTACTACACAGCATGAAAGGCTCTTAGCAGTATTATTCCCCAACTTACTCATTCACGAACCCACTATAGTGTTATACGAGAAGATAATCTTGCCTTATGGATTCATGTCCAGGGATATATAGCAAACATTCTGCTGTTTCAAAAAATATTGAATTACTTTCTACTTATATACTTGCATAGAAATACTCAACTCCTCAGTACCAAAAGAACGACAAGAGTGGGCAATTCTTGTATTATCCACCTGCCATTCACACGAGGACAAATTATGTTTTCGAACAGGCCTGAAAATCCAGACAAAGGATAATATGTCCGGATTTAACCAAAAGACCGTCCGATAGCTCTTCTCTGCTCCATTTTGACCCTTGCTAAGTATTACGGAACCTAATAAAACACTGTGTGTATACGTTGGCCAAGGGAATAACTCGTGCAATAATATTCCTCAGCTACAATGTTCCAATACTCCTAACCATGGCCTATAACATGTGAATCCGCATTAGGATGAAAATGTTCGTAAGAGAAATCATCTTAATAATAATCTACTGGCAGAATATAACAACGCTGAATGGCAAAGAATATAATATTCAGTGTTTTTAAACGTTGTCATTTTTAAGTGCGTGTGCACTTTAGTACATAAAAGCTTATTTGCATTGATTTGGGAGAATTACTAACTTCTATAATGTACATTAATTCATGATGGTACTGAATTTTTATAATAATTATTTGTACTTAAAATTCTCTAATAGCGTAAAACTGGTAGGCTATTTCAACTACACAATGCATTGTTTGCTTAAACATGGGACAATAAATCATTAGGTGGGGAATTTGTGACAGAGAAGCTGAAGAGAGTGTTGGTACGGGAATTTAACCAAATACGATACACGTAAGCCGGAGAGCGAAAGGGACCTCTTTCAAAAATTTAATATTTTGAGTTTATGCAATTTTCAAATTCAGAATTAATTTCTGAAATGTGGAAATTTGAAGCCATTCTTTTTTCAGTGTTGCCTATACAAATTGTCTTTTGCTGCTTTCCAGTCGTTCAACACAGTTTTGCCCAATGAATTGGGCGGGGTACAAATTATAAATATGTTAACACACTCCTGGAAAAAATTACATGTACTAATTAATTATCACACTTAAATGGGCAATTTAAACGTAGGCTACACTGCATCTATACATCGTGTACTTCAATTTCTGCTTATGGTATAAACAGTGAATAATTACAATGTTAGGATTGTACTTATCTGGAATTTATGATGTAAATATCTTGCAAATTTGCTACTCCATCAGAATTAAACCCTTTTAACTGATTACCTAAAACCTCCTCAGAAATGCTATTACTAACAAAGCACGAGGCAGTGGTCTCTTTCATTAATAACTAATTCTACAATATCATAAATATAATTGCATGGTGTATCATCATGGATGTAACGAACACACATAAATAAGCACGAATTGTTAGCTACATTAGTATTTTCGTCAACCAAAATGCTAAATACTCAATGGGTGTCAATGATGTGCTAAGATTGAAAGTCTGCCATTTGTTTATTCATGAGTGATTGTACACACATCAAAAAAAGTTTTGCATCACCTCGGTTCCCAGATCTCCGGCATATAGACGTTGACTGTGTATATTGTATCCAAGATACAGTCCCTTTGACTGTTCATAGATGTCACTAAAACTGCTCAAAGATGTAAACAACCATGCATGAGCAGGGCCTATTAGACGGAGGGGGTACGACAGCCGATCAGTTCCAGTCATTCCACCAGGACGAAGGTACGCTGCTCATGTTGTCTGTAGTTCTACCATGCCTAGAAGGTCAATACCGCAGTTCGATCGCGTCCGCATTGTTACTTTGTGTCAAGAAGGGCTCTCAACAAGGGAAGTTTCCAGGCGTCTCAGAGTGAACCAAAGCGATGTTGTTCGGACATGGAGGAGGTACAGAGATACAGGAACTGTCGATGACAGGCCTCGCTCAGGCCGCCCAAGGGCTACTACTGTAGTGGATGACCGCTACTTACGGATTGCCGCTCGGAGGAACCCTGACAGCAATGCCACCATGTTGAATAATGCGTTTCGTTCAGCCACAGGACGTCGTGTTTCAACTCAAACTGTGCGCAATAGGCTGCATGATGCGCAACTTCACTCCCGACGTCCATGGCGAGGTCCAGCTTTGCAACCCCGACACCATGCAGCGCGGTGCAGATGGGCCCAACAACATGCTGAATGGACCCCACGGAATTGGCATCACGTTCTCTTCACCGATGAGTGTCGCATATGCCTTCAACCAGACAATCGTCGGAGACGTGTTTGGAGGCTCCCTGGTCAGGCTGAACGTCTTAGACACACTGTCCAGCGAGTGCAGCAAGGTGGTGGTTCCCTGATGTTTTGGGGTGGCATTATGTGGGACCGACGTACGCCACTGGTGGTCATGGAAGGCTCCGAAACGGCTTTACGATACCTGAATGACATCCTCCGACCCATAGTGCAACCATATCGGCAGAATATTGGAGAGGCATTTGTCTTCATGGACGACAATTCTCGACCTCATCGTGCACATCTTGTGAATGCGTTCCTTCAAGATAACGACATCGCTCGACTACAGTGGCCAGCATGTTCGCCAGACATGAACCCTATCGAACATGCCTGGGATATGTTGAAAAGGGCTGTTTATGGACGTCTTGACCCACCAACCACTCTGAGAGATTTACGCCGAATTGTCGTTGAGGAGTGGGACAATTTGGACCAACAGTGTCTTGATGAACTTGTGGATAGTATGCCACGGCGAATACAGGCATGCATCAATGCAAGAGGACGTGCTACTGGGTATTAGAGGTAGTGGTGTGTACTGCAATCTGGACCACAAATGCTGAAAGTCTAGCTGTATGATGGTACAACATGCAATGTGTGGGTCTCATGAGCAATAAAACGAGCTGAAATGTTGTTTGTGTTGATCTCTATTCCCTTTGTATTTAACGGTTCCGGAACTCTTGGAACCGAGGTGATGCAAAACTTTTTTTGATGTGTGTATAATACAGGGTCCTTGTTATCAGTCTAGCAAATTTCCAGCGCAGCTATACCATAATATATCTCTCAGCAACGAATCATCCAGCTACGCATACATTTTGCCGCTACGCTGCTATGTTGCTAGACTAATAAAAAGGATACCGTACTTATACACGTGTGGTCTGAAGGAAGCAAAATTCAATTCCAGTACGTTCAAAGCTCTAAGTTGCATAACTTCTTAGGAGTAAGAATATTGTGATCGTGCCAGGAGATGACAGTTCAACATGCTGTGACGGGGTGCGGGGGATCTTGCAGTAAGCATGCCTATTCCAAACCAAAATATATCGGCTTCCCGCATGCCAATGTTTGTTATAGCAGCAGACTACACGCAGCCAGTGAAAGAAGAAATCTGCTGAGTGAGTGGAGCAAGTAGTGACCAACTTAATGTTTTTGGAATACGCGATACGCAGTGAGAGGGAAGACATCTGCAGTTCAAACCCAACTGCCATCTCCTGGCGCGATATCAATAGCTCCTTATCTTTGCAAATGAGATACACTGTTCTTAAAATGCGTGCGGTCAGTTATAATACTTCCTTGTTCTTCTACTCCCCGCCTTCTAAAACCCTCAGACAGAGATTTTTCAGTTACCTCCTTTTGTTTTTAATCTCAAGTAGATCTGAAACAGACTCTTCCCACGACCAATAATTGTATCGTTCAGCTTTTAATATTTTTTTTGCCTTAAACCCTTTTACAAGATTTACGTTTAAGAGATTTTGTATTTCTGCGCAATACAAGCATATTACTCCCCCAGAATAGTTAAATAAAAGCTGAACGATTCGTATTCCATTTTTCAAAACTGTCGTTATCTATACAGCCTCCGACTAAATTCTTGGACTTAATTTCACTGTTTGCTTCACCCGAATCTATAGCTCAGTCAACTGGAGTATTGGCTTTATTAGTAATAGCTGTAATAC